>JAIUJO010000102.1:856115-997604 GCA_023846275.1 Vanilla planifolia
CTCACACACTCCTATGTTGAAACAAGCACACATGCGCATAGACATACACACACACACATGAACACATACACACTCATAAAGGCACAAGCACACGCATGCAAGCGCATGAAGAGATCCACACATGTACAATTAAACACACAGATGCACCTAAATATACTGATGTACATACACACACACATACATGCGAATGTACTCAAAGATGGACACACACACATCTACACATCCACACCCATTCATAGATATGTGCACACAAATGCACACACAAGGTCACACACATGCACACACATAAAGGCACACAATAACATACATACATGCCCAAACACCGCCACACTTGCACACACACACACACACTAGCACATATGCACACACATAACTCCGATGCATACTCACATATTCACATGCACATGTACACCAACACCCACTAGCACATACACATGTACATAAACACACACATGCTTTGACATACACAAAAACACACACACACACACAAACACACATACACACATGCATACACTTGCATGCACATGCACATGCATACACACACGCATGCACATTTCCATATACACATTGACATACACAAACACTCTCAAACACACATGCATACACACATACACACAAAGATGCACACACACCCTTGCATGCATGCACACATGAGAACACATATATGAACCCATGTGCACATACCTATGCACACATGGACAAACATAGGAATAGAAAAAAAAATAGATAGGCACACAAACATACACACACATAAATAAAAGAAATAGGCACACACACTCATATAAATAAACATGCACACATAGGCCCATGAACACTCACACATCCATAGCCATACACAC
Source organism: Vanilla planifolia (assembly GCA_023846275.1). Classification (NCBI taxonomy): domain Eukaryota; kingdom Viridiplantae; phylum Streptophyta; class Magnoliopsida; order Asparagales; family Orchidaceae; genus Vanilla; species Vanilla planifolia. The sequence goes on from JAIUJO010000102.1 coordinate 856,955, forward strand.
TCACCCACGTGCACACATATACATGCACATGCACACACACATGCATATACACATATGCACACACACGAATAAGTACGCACACTCGTGTGTGCTCACAAAAGCACACATGTGCACACAAAAGCACACACATGAATATGTACATACAACATGCACACACACACACAACACACCACACACACATGGACACAAACATGCATGTGCTCACAAACACATGCAGGTACACCCCACAACCCATATACATGCATACAAGTAGAGACAAAGACACAAAGTAGACACATGCATATGCCCACACCCTCACACATAAATATACACACAAGCATGCACATGTCAATGAAGATGCACACACATGCACATGTGCACACATGCAACCACACACACAAGCACACATGCATGCATATGCATGCATATACATATGCACACACACACACACAAACATTCACTCACACATGCATGCACAAGCACCTATGCACATACATGCACATGTGCATGCACATGAAGACATAGCCACACATAAGAACATTCACTGGCATAAGAACACAAACACACAGATCACACAAAAACATAAATACATATTCACACATATATTTACATACACACACACAAACACATACACACACATAACCTTGCAAATAAGCACTTGTCCAAACACACTCACATGCACAAGCATAGAAACACACACACATATGAACATAAAACAATATGCATACACACACCTACACACATGAACGCACAAATAAGCACATGTGCATGCATGTAAATACATAGAAACACATGCACACATATAAACACAAACACATGCACACACAAAGGCACATGTCCACACAAACATATATGCAAGAACAACACATGCATGCACATAAGCACAAATGCACACAGTGACACATGTTTGCATGCACACACAAATACAAAAATTTGCACATGCATACAAACACATGTGCACACATTCATACACATAGACATGTACACACATGTGCATGCAGACACACAAATGTACAAACTCTTGCACATGTACAGACATATGTGCACCCAAACACAAATACACACACATACACTCACCCACAAACACATGCACAACCACAAACATTCACAAAAACATGCACACACATGCATAGGTATACACACACCCACACATGTACATGCACACGCATACACATTAACACTTACATACATGCACACACTCACCCACACACATGCACATAAACCCTAATGTGAACATATGCACAAATGCATGCATGAACACACACACACACACCTGGCCACAAGCATGCATGCACACAAGCATAATTAGCTCAAATATACACATGCATATGCACACCTATGCTCGAATGCACATGCATGCACACATATGCACACAAATGCAACGGCATACTCACAAACACCCACACACACACACAAAATAATCATATGCACAAAGCATAGACACATCACACAAATGTGCACAAACAAATAGATAAATGTAGAAAAGGTCACACACACACTTGGGAACATGCACACACACACACACTTGAGTGTAAACACATGCACACTCCAATGCACACATACCAATGAACACACGTGCTTGCATACATGCACATGCACAAAGATAGGAACATAGAGATACACATGTATAAAAATAGACACACACATGCACACACAAAAACACAAACACCTATGCACATGTGGAAATAAACACACACACATGTATACATGCACACACACAAACATATGAGCAAACACATAAAAAAAACTCATGCACACATGTAATCACACACACACTCACACATAAACGTACACACATGCAGATGCACAAACATGCAAATGGACACACACGTACATGCACGCACAAGCACACACACATACACAAATGCACACAAAAGCAAACAAACAAACACACACACAAACATATATATGCACATGCACATATATGCACACAAACATACATGCAAACACAAACATATGCACATGCAAATCCATAGATGCATATCCACACACACAAGAAATACGTATGCACACACACATACATAGGCACATGCATATGTAAGCATGCATAAAGATATACACACATACAGACACATCACACATGCATGCTCAAACACAAACATGACCATAAACACTCGCACACATGGACTCACACATACTCACAGATGCACTAACACATAGTCATGCATACCAGCACATGCACACCATGCACACACATGCACATGCACCAAGCATGCATGCATGTCCATATGCACATAAAAATAAAAAACCAAAAGCACACAAACAAGAATATACAATGCACACACATGCATAGAGATGCACATGCATATGCATAGTAACTAAAACACACACATGCACACACACACACACACGTGTGCATTAAAACACAAGTACATATGCCCACACATATTGATCCATATGCCTAAACATGCACACACACACACAAATTCAACTTGTGCACATTCATACACACACAAACATGCACAAGCTTACAAAGAAATGCAAAAATATTCACACATGTAAACATGTACACACATGCATGCACACAAACACTTGCACTTGCACATGCACATGTAAACCAACACATGCATGCATACACATATACTTACCCACAAACACATGCACAAAATTATGCACACACACACACACACATGCACAAGCATGGACACACACATGGATGGAAACATGCACCTAGAGACACAAACATACAAGTCTACATACATACATGTATGAGCACACACACACACAATCCCATACATACCAAAACATACGAACACACACACACACACATATAGTGCATGTTTATAAACACACACACATGCACCATCACACATACACAAACCCACACACATATGCACACAAATATACATACACAAGCATGCACACACCCATATAGATGCATTTTCATGCACGTGCACATACAACCACACATAGACACGTGCACACAAATGTAGACACAAGCGCCCATACACAAACATGCATGCATATGCTCTCCCACACACTCACAAACAAGCACATGCTCACTCACAAACACATTCGAGTACACATGCACACATGCAAACATGCCTGAACATACACACACCTAGGCATGTACACATATGCACAACAAGTACCCACATAGATGCAGTCATGCATGCCCAACCATGCACACATACATACATAGGCACACACCCACACACATAGCACAATCACAAGCACACATAAACACATGCACACAAATTCACATGAAGGCATGCACACATGCATGCATGCATCCACACAAACCCACACACACCTATACACACACGCTCTCTCTCTTAGACACACAAACATATAAATATGCACACAAATTTCATACACATACACACTTGCATACACATGTACACTCATTAATAAAACCAAAAAAAGCACACACACAACCAGATACATAACTATAAACCCACACACAAATGTATATGCACAGGCAAACACATGCACACATACACACACTAACACACACACACATCCACATACATGCACACAAACACTCAGACATATGCATGCATGAATGCATGCTAAAAAACGTGCATATATGGACACAAGCATGCACGCATATGTGCCAACCAACATAGATATGCACACAAGCATACGTATGCATAGATGCACCTAAGTTTGCATGCACATGTACAGAAAGATATACGCACACATGCATGGACATGCTCATACACATACACACCCACAAACACACATGAGCATCTCATGCAACCAGCATAGGAAAAAACACACATATGCACAAAGACAAATGCAAATAAGTGCACATGGTCACAATCATGTGGGAACATGAAACCAAACATACATGCACACACATACACACTAGCATGTATATGCACACACACTCAAACACACGCATACCTTATCTCACATATGCTTTTATGCATGCACACATGCAAACATGTCTACACACATGCTACAATGCATGCACACATGCATGCACCAACACACAGACTCAAGAACACATGAATATTGAAGTACATAGACATGTATAACCACACGCATGCATGCACAACCACACCAACACACATATGCACATAAACACATGCACATGCATAGAAGCATACAAACATACACACACACACATGCACAAGCACACATGCACACACAGTCAAACAAACATGCGTACATGCAAATGCACCATCATGCAAAAAGACACACCCATACATGTACACACACACACACAAATGCACATAAATACAAGAAAAAACACACATGCACACAAATGTATGTACACGTGCATACATGCAAACTCATGGATGCACACACATATATACATGCAAGCACATAAATGCACACACACATGCATATATGTAATGCACACACATGCAATAACAAGCACAAAACATATGCACACGCCCATATGTATTCACACACATGCAAACACACACACATGCATACGCATAAACACATGTATGCTCACACACACACACCCACATGCTCACACATGCACTACCTCATAGATACACATGCTCACATATGCACATGCACACATGCACTCACAAATGCACATGCACAAAAAAACTTAGGCACACAAGAAAGAACACACACATGCACACATGCATGCATACTAATGCACATGCATATACATAAGAACTCAAACATACACACACATGCACACCCACACATAAACTAATATGCAAACACATGCCATAAACATTCACACATACCCAGACATGCACACACATACACACACGTAAATGCACATATACATGTGCACAAATACAAACAAAGTACACAAACATGCAATCACACACATATGCATGAATCCATAGACAAGCACATGCATACACACATGCACAAATAAACAAAAACATATGCATGCATACACACACACAAATGTATGTACCAAGGCAGACACATGCTCATGCACACATTCAAACAACACACATACTGACACACAAACATGCACACATACAAATGCATATACATGCAAATGGATACACACCTACATACCCACACAAGTACACACACACAAATACACGCAAATGCAAAAAAAACATGCACACATGTGCACACATATGCATTTGCACACACACAAACATGCATGCCAGCACAATCATGTACACATAAAAATCAATAGGTGCACATGCACACGCACACATAAGCACACACACACATGCACACACTGACAAGTACGCACTCACACATGTACACAAGCAAGCATACACATGCACAGACGCATGCACACACACACTTGAGCACAAACACTTGCACACAAGCAAACACACATGCGCTACCACATATTCATGTATACCTACAAATGAACACACACATGGACAAGCACGCATATGCACACACACTTGCATATGGACACACAAATGAAAAAACATAGGCAAAAAAGCATGCATACACACCAAATAGATCCACATGCATATGCATAGGTACTGCAACATGCAATTAAATGCACATACTAATGCACCCAAACATAGATGCAAACACACACACTTGCATGTGCATACACAGACACTCAAACACATGCATACCAAATCTCACACTTGCTTGCATGCATGCACACAAGTAGACACTTCTATACACATGCTCAAATGCCTGCATGCATCCATGCACCAACACATAAAGTTAAGAACCCATGAATGTTGATGTACATAGACATGTATAACCACACACATGCATGCACACCCACACTCACACTCACGAACACCCATGCACACATGCACATAAACACATGCACATGCACACAAGCATACACATATGCACAAGCACATATGCATACACACACTCACATATGCTCACACATATTCACACAAATATGTATATATGCAGATGCACACACATACAAATAGAGACACATATACATGTACACACAGACACACACACAAATACACACATATACAAACAAACACAAACATGCTCACAAATGTATGTACATGTGCATACATGTATACTCATGGATGCACACACATGCACACACATATACACATGCAAACACATAAGCACACACTCTCACACAAGCATATATGTAATGCACACACATGCAAACACAAACACAACATATGCACACATCCACATGTATTCGCACACATATGCACACACACACATATGCATACACATACACACACATGCTCACACACAAATACATACTCACACATGCTCATATATGCACACACATGCATAACCACACATGCACTCACATATGCACATAAAAACAAAAAAATAAGCACCCAAGAAAGCACACTCAAATGCACACACATCCATACAAATGCACATGCATATGCATAGGAACTCAAACACACACATGAAAACCCACACATGTAACAAATACGTATGATTACAAACATTCATACACATGCTCATACATGCACATGCATACACACACACACAAATGCACATATACGTATGCACACATATGCACAAAGCACACAAACATTCACACACACACACATTTGCATGAATCCATAAACAGGCACATGCATGCACACATGCACAAATACACAAAAACACATGCATGCTTGCACACACACACAAATGTATGTACCAACACATACACATGCTCAAGCACACGTGGAAACACACACCCACTAACACACAAATATAAATGCATGCAAACTCACATACATGTAAAGAACACACACATATGTGCACACACAAGTACACACACACACACAAATGCTCACAATTGTAAACAATCACACGCACACAAATATGCACTTGCACACACACATACACACATGCATGCAAGCACAAACATTTAAACATTCAAATCCATAAGCACATATGCACACACACACAAATATGTATTGCACACACACATACATAAGCACATGCACACACAAGCATGCATGCACACATGCACACTCTGACATGTACGTGCTCACACCAATACACACACATACGCATGCTCACACATGCACACATGCACACATACTTGCACTACAACATAGACACACATGCATTTGCATATACACACACATATGATAAAACATATGCACACAAACAATCACACACACACATACACACACACCCACACAAATGCACATGCATGTGCATAGATACTCCAACAAGCAAACACAAGCATGCATTGAAGCACCCAAACATACATGCACAAACATGCACAAACTTGCATGTACATGCAAAAACATTCAAACACACACATACCTAATCTCACATGTGCTTGCATGCTTGCACACGTGTAGACATGTCTACACACATGCTCAAATGCAAGCTCACAAACATACACAAACACACAGTTAAAAACACATGAATGCAGAAGTACATAGACATTTATAACCACACACACACATGAATGCACACCCATACCCACACACATATGCACATAAACACACACACATGCACATAGGCATACACACACACACATGCACAATCATATATGCAAACATAATCACACAAGAATTCATACATGCAAATGCACACACAATCAAACAGACGCACACATACTTGCACACACACACACAAATGTACACAAATACAAACAAACATGCACTTGCACAAAAATATATGTACACATGCACACACATATACACATGCAAACACAAAAACACACACACACACATGCATAAGCACAAGTAAACACAAGCACACAAAAGATGTAGATAAACATTTATTCACACACACATACATACACATGCACACACACATGCTCATACACACACAAACTCACACATGCACTACCATGTATATATGCATACTTGGATATGCACATGCATACATAAGCACACAAGCACTCACATATGCATGCACAAATGAAAAAATGTAAGCACAAACACATGCTCACACATAAATACAAATGCACATGCATATGCATAAAAACTCAGACACACACACCATGCACAAATGCATATGCCCATAAACATTCATACACATGCTCACATAGGCACGCACATACACACGCACACACAAATGCACATATACGTACGTACACATATGCACAAAGCACAAAAATATGCACACACACACATATGCATGAATCCATAGGTAGGTACATGCAAGCACACATGCACAAACACACAAAAAATCATGCATGCATGCACATACACACAAACATCTGTACCAAGACTGACACATGCTCATGCATACATGCAAACACACACACACACTCACACACAAATGTACACACATGTAAATGCAAATACATAAAAACAAACACACATGTACATGTATACACAAGTACACACACACACAAATGCACAAACATGCAAACAAACACACACACACACACACTCACCAGCATGTAAGCACAAACATAAACAATTACAAATCCATAGCTGCACATGTACACACACACAAATATGTGTTGCACACACACATACATAAGCACATGCACACACAAGCATGCATGCACTGACATGTACGTATTCACACATGTATGCGCACATGCATGCTAACACACACACACAAGCAAAAATGGTTGCACACATGCATTATCCTGTAGTCAAGCTAGCTCGCACATGCACACACATACTTGCATATGCACATATAAATGAAAAAACATAGACACACAAACAAGCACACTCCTATATAGGCACACCCACACAGATGCACACGCATATGCATAGGTACTCAAACATGCAAACACATACATGCACCAATGCACAAACATATATGCCCACATACATTGATACATATAACCACACATGAACACACACATACACATTCACACATGTGCACAAACATACACAAACATGCATAAACATGCACATGCAAACAAACACATTCAAGCGTATTCACACAAGTAGGCACACACGTGCATGCATAAACACAGGCACATGCACAAACACATGCACACCCACACATGCATGCATACGCATCCACTCACTCACAAACAAATGCATAAGCACACACATGTATAAAACCATGCAGACATAGACACATGCATGCAAGCATACACACAATGGCACATACATACAAAACCACATAAATATATGTGTGAGTACACACACACATACCAATGCACTCATACACACTTGTGTGCATGTTAAAAACACACTCATGAACACTTGTGAGTGCACACACATGGTTGCACGTACACATATGAACAAAACCACACACTCCTACAAACAAACACAAGCATGTACACACCTACATAGATACATGTATACGCACATGCATGCACAACCACACATACACATGTGAACACAAATTTACACAAAAGCACCCACACACAAACACACATGCATATGATCTCTCACGCACAAGTAGGAACATGCACGTGCACACTCACTCACAAACACACATAAGCACTTATGCACATATGCAAACACAGACAAGCATATGCACACTTATGCATGCACACAAACACTACACAAATACACACATGCATGCACAACCATGCACACACACACACAACTTCATATACATGAACACACAAATCACGGTCACATGCACACTCTCAAAAAGGCGCATATGCTAACACACACAGACATAGGTGCACACTGTCATATGAATGCACGCACACATGCACACTCTCACGAATGTATGCACACCCACCCACACACACCTATACACATACACACATGCACATGCACATAGATGCATACACATACATGCCAATATGCACTTGTACACACACCAAGAAAACTAATAGAACACACGCACAACAACATGCATAGGTACACACCCACACACAGATGTAGATGCCCATGCAAACACATGTACACATACATACACTAATGCTCACACACATGCACACAATCACTCAAACATACACAAATACAAATGCATACTCAAACACATACATAGATGGACACATGGGTGCACACACATGGGCAGAACCATCACAAACATGTACACACAAATACATATGTATACACACACCTATGCTTGCATGCACATTCATACACAGATATGCACACACACGACCATCTCATGTACCAAGAACTAGAAACAACACACAAAAACACAAATATGCACACCTGGTCACATAGATGTGGGAACATGCACCAAAACATAAATGCACACACACACACACTCACTTGTATGTACATGCATGCACACTTAAACTCATACATAACCACATACACATGCTTGTACACATGCACAAGTAAACACACATTTACACACATACTCAAATGCATGCATACATGAATACACCCACACACACACACAAGAACATATGGACATAAGTACAAAGACATGTACAACCATGCACACATGTATGCAAACCCACATACACACAAGAACAACCACACACATGCACATAAACATATGCACATACATACAAGCATACACAAATACACACAAACACCCAAAAATATACACAAACACGCACACACATGCACACACAACCTTACACAAATGTACATAAATGAAAATGTGCACACATAATAATGGACACACATGTAAATGCACATGCACACAAATGCACACAAATACAAAGAAACACACACATGCTAAAAAATGTATACACATGTGCCTACATGCATACACATGGATGTACATACACATGTACACATACACACACATATACATTTGCAAACACATTGATACACACATGCACATATATAATGCACGCACATGTACATACACATACAAACACAAGCACATAGACACATATGCACACAAACATGCATACACATGCACGCATGCCTGCTCATATAGACACACATACTCACACATACACTACCACATCAAAACACATGCACATGCACACATGCACTTGCATATACATACACAAAAAAAACATAGGCACATAAGGAAGCATACACACACAAACACACATGCTATGTATAGGAACTAAAAAAATGTGCATGCACACCCACACATGCGCTTACACTAAGAAAGACATGTGCACGCATGCACAAACACATATGCCCACCTACATTCATTCACATGCCTACACATGCACACACTTACACACACATAGATGCACATATGTGCTTGAACACAAATCACAAATCACACAAATATTCACACAAGCACAAATCCATAGATAGGTACATGCATGCACACATATACAAAAAAACATACATGCATACATACACATACATACATGCATACACACACATACTTGAAATGAGTGCATGCACACATACATGCATGTACACACACACAAACTCGTGTAGATGTACATAAACACACACTCACTCACACATCCAAATGCAAGCACAAACATGCACACATACACAAAAAAACACACAAATACACACAAACTGAAGCAAACACACACATGCACACATGCATAGTCATAAACACACACATGCAAACACACAAATCCATGCAAACACACACACACAACACATACATGCACATGCATATTCAAGTGCAGATACACACATGTGCACACATGAGAACATGAAGACAAATATACTTTCACACACACACACACACACACTTGCATGTACATGAATGCACACAAAAACACATAGATACTTATGCACATTCATTTGCACACACACTCAAATGCATGCACATACAAGAACACATGAACATAAAAGTATAGGCATATGAATAGTCTCACACACACAAACACATGCACCCAAACACACACACACAAACACCACACTCCCACAAGCATACAAACACATGAACGTGTATAAAAGCACACACACACACAAACACATGCACAAACACACACATGCTCACACACCTATACACACATGCATACAAACTCATAAAAAACGTGCATAAAGGCAAATGCACACAAAATCAAACACAAGCACATATACACAAGTATGCATACGTGTAGACATGTACACACATATGCATGCATGCATGCACATGCACACACATATATACATGCAAATACAATGGTACACATACTCATACAAATGTAATGCACACACACATGCACAAATAAACATGTATGCACACACCCACATGCACATACACACATATGCACACACATATGTATACACATGCACACATGAATACTCACACACACACAAGTTCACACACATACTCATGCATGCACTACCACATAAAGACACTTGCTCACACAAGCACAAGGTTGTATAGGCATGCACATGCATATGCACACTTGCATATATACACAAACTAAGAAAACAATAGCAGACAAACAAGAATAGATACATTCTTACATATGCACACAAATGTACAAGCACATGCATAGGCACTCAAACATGTGCACACAAGCTCACCCACACACAGACTCATATGTACACACATACACACATGCACTCATGCAACAACACATATGCCCACATACATTCATACACATACCCACAAACATGCACACATACACACACACACACACACACAAACACGCCGATGCACACACACAGACACATGTGTATGAACCTATTCACAAGCACATGCATGCACACATGTAAAAACAAACAAATGCACATGTATGCATGCACACACACATATACAGACTTATGTGCACGAATATATGAACACATTCACACATACACAAACCCGTACAGATGAGGACATATGCACACATAAATGCATGTACAAACACACACACACACACGCACATGTAGGCAAGCACATGCACATACACACACACACTCATATGCACACAAACAAGATCATAGATATGCACAAACATAAATGCACACACAAACACTCACAGTCACAAACATATACACATGCAAAAACACAAGCACACACAAACACATCCATACAAACACACACATATACATGCATACATATGTATAAGTACATACACACACATACAAGCACACACACACAAAGCATGCAAGCACATACATAGACACACATAAATGTGGACATATACACATATGTGCACACATACAGCCATAGACATTCATTCCACCTGACATACTAACACACACATAAAGGGATCCACATGCTCACAAACATGTGCACACACACACACACACACCTGCACACATGCCCACATGCCCACAAACACACATGCACACATACACATAGCTACACACACACGCACAGGCAGATGAACTCACACACACATGCACAAGAACTTGCACACTCATAGTTATAGGCACACATGCACACACTTTGGCTCATAGATATGGACATCCATGCACATGCATGGATGCACACACACACACATTTGTAGAAAAACACATACACATAAAAATGCAAGCACATACATATGCGTCGACACACACATATAGGCATATACACACATGCATGCACATGTACATAAACACATAGACATGCTCACACACACACAGATGCACATCTACATGTCCACAAGCACACACTAAAACATGCATGTGCACACATGCCCATATCCACACATTCACACACACACACATGCACATGAACTCATGCATGTTGGCAAATATGCACACATGCACACACACCCACACATTGACATGTATGCACACATACATATTCACAGATGTGCGCATGCATACACAAAAATGCACACATGCAAATACACACACACATGCATGCACACATGAACACACACACACACATGAACAAACACATCAATTCATAAACATATGCACATATGTACACAAACACACAAATGTACACAAAAACATGCACACAAACAAGTACACACATGCACTCATAGCGTGACACACATAAACATACACATGCACACAGACACACACACATACACACAAACATGCACACATTAGCATTCTTATATGCACACACACATATGCACATGAACACACACATACAAACACACATATGCACACATAGACACACACAAACAAAAACGTACATACATGCACCATCAAACATGCTCCCACACATGCACACACACTTACACACCCATGAATATTCACACACACAAACCCACACACATGTAGACATATATACATACACATATACAAGTATGCACACATGCACATGCACGTAGACATGATCATTCACACACACACACAAGTACACATGCATGCACACACCCACACACACATAAGCACAACATGTACTCCTGCACCAACCATACACATCGATACACACTTGGACATACTCACGGACACACGTAAACATAGATAAGAAAACACACATATACCTACACACACATGTGTACTCGCACGTCCATGCAGACGTATGCACACATGCATGTGCACACATACATAAACATATAAACATGCATACAGACATGTACACACACACATACATACACAAGCATGTGCATAACCACACACCGATGCACACATATATATGCTTGCAAACACAGATTGACACATGAATGTGTACACATGCCCACAACCACACATGAACATGCAAAAACCACATAACACCACATGCACTCACATAAGTAGGCACATATGCACACACCTACACCCACATGCACACACAGACACACATTTATACACATGTACATGCATACATGCACACACACACACACACATGCACAAGTGTGAATGCACACACGCACTTGAAAACACATCCACTCACAAGCACATGCACACATGCCCATGCACACACACATGCATATAAACAACCACATATGCATAAGCACATGTACACATACATGTGCAAACAAAAAAATGCTAACACACATGCACTCATAGCAAGAATCACACACAGGCACATAAATAGGAATAGAAACATGTACACATGCTCGCAAGCACCCAAATATGCACATGCAGTGCACTCATACACTTACACACACGCACACACCAACACACACACATACACACACATGCACACACACACACATATATGTTCATGCAAGCACACACACACACTATCCATCACACTCTCATATACTCACACACATGAAGTCACAAATACACACACAAGCCCACATACCAACACACATGCATGCATGCACATGCACTTGCACACAAGCACGTGAATTGTCAACCATATACATGCACAAACATATGTACAAACATGCACACACAAACACATAGGTACACACACACATACAAACAAAAATGCACATGCATATGCACTTGCGATAAGATAAACACACAGAAGCACGTAAACATGAACACACACATATACAAACTCACACACACTTACACACATGCATGCTTGCATATAGAGACATGCATAAGCTCACATATACACACACAAGCAACCACTCGCATGCCCAATCATGTGCACACACATGCAAGCATGCACACACATACACGCACACACACACATTCACACTCACACATACAAATGTCTACACACACATGAATGCATGCACATAATCACATGATCACACACACATAAGCTTACATACACACACTCATGAACACACACTAAACTTTCAAACGCCTCTCCCACATGCACACCGATAAACAAAGACACCCATACATGGATCAATATGCACACTCACACAAGCCCAAACACATGCACACACACACGCACACATGCACATGCACACATATATATGCACTCACACACACATGTACACATGCATGCGCATAGCCACATACACACATGCCAACACACACATACATGTTGATACACACATGCAAATGCACATGCATACACACACAAACACAAACAAGCAAACATACAAAGTAAATCACACACACATGCATACATACATTTGCATGCCCCTACATGAATGCACATATACACACACATTCCCATAGCCAGTCATAAGTACACATATGTATGTGCAACACACATAAACATGAACATGAACTCGTGTGTGCCCACACATGCATGCACCTACAGAGACATATGCACACATACATAAATGTACACACACACACAAAAAAAAATGCACATGTATGCACACACATTAGTAAGTGCACACACAAGAAAATGCATGTACATGCATACATACACACCTACACAAGCATGAGCACACACATGCATAGACAAACACATCCATATGAAAGCATTCATATACACACATGCACCCATCCACACACACATATGCACAAGAACACACACATGTGCACATAGCCAAAGTCACACATATTTATATAAACATGCACACACATACATATTGACACACAATAATAGAAGCACATGTAGACAAGCACATGCACACATGTTCACACATGCACATACATGCTTAAACACAAGAGCATAAATACATAAAGATACCCACACATAAGCAATGTGTAGACAAAAACATGCACACCTACACACCCACATGAACACATACATACATGCACATGCATACATCAAACACACACATGCACCCCACACCAACACAAATGCATAATATTAGATATGCACACACAAAGATGTACGCACTCACATGCATGCACGCATACACAAAAAATATATAAGCACACTTACATGCATGAACATGCACACAAGCATACAAACTTGTACATGCACACAGACACTGTGTAAGTGCATAGACACACACACACACACTAACTTACAAAAACACACACACACACTTATACACACATGTATGCATGTACACATGTGCATGTATACACATGTTCATATTCATAACAAACACCATAAACACACCGCCATATACATACATGCACACACACACACACAAAAGTACACATGCACATACACATAAATAATGATACAAATATGCACATATGCACACATGTATGCAAATGAACACTCACATAAACCCACATACACACATGTACACACAAACACATACACAAATGTATGCACAAAGCCACACAAATACACACACATAAACTCACAAGCATTAACATACAAACACACTAACACTCATGCACATAGGAACAAGCATGCACACGTACATGCACATGTACACACATGTATGCACTCATATGAATGTTTACACACACATAAGTACACACAAATAAATAAACACCTACACACATGAACACACCTAAACAAACTAACACACAGCACATGCATGCATGCACAAATGTACCAACTCACATGTGCACACATGCACACACACATACACATATGCACACTCAAACACATATAGTTGCACATGCTCGCAAACATAACCACATGCCCACAAATACATGCACACAAGCACACATGCATGCACCCATACACACAAGCACACATACACTCACACATGTACATATACACCTACATGCATACATTTACACACATAGACCCACACAAACACACACACACACATATGCAAACACACACAAAAGCATGCACAGACACCCACACACACATGCACAAACATGCATGCACACACACACAATTACACATGTGCATGCCCATGCAAAAAAAAATGCACACATGTCTGCATTGAAATATGTAAGCACACAGACATTTACAACCACCCAAAAATACACAAATAGAGGCACATACCCATGTGCACACACATGCACATGTAGATGCATGCCTAGGCATGTGCATGCACACAAATAAGTAGACATGCACACACACACACACACACATACACATGCACTCACAAGGACACTCATGCACAAACACACATGTGCACACACATATATAGATGCATAAGAATGTAGACACAACAGAACAAGCACATGCATACCTTCACATAAAAACACACAATTGCACACATGCACATGTATGCACAAAGAGAAACTCATAGAAAGCATGCACATGTAGACATAAATATATGCACAAACGCATACACAAACAAAAATGCAAATGCACTCATGCATCTAAACACATCAAAAGACACACACTTTCAAACACGCACATGCACTATCAAATGCACACACCAATGTGCATACAAACACGCACACGCATGCATACACACATGCACACACCCACACATATTGATGTTAACTCATGCACACATACACATGCATTGGCACATATGCACACATACACACATGTTCACACAGAGATGAAAACATAAACATGTATGTAAACACACACATGCATGCCACAAAAAACTCATATGCATGCAAACATGCATTTATGCCCACACACTCGCATTCACACACACACATAAACACATGCATGCACATACACAATCATTCACACACACAAGCACACCAGCACACACACACACACACACATATGTCTAGACACACATACATAGACACACATAGAGTGTGTGCATATATACAAACACACACACACATAAGTACATGCATACACATACATGAAAACATGAACACACAATGACACAAACATGTACACACACACACATGTAGAAGCACACATGCACACACATACATAGACACGAAAAATGTACAAACATGCTTGCACACACACACACACAGAGGCATGGAGACACAGACCATGCATGCACATTAACACATACACAAAAACATGCACAATCACACATGTAGGCACACACATTCATACACAAATGAACTCAACCACACACATAGATAAACATGCAAGAACACAGAAATTTAACCAAGAAAATACATGAACATACACATTCACATGCACCTGTGAAAATAAACAAACACACTTAAAAGTACACACACACATGCATGCAAACATGCACACATACACACATGCACACATAGATAGATGGCTATAGGCAAAGACAAATAAAAATGTTCCATATGGTCACACACACACTCACAAAAATACACACACCCACACATGCTCACATACATACACAAAAACAAGCACACATTGACACACACAACACACACACAAGCACACATACACTCATGCTGACATACACACACACATACTCACATGAGTGTACTTACACTCATGGATACAGACATACAAACACACACCTACACATGAACACACATGAGCGCATGCACATGCACACCTACATGCACATGTCCACACACATGCATAGATACTCACACACATACACATAGACACATGCACGTATAGACACAGACAGATGCACGCTGGCATGAACATGTGGAGACACACACATACACCCATATGCATACAAGCACACACACACACACACACACTCATGTACACACAAAAAGATCCACATGCTTGCAAGAATGTTAACACATAATATACATGCACACACAAAAATATGCAAACACATATGCATGAACAAGCATCCACAAAAATAGATACACAAACACATATGCAACTGTACATGCACAAAGACATGTCCACATATGCATACACATTCACATGGGCACACAAAAGTGTACCCATGCACACATACACAAATGCACTTGTGCACAGACACAAACACTAGCATGCACACAAACACACACGCAATCATACACAAACACACATACACACACTTATAGACATGTGCATGCTCAGATGCACATGCATAGGAACACACACGCACATACATATACACACGTACCTACACCTACATGCACACACACACACACACACGCACGCATGGGCACACACAAGCATGCACATGCATGCATGCATGTGCACACACACACACACATGCACACATTTTACTATTGTACATATGCTTCCAAATGTAGGCACACACACATGCATGAACACACTCACAAGTGCATATGCTCACACACGCACATACACAAATGCAAAAATGCAATAGCACACACACAGACGCACATGCATGTCAACACACACATGCACATAGACATGCATGCTTACATAGATGCACATACACATAACACTCCCATGCAAACCCATCTACACAGGCATGCACAACCATGCACATACATATATGTACACAGACTTGAATACATACCCATGCTTGGACATTGAAACATACAAATAAATAGATGCATAATGACTCAAATATACACCAATGCATACACATACATGCACACACACACACACATGCTTTTACACACTTATGCTCACAATCAAACACCCACACAAGCACACATGCACACAAAGACACACACACACACACATTAACATATACACACACAACCACACTTGCACACACATGCACAAAGTCACATGCACTCACACACACTTGCATATGCATGCACACACATGTACCCACACAGGCAAACACACACACACATGCACTCACGCACACATGCATGCACTAGCACATAAACATGCACATCTATGTGTACATCCATATGCATAAACAAATGCATAAATGCACACACACAATCACACTTACCACATGCATACACACACACACATGCACATGCATGCAAACATGCACAAGTACACACATGCACTTATGCACACACACAAACACACACATGCACATACACAGACTTATGCACACAGAGACATGCAGACACACAAACATAAATACAGACAATTTCACATTCATACATGAAAACTTGCATACACACATGCATGCACACACCTTCATGCACAAAAACACACCAATATATTCACACACACAGACATAAAGATGCAAACACATATCGACATATACTTGTGTACACTAAAAAACACATGCACACAGATGCACATGCATGCACATGGACACAGGCACACACACAGGTACATACAAATACACACATATATGTATAGATACATGAACATGTGTACACTCACATATTCATACACACATGCATACACACAACCACCACACAAAGAAATGCATAATTATGCACACACACAAACACATATTCCCTGTGCACGTACACAAATTCACAAAAGTGTTTGGGAACATCCATGCAAATATACATAGATGTACCAATAGAAACACACATAAGCGCATGCACATACCCACACCAATAAACACACACAAAGACGCATGTTTGTAAATTTGCAAAACATTAAAACATGCATTCACGCACACACACACATTCCCAAGAATACAAACATATGCAAGCACACACACACTCGCACAAGCACTCACTCACACACTCACACTCATCTGCACCAAAATGCTCATATGCATACACACATACACACTATACACACTTGCACATGTATATAAACACAAACATTCATGCACACATACACACACTTGCATGCATGCATGCACACTCATATGCACACTAGTTGCACATACACACACATAGACACATGCACACACATATGCATCCACACACACATATACACAGGCATGCACACATACATTTCCAGACACATATACACAATCACACTTCACACATGTTCACATAACATAATAAACACAAGTGTGAGCCCACAAATATACACATGTGATTGCATGCACATACATAGATCCACACAAGCTCATAAACTAATGCACACACACACATACACCCACACATGCCCACACATATGAACACACACACAAACACACACACAAACAAATTTGCACATGTGCACATGCATAAATGCACACACATACATACACACTCACCCTTAAATACACATACACACACACACACTCAATCACACTTGCACAAACAAGCACATGCACACACATGAGAACCCATAGTCACGTAGACACACACATATAGATATACACACATGTAAATGCTTGCAAAGACACACACAAACATACACACATGTAAGCGCACAATAACAAACACATGCATACACACCTAGTCACAAGCACAAACATATGCATAATTAAATAAACACATATACTCATTCGTTCCAACAAACACTTATATGCACACACACAAGCACAAATGCACATATACGTACAAAAACACAAGCACAGTCACCCACACATGCACATGCGTATGCACATAGGAATGCTTTCATGCACAAACACTCACACACAAAAGCATGCATAACATAGAAAATGAATCACACACATTCTTGAACACACACATGCTCGTCCACAAACAACCATACACACATATGTGCACGTGTACACTAAGATGCACACCACACACTCAGCTAAATTCTCATGCATGTACACATATGCATGAATGGATGCACACATGTGTACACTTACACATCCTTGGACACACCCAAACATGCTAAACCACACACACACACACAAAAATGCATAGACATATGCATATACAAACATATACACACACACACATGCATACTCGCACACACTCATACAAAAGAATACAGATAAACACCAACAACTACACATGCACCCACACATGCACATGCATACGCACATAGGAATGCTTTCATGCACAAACACTCACACACAAAAGCATGCATAACATAGAAAATGATTCACACACATTCTTGAACACACACATGCTCGTCCACAAACCAACATACACACATATGTGCACATGTACACTAAGATGCACACCACACACTCAGCTAAATTCTCATGCATGTACACATATGCATGAATGGATGCACACATGTGTACACTTACACATCCTTGGACACACCCAAACATGCTAAACCACACACACACACACACAAAAATGCATAGAGATATGCATATACAAACATATACACACACACACATGCATACTCGCACACACTCATACAAAAGAATACAGATAAACACCAACAACTACACATGCACTTGCCAATGCAAGTGCTTCCACACACACTAGCATGCACCAAGATGCACACACCTATATGCACACATAACCATGCACACACATGAACACACACATTCCTGGACAAAAATATACACTCAAAATTAATAACACACATATGCACTTTCGCATGCACTCAAACATGTGCACACAAGCACATTCATGTGTGCAAACACATGTACACACACACACACACACTTGAACATGCATATACCGACATGTACACGCACATGAACACATGCAAACACACACAACACATGCACATATGTACACTTTTACAATAAACACACACACGCACATGCACACACACAAACACACACACACACACACACACACACACACACACATATATATATATATATATGTGCACACATGCACATAAACATACACATATAGACAAATGCACTCTCACATATACACACATGCACATGCACACGCACACACATGAACACACTTCCTTGCACACTCATACAGCATGCACATATAGATGCACCAACACATGCATGCAAAACAACACATGTGCACATAGATACACAAACATGTGCACATACATACACATGTACACACATGCAAACATGCACACACAAACAAACATGCACATATACATATAGAGATACACAAACACATTTACGGTCATGCACATAAGCATGTAGAAGAACATGCATAAAATGCACTTGCACATACATAGTTACACACACAGGCTCACACACAAGTTCACACACATGAACACACAGGCACACACATAGACACGCACACATGTACATAGAGATAAACACATTCATGTCTCACAAACTTGAAGATACACACACAAACAAATGCACAATCTTGCATGCAAGTCCACACATGCACTCACACCCACTCACACACCCAAAGAAATAAACAAACATATGCACATGCTCACATAAACATACACACAAACACACTCTCATGTACACACACTTACATGCATCCACAAACACATGATGTGCGCATACATGCACACAAACACACACATGTACACAAAGATTAATGCACACACACATACATACACACACAAACACATGCAGGAACACATACTAACACACATAAACACATGCACATGCACACACATACACACATGCACATGTGCCCACAACTCACTCTCACACATGCACATAGACACATATATAAGTACTCACACATTCACACAACTCAAATATATTAACACTCCCCAAGGCATGCACCCAAACATTCACACACTGAAACACATGCACACACACACAAACACACTTTATCATACACAATCACGCACCCACCTACATCTACACACAATTGCATGACCATACCCACATACGCACAAGTCAACAAATACACACAAACACACACATGAATGCACACCCACAAATGCACACACATGCATACACAGACATGCATACACACACATGCATACACACTAAAACACATGAACACATGCACTCACACGCACAAACATGTGCATGCACACACGCATAAATGCATACACACATACACGCATGCACATACACATGTACACATACAGACATGCCTGTACTCATGTAAGCACACGTAGGTATATACACATACTTGCACACACATCCACAAACACACACCAACAGACACACACATGCATGCACACACACTTGCACACACATGCACACACACACATGCACATGTGCACAAACAAACAAACACAACACACACACTCATGTACATACACATGCATATGCACACACACATTCAAAGCCACACATGTCTACACTTATATGCACACATGCACAACTACACACACATGCATACACACGCATGCCTACAAAAATGCACATACATATACACACAAACACAACTATACAAATGCATAGACATATATGCATGCACATATATAGAAACAATGCACACACACATGCATAAAGACACACACATGCCCCCATAAACTCAAACAAAAAACATGCACACCCACTTGCATAGAAATTCACCCATGCACACACTCACAGACACACACGCAGACATATACACACACTTGCATAGGCACACACATATACAAACAAGTTCAATCATACATAGATGTGAAAATACACACATAAATGTGTATACTAGTACATAAAAATATACACAGATAAGCACACATTTATGCACACACACTCACACAAAAACACACACATGCTAATATATGCATATATACACGCACTCATACACACACATAGGAGCAAACACTAACATGAAAACACACAGATGTGCCTACACACGCACATATGCCAGAGTGGTTATGCACACAAGCATTCATATGCACACATACACATGCACACACACAAACACTAACCCACACCCTCACATATGAACACAAATGTGTGCACACACCAACACATACACACACAAACATGCATATACACGTGAACACACACATACAAATGTAAGCACATACACACATGTGCACACACACACATGTATACACATAGACCCTTACATAGACACACTCTTACATGCACATGCACACACATGCAAACTTAGACACACATACACATACATGAAGACAAACACTCAAAGTTACACACATGTACGTGCACAACAACACACATGTCAATGCATACACACACACATGCACAAACACACACACATGAACAATTACGTATATGCACAACAACATGCAAGCAACCAAACACACAAGCACATGGGCACGAATGCATAGACACACATATACACAAATGCACACATGCATGCATACTTGCACACATACACACACAACCCACACACATGGACATGTCTATATGTATAACACACACCAACTCAAAAACACACACATTAGAATGCATGCACACTCGCACATGAACTCGTACTTGTGTGCACACATATACAAATGCACGCACGCATGTGTGCATATGCAAGGATATATGCTCACACAAAAATACAGACACATAAATGTAATCACACCTATACACACACATAAAAGGAAGGAAACACACCCACACATGCACACTTATGTATATGCATGAGCACACATGTACACATGCTCACACCCACATACAACCACACACATGCATACACACATGCACATGTACTCATGCACTTACCCATACAAAAACATACACAATCACACACTAAAAACACAAGCACACACACATACATGCACATGGATAGAAAAGTAAAAATACAATCACACACTAACACATGTTTTCACAGAAACACATGCACTCATGCAAGTAAAAGAACACATGCACATCTACACACACGTGTATACACGTACATGCACACACACAAACACACGTGCACATGAAATCAAACCCATAAACACATGCACACAAATCTATATGCCTTCAGAAAAATATACACAACCATAACCACACTCACACACCCATGCAAACATACACACACACACACACCGACACTCATACATGCGCATTCATGTGCACACATAGATACAAATGTAAACACAAGTACACACACACACATGCAAAAGAACACAAACACCCACAAACACAAACAAACACACAGGTACACACACATATACACACAGATGTGTGCACAAAAAAAAACATGCACAAACACATGCATACGCATCTGTGCACAAACATGCACACAACATACGCACCTACATAGGAACACATGTGCATGCATTCATGCACCACTACACACACGCACACACATACAAATACATGCACATGCAAACACATGGACATACACACACTCACTCATCATGTACACACAAACACACACATGAACAAAAACACATGAATCCACACACAAACATGCATCAGTGAGCATACAAACATACATTCATATACACACCTATAAATGCACACATAAACACTCATGTACCCATGACAAGAACCCTCAAGAGCATGCAAGCAATAACACACACACACATGTATATATGTGCATCCACACATGCATACACATGCATTAGAGCACACCCACATGTACACACACACACACATGAAAACAGACATATCTCCATATACACGCACATATGCATACACATTCACAAGGACACGTCTGTAAACCAAAAAACACGTACCAAAACACATACACAGATACATGTGCACACATATATGCACATGCAAGTAGACACACAAAACCTACACATATACACACACATGTGCAACAAAACACACTTGCATGAACACACTCACACATTAACACATACACATATACACATGAGAATAATCACATGTATGTACAAGCACACATGTGCAACCAAACACACAAGAACACATGCACACACATACACATACGTGCACATGCACACACACACAATTCACAAACATTCATATGCATGCATGCAAAAGCACAAAAAACCAAAAAGACATGTACATGCACACACATGTATGCTCACAGATGTGCACAAATATAGCCATGCACACATGCACACACATTCATACATATGTTCAAATACACACATGCACATGCACTCATACCAACACACAAATACACAAATAGTAACACACTCGACCATGCACACGCACACAAGATTGGATGCAAAAATGCTCACATCAATGCACCATGCACATGTACAAGCATAGATGCACACACGCACACACGCATACCACTCACATAGATCTGCACACACACATATACAAATATATACATGCACACACACACACACATACACACACATGCACACATAAAACACAAGCACTCACACATGTACATGAACAGGCACACATAAAGGTAGATGCACAAGCAAGAACATATGCACACTCATATAATCACACTCACATGCATGCATGCACACAACCATACACAAGAACACCTATACATACATAGATACATGAACACAAACAAACACATGTATGCACAGGAACACATGCATATGTGTATGCAAATAAACACATGCATATCTACACACACGTGCATGCATGCACAAGTGCACACATAAAAATACACACATGTATATGCACTTGCACCCACATAAGCACACATAGCCACACCTTCAAGCACACACATGCACACAAATTCACAAAAAAACACCAGCACACAGGGATCCATGCACATGTACAAGCACACATGTACATAAGAGCACACACAGATACACACATATGAACACACACATATAATTGCATATGCACACACACATACACACACAAAACATAAGGACACACAAATGCACACAATCATACATGCACAATTGCACATGCACATGAAAACAAATGCACACCCTCCAACAATCGTATGCACCTACATACACACACACAAACACACACAAGTGCACACACACACAAACAAATGCGCATAAACAAGCACATGAACATACAAGCATAGATGTACTCGTGCATACAAACAAACACAACACACATGAGTGCACATGCACACACACGCATACATAAGCATATGTATGTAGGTACACATGCATGTGCACATGCACACAGAGATGCACGTGCATACACACACATACTAATAAACATACGCACACACGCACAAACGTGCAAGCACCTATGCTTGCATGCACGCACATACACAGACATGTACACACTCAAGCAAACCAGCATGCATGTACATGCAAAGAAACATACATGCATGCACTTGCAAACATATATGCAAACATACACTTCTAGCAACAAACATATGAACACACATTCTTGCACACTTACATGGCATGCATAAATGCACACACCCATACACACAAATAAGAACACACACACACACTAGTACATACATAAATGTACATATGAACACAGATGCAAACACATGCAAGGAAACATGCATGCACTCACACACACACCTACTCAAAAGAAAATGCACAAGCACATAGACATAAACACACATGTAGATACATAGGCATACTCATAGGCTTATAGAGATGGTCACACACAAGCACATACACATGCACAAAGAAATACACATGCATGCACACACTCATAGGCACATGCATGCATGTTCATGTATGAGTGTGTGCAAGTGGGTGCATGTTTGCAAGCCTGCACGTGTATGATTGTGCAAGATTTTGTTGGTGTGTGTGCATGTGTGTGCATATGTGCTTCTATGCATGTGTGTGTTCATGCTTGTGTTTGCATGTGCAAGTGTGTGTGTACATTTGTGTGCATGCTAATCTACATGTGTGCTCTCATGTCTTTATGTGTATGTGTGCTTGTACATGTGTGTGTGTAGTTATATGCATGTGTAAATATGTTCCTCTATGTGTGTGTGTGTGCATGTGTTTATGTGTGTGTATTTGTGTGTTGTTGCATGCGAGAGTGTGGGTGTGCATATGTCTACATGTTTGTGTGTACGTACATGTGTGAACTTGTGCATAAAAGTGCATGTGTATGTTTCTTTGCATATGTGTGTATGTTTTTGCAAGTGCGGTTGTGTGCATGTGTAGGTGTGTGTGTGTGTGTGTTATGTGTGAGCATGGTTTTTAGTGTGTGTATCTGCATATGTATGCATGGTGTGTGTGCATGTGTGTATATGTGAGCATGTGTGGGGTCAATGTGTGTGAGTGTGTGCAAAAGTGAGTGCATGCATGCCTATATTTATATGTGTGTGTTAGCATGTGTGTATGCATTTGTGCATGTGTGCATGTCTATGTGCACATGCCTATGGGTACACATGCCTATGTGTGAGTATGTATGTGTGTTTGTGCATGAGTGTGTGCATATGCTTCATCTACATGCATGTGCACTTTTGTGTTTTTGAGTTTCATATGTGTCTGTGTGTGCATATGTGCATGATTATACATGTGTATGTACGTATGTGTGCAAGTGTGTGTCTACATGTGAGTGAATGTGCATGAGTGGGATTATGTGTGCACATGCATGTGTGAACATAAGCATTCCTATATGTGTTTGTATGTGTGCATGTGTGTTCACTTGTATCTTTATCCTCGTGCTCATGTCTGTGCCTTTTTGTGTATGTGTGCATGTGTATAAGAGTGCACATGTTTTGTGTCTATGTGCATAAGTGAGTGTGTACATGCAAGTGTGTGTGTATGTACATGCATTTCTTTGTGTATGCATGTGTTTGTGCTTGTGTGCATGCATGTGTATAGATGTGTGCTAGTTTGTGTGTGCATCTGCATTTAAGTGTTCTTGTGTGTGTAGGTTCTTAAATGTGTGCTCGTTTGTGTGCATGCATGTTCATGTGAGTGCATTTCTATGGGTGTGTGTGTGTGCATACATGTGCACATATGTGTTTGCATGTCTGCAATGTGTGGTTGTATGTGTGCATGCAAGCTTGAAAATGTTGTCATGCACGTGCATTTGTTTGTGTTGTGCATGCATTTGTGAGAATGTTTACATGTATGTGTGTGCTTGTTCACATGCAACTATGTGTGTATGCATGTACTCATGTGCATTTGCATGTATTCTTATGTGTGTCCATGTGCATGCATGTTCTTGTGTGTGTGTTTACACATGCACATGTGTGTATCTAAGTGTGGGTGCATGATTGTGTGAGTGTTTTTGAGAGAACATATGTATGTGTATTTGTATGTCCAAGTGCATGTGCCTGTGTCTACACATATGTAGGTTTATGTGTATGTGCATGTGTGTTCATGTGCATGTGCATGTGAGTGTGAGGGGGGCCGTTTGTTGGTGCATGTGTGTGCAGGTGTGTGTAAGTGTTCAAACTTATATGTATGCATGCTTTTGTGTGTGTTTCAGAGTACATGTTTGTGTTCTTGAGTGTTTGTGTGAATATGTTTATGTGTGCACATGTTTGTGTGTGCTTGTACACATGTGTGTTTGGGTACATGTCTGTGCGTGTGTGAGTGTGCATGTGTGCATGCATGTGTGTGTGTATATTTGAGCATGTACATGTGAGTGTGTGTTTGTACTTGTGCATGTGTTTGTGTATGTGTTTATGTAAATTTGTGTGTGTGCATGTTCATGCATCTGTCTTGATGCATGTATGTGCATGGTGGTGAGTTTGCTGGTGTGTGTTTGTGCATATGTATGAGTGTGTGTGTGTGTGGGTGCATGCATGTACATGTGTGCTTTCATACATGTTTGTGTGTAAATCTACGTACATGTGTTTGTGTTTGTTGCTGTGAGTGAGTGCGTGTGTGTGTGTGTATCTACATGCATGTCATTATGTGCGCATGTGTGCACCTATGCATGGGTGTGTGTGTGTGTGTGCTCTTGTGTGACCGTGTTTGGATGTGTGTGCATCTATATGTGTATATGTAGGCATTTATGTGCATGTGCATGTGCGTGTATGTGCATGTGCATGTGTGTGTATGTGAATGTTCGTGTGTATATGTGTGTCTCTGTGTTTAAGATTATGTATGTGTATATGTGTGCATACGTGTGCATGCGTACATGTGTGTGCATCTGAGTGTGTGTCTATGTCTTTATGCACATCCATATGTGTGCAAGCTTGTCTGTCTATGCATTTGTATTGGTGCATGTGTGTGAACATATATGTGAGAGCATGTGTATTTGTGCATCTATAGATGTATGTGTTCATTTATGTGCATATATGTAAGTATGCATGTATGTTTGTGAGTGCATATATGTGTGTATGTGTACAAACATGTGTGCATGTGTTTGTGTTGGGCATGTGTGTAGGTCTGCATGTGTTTTTATATTTGCATGGGTGCTTGTATATGTGTGTGTTTGTGTGTGTATCAATGTGTGCATATGCATATATGTTTGTGGTATGTTTTTGTTATTGTATGTGTCTTTATGTGTGTTTTTGCATATGGGTTTGGGTCCATGTGTGTGCAAGCACATATGCTTTTCTATAGGAATGCATGCACATGCAAATTTGCATATGTGTGTGTGTGAATGTTTGTGTGCATGTGTGCATGCACATGTGTGGATGTGCATTTTTCTATGTGTGGATGTGTGTATGCTTGGGCATGTGCATGTGTGTGGGCATGCAAGTGTTAGTGTGTGTGTGTTTGTGTACATAAGTGTGTGTGTGTGTGTATGTGGGCGTGTATGGGTGTGTGTACCTATGCGCCTATGTATGTGTAAGTCTATGAGCCTATATGTATGTGTGCTTGTATTGTTGAGTGTGTGTGCATGCATGTGTGTGTGTGTACTTGTGCGTGTGCGTGTGTGTGTATTGTTGTGCAAGTGCATGTGTGTGTATTTGTGCATGTGCATGAATATTTTTTTGTGTGTGTCATGTAGCTATGTGCGTGTGTGTGCTTGTATGTATGTGTGTATATGTGCATGCATGTGTGGTCAAGTGTGTCTATATGCATCAGTATGCATGTGTGTGTCTGTGCAAGGGTGGGTATTTATGCCTATGTATCAATATATGTATGTTTGTATGTGTGTATGTTTTGATGTGTGTGTATGGGTGAGTGTACATGCATGTGTTCGTGTGCATGTGTGTGCAAGCATGCAAGTGAATCATGTGTTTGGGTCAGTTGGTGCATGTGTGCATGCATGTCAACATTTACATGTACATGTGTATATGTTTTTGTACATATATGCATGTGTGTGTTTGTGTGCTTGTATGTGTTTATGTGTGTGTGCCAACTTGTAGGCATGTGTGTCTATGTGCATGTTGTGTTTGCATGTGTGCATATTTTTACATGTTTGCATGTGTGTGGGTGTGTTTGTTTATGTGTGTGTGTGCATGCATATGCATGTATGTTTGTGAATACATGTGCATGTGTCTACATGTGTATATGTGCATGAGTGTGTGTGCATGTGCACACATGTACATGCATGAGTGTGGATGCATGTGCACAAGCGTTCATGTGAGAACACGTATATGAGTTGCAAGTGAGTGTGTGTTTGTGTGTTCCCATGTGTGTTTGTGTGTGTTTGCATCTCTGTGTGTGTGTATGTACATGTGTGTGAGTTCATGTATGCATGCATATGTCTATGTATTTATTTTTATGTACCTATTGGCCTGTATGTGATTGCATTTGCATTTTCATGCCTATGTGTCTATGTGTCTGTGTTAGGGTTTGTGCTTGTGTGTGTGCTTGTGGTCTATACTTTAGTTTGTGTGCATGTGTGTGTGCATGTTTACATATATGTGTGGTTGTGTGTGTATTTGTGAATTTGTATGTATAGGTGTGCTTTTGTTAGTGTGGGTGCATACGTGAGTGCATGTATGCTTGCACTCATATGCATGAGTCCATGCCTCTACGTTTGTACATTTGTGTTAGGGTTGGTGTGTGCCTGTGCATGCATTTTTGCATATGTGCACATGTTCATGTGTGTGTGTGTACATATGAACAAGTGTGCAAGTGCACTCATGTTTGTGTTTGTGTGTCAAGGTGTGTCTATGTGAACACACTCATGCAAGTATGTGTTTGTGTGTGTTGCTTGTGTGTGTTCCCAAATGTATATGCATATATATGTGTGTTTGCTTATGTGTCTCTTTGCATGTGTGTACTCTTGCAAGTGTCTGTGTTCTTGTGTGAGTACGTGTGTGATGGAGCTTGTGTCATATGTATTCATAAGTGTGCACTTGACATGTGTGAGTTTATGTGTGTGTGCATGTGCATGTGCATGGGGGTTGCATACATGCATGTGTGAGTGTGCTCATATGTATAATTTAATGGGTACATGTGTTTGTCTACATGAGTAGTTGTGTGAATGCAGTTCATGTGCATGTGTGTGTGCATGTGTTAGTGTGTATATGTGTGTGTGCATTCCTATGTACATTCATGTGGGTGTACGTGTGTTTGTGTAATTGTGTGTTTGCATGTGTGAGACCACATGCAGATGTGTATGTCCATGTGTCCATCAGTTTGTTCAGGTGTGTGTGTTCATGTTTATGCAAGAGTATGCAAGTGTATGTGCATTTATGTGATGTTCATGTCTACATCTACAAGCATACATTTGTGTATACTTATGTGAGAGTGTAAGTGAGTGTTTGTTTGAGTGTGTGCATGCATGTGCATGTGTTCGAGTGTGTGTGTGTGTTCATGTGCACGTGCATGGTATGTGCAAACTTATGCATGTGTATATGTGTGTGTGTGTGAGTGTGTGAATGAGTACAATTGTACATTTGTGTGTATGTGTGTGTGTGCATGTGTCAGTATGTGTTTACATGTATCTGTGCATTTGGGTGCATATGTGTGTGTGTTTTTTGTGAGTGTGTCTATGTAGTTCTATATTTTTTTGTGCATGGGTGAGTGTGCTTGTTAATTCTTGTGTGCATATGTGTAAATGTGTGTGTGTGTGTGTTCATGTGTGCATGTGCATAAGTGTTAGTGTGTTTCCATGCATGTGTGTGCATATGGGTGTATATGTAAGTGTGTCAGTGTGAGTGTGTACAAGAGTTTTTTTATGTGTTCTTGTGTGTGTGTTGATTCATGCATGTGTGCTTGTGTACATGGATTGGTATTGGTGTGTGTGCATGTGTGTGTGTCTATATGTGAGCATGTGCATGTGTGTGTGTGTGCCCATGTGAATTGGTGCATGTGCATGTGGGTATGCACATGCACATGTGTTTGGGTTTGTGTGTGCGAGAGCTAACAAGTGTGTGTGTGGGTGCATTCTAATGTGTGCATGGGCTTATGTATGTGTATGTCCTCATGTGTACTTGTATGTGTGTTTGCATGTGTGCTTGTGTATGTGTGTGTGTGTGTGTGTGTTCTTATGGGTGTGTGTTTATACATGTGAGTGTGTTCTAGTGCATATGCATATGCAAACCTTTATATGTGTATGTGTGCCTGTGTGCATGTATATGAGTGTGTGTGTGTGTGGGAAGGGGGGTTTCCATATACGCATTTGGATGTGTCTGCATATCTGTATGTGTGCCCATGTGTGTGTAGGTGTGTGTGTAGGCATGCATATGTGTTAATCTGCAGGTGCATATGTGTGCATGTGCATCTTTCTATGCATGGGTTTGTGTTGGCATTTGAGTGTGTGTGCATGTGTGTGTGTGTTCATGTGTGTGATTATGCTTATGTGTTTGCATGTGATTACATGCATATTCATACGTGTGAGTGCTTTGCATATGTATATGTGTTTGTGTGTGCATCCATGTGTGCATGTGGATGTGGGTGCATGTGTGTGTGCATTTGCAAGTATGTGTGTCTGAGTGTGTTTGTCTGTGGCCATGTGTGTGTGTGTGCATGTGTGGGTGTGTTAATGCATGCACATGTATGCATGTGTGTGTATGTGTATGCATGTGTGTGTGTATTTTCATGTGTGCTTGTGTAAGTTTGTGTTCATGTTAGAGTGTGTATGTGTGTATGTGATCTTGTATGATGTGTGGGTGCATGTTTGTGTATGTATGCATGTGTTTGTGTGTATACATGCATTTGTTTTTGTGTGTGTGCATGCATATCTATGTGATCATGTGTGTGAGCATGCATGTGAGTTCTTATGGGTACTTTTGTGTGTGTATGTGTATGAGTGC
Source organism: Vanilla planifolia (assembly GCA_023846275.1). Lineage (NCBI taxonomy): Eukaryota > Viridiplantae > Streptophyta > Magnoliopsida > Asparagales > Orchidaceae > Vanilla > Vanilla planifolia. The sequence continues at coordinate 891,190 of JAIUJO010000102.1, forward strand.
ATATGTGTATGAGTGCATATGTTTATGTGTGCATTTGTGCATGTATATATGTGCATGAGTGTGCCTGAGCATTTTTGTGTTGCCAATGTGTGTGCATTGCATTTGTGTGCTTTCATGTGAGTGGGTATGTGTGTGCATGTGCATGAGTTTTTATGCCTATGTGTGTATTTATGCATGTGTGTGTGCATTTGTGTTCATATCTATGTGTGCATATGTGTGTGAGTTTAGAGCATGTATGTGTTTATGTGTTTGCATGTGTGTGTGTATGTATATATATGTGCATTTGTGTGCACATGTGTTTGTATGTATAAGTGTGCTTGCATGCAGGTGTATGTGTGAGTGTGCAAGTGTGTGTGTGCATGTTTGTTTGTGTGTTTTTGTGTGTGCATTTAGGTGTGTGTGTGTGTGTATGTGTGTGCATTCACAAGTGTGTATATGTGAGTGCATGTTTATGCAAGTGTGCATGATTATATTTACATGTATGCATGTGTGTGTGTGTATGTATATTTGTTCATGCATGCATATGTTTGTGTGCATATGCTTATGTGTATGTGTTCTTGGGTATGTGCTTGTATGTGTATGCATTCATACATGTGTTAATGTTTGCTTTTGTGCATGGATGTGTGCATGTATGCATGTGTATGTCTACACATGCATGCTTATTTGTTTATGTGCATGTCTATGTATATTGTATTGTGTGTGTATGTGTTGTTATGTGTGCCACTATCAGTGTGTGTGCATGCATGTGGGTGTGTGTTCATGTGTGTGCCTATGTGCATGTTTGTGCATATGAGTATGCATGTATGTGCATTTGTGATTATGTATATGTTTGTGTGCTTGTACATATGTGTGTGAGTGTGAGTGCATGTGTGTGTATGTGCTTGTATGTGTGTGTGTGTGCATGTGTGTGCATATTTGTGTAGGTTATCTACATGTGCTTTATGTATGTGTACTTGTGTGTTGTGTTTATAAGTGTGTGTGCATGTTTGTATGCATGTGTGTGTATTCATTTGTATATGTGCTATTATGTATATGTTCATTTGTGCTTGCATGTGGGTGTGTGGATGGGTGTGTACATGTGTGTGCATATGGGTATGCTTGTATGTGCATTTGTGATTATGGGTGTGCTTGTCTGTATGTGTGCAAGCATGTGTGTGTTTATGTATGTGTGTGTGCATGTGTGTGTGTGTTTGCAGGTTATCTACATGTGCGTGCACACTTGTCCATGTGTACGTGTACTCGTGTGCTGTGTTTACAAGTGTGTGTGCATGTATGTAGCATATGTGTGCATTCATGTGTGCATAATGGTGTTTGTGTGTAAGTATGTGTGCACGTGTGTATGCATCCATGCAAACATGTATGTGTGCATGTGAGTGCATTTGTGTGTGTGCATGCATGTTCACATGTGTGCATTGTGTGGATGAGTGTGTATATGTGATTGTATGTATGCATGCCTATGTATGTGAATATATGAGCATACTTTTGTTTGCATGTTTCTTTGTGCATGTCTATGCATATTTGTGTATGTGTGCATGCTTATGTGTGTGTGTGTGTGTGTATGTGTATATGTGCATGAGTGTGCCTATGTGTGTGTACTTGTGTGTGTTTATGTGCATGATCATTTGTGTAAGCATGTGTGTGCTTGTGTATGTGCATGTGTATAGCCATTATGTGTGTGTGTGCAACCTGTATAGATTAGAATGCATGCATGTGTATGTCCATGTTAGTGTATATGTGTGCATGTGTATGCTCTTTTGTGTGTGTTCATGTGTAAATATGTGTATATGTGTGTGTGCTTGTGTGGATGTCTCTATATGAGGGCTTTTTTAATGTATCCGTGTGTGTGCTTGTATGTGTATGTGTGCATGTGTGTATATTTGTTTTTGCATGCATATGTGTGTGCATGTTTGTTCATGTGTGGGTATGTTTATGGATGCATGTGCATATATGTGTTCGTGCATGTGTTTGTGTGAGAGTGCTTGTAAGAATGTGTGTGTATGTGTGCACATTTGTGCATGTGTGTTTGTATGTGTGCATTCATATGAGTGTGTGTACTTTGTTGTCTATGCACTAGAGTTTGTGTGTGTGTCAACATATGTGTATGCATGTGTATGTGTGTACTTGTGTGTGTGCATCTGTTTTAAGTGTTTTTACATAAGTGCATGCATTTGTGTGTGTTCCTATGTGTTTGAGGATGTCTTTGTGTGTATTTGTGCATGTGTGTGAGTGCGTGCTTGTGTGTGCTTGTGTCTACATATGCATCATGTACATGTGTGCATGTGTGCATGTGTGTTTGTGTGCATGTGAGTGTTTGTGCATTTGTGGTTGCATTTGTGTTTGTGCATGTGTGTGTGCATATATGTGTGTTTTTTGCATGGCTGTGTGTACATGGGTGTGTATGTGTGTATGTAATGGTGTGCTTGTGTGTTCAAGTATATGTTTGGGTGCGTGTGTGCTTGTGTGTTCTTGTTTGCATGATTGTGTGCATGTGATTGAATGTGTATGTGTGTGTGTTTATATTTCAATGTGTGAGCTTGTTTGTGAGTGTGCATGTGGTTGTGTATGTGTATTATTGAGTGTTTTTATGTATGCACTTGTGAGAGTACACATACGTGCGTGTGCATGTGTTTGTGTTTGTGCACTTGATTGTGTGTGCATGTGTTTGTTGTGCATGCATATGTGCATGTGTGTTTGTGCCTATTTGTGTGTGTACAATAATGTGTATATGTCTGTGTGTGTGCATATGCATGTTCTTTTTTTAGCTTGTTTGTTTCTATGCATTTGTGTCCTTGTGAATGTACACGCATGTTTATATGCGTATGTGTGTGTGCATGTCTTTGTAAGTGCATGCATGTGCTTTTATTTGGTTGCATGCATGTGAATGTTTAAGTGTGACTATCCATGCACATGTGTGCATGTGTGTGGTTATGCACGTGCATGTGTGTATATGAGTGTGTGTGTCCTCTTATCTATGCATGTGTGCATGCATGTGCATATGTGTGTTATGTGTTTGCATGTGTCTTTGTGCATTCATGCTTGTGTGTGTGTGTGGTGGGAGGGGGCTAGGGGTGAGTGTGAGTATGCTTATGTAAGTGCATGCATATGTGTATGTGCACATAGGTGCATGTGTGTTTGTTCATGTGTGTATGTGCATGTGTGTGCATACATACATGTGTGTACGAGTGCATGTGTGTGTATCGTACGTGCACATGTGTGTGTGGGTGCACACACGTATGAGTGTGTTTGTGTATGTGCATGTGCATGTGTGTGTTTGTGCATATGTGTTTGTGTATCTGTATGTGTGTGTGTGTGTGCATGTGTTTGTATTTGAAAGTGTGTGCTTGAGTGTGCAAGTGTGTGTGTATGACTGTGCATGTGCTTATGCATGTGTGTGTGCATGTTGTGTGTGTGTGTGTTTGTGTGCATGCATGTTGGTGTTTGTGCACACATGTGTTTGTGTTTTTGTGTGTATGTGTGTGAGCATGTCAACATGAGTTAGTATGTGTGTGTACATATATGCATGTGTGTATGCATGTCCATGTGTGTGTATGTGTTTTTTTATGCTTGCTCATGTGTGTGTGTGCACGTATGCATAAGTGAATGCATACCTGTGTGTTTATGTATACATGCATGCATGTCTGTATGTGTGTGTGTGCATATGCATGTGCCTATTTGAGCTTGTCTATGTTTGTGCATGTGTATGCATGTTTATGTGTGTACATGTATGTGCATGTCTTTGTGGGTGCATGCATTTGCTTGCATTTGCATGTGTGGTTATGTACCTGCTTGTGTGTATGTCAGTGTGTGTGTTCTCTTGTCTGTGCATGCGCGCAAGCATGTGCATGGGTGTGTGTGTTTATATGTGTGCTCTTATGTATGCATGCTTGTATATGGGGGTAAGGGTGTGTGTGGGTGGGCATTAGTATGCTTATGTGTGTGCATGCATGTGTGTATATGCACATATGGGCATGTGTGTGTGTTCATATGTGTGTGTTCATGTGTGTATGTGCATATGTGTGTAAGCCTACATGCACATGTGCATATGGAAGCACACAAGCATGTGTCTTTTTGTGTGTGCATGCGTATATGTGTGTTTGTGCTTATGCATGTGTGTTAGTGTGTGTGCATGCATGTGTATTTGAGTGTGAGTCTATGCTTGAATGTCCTAGTGTGTGTGGGTGTGTGTGCATGACTTGTACATGTGCTTATGCATATGTGTGTGCTTGTTGTGTGCCTGTGTCTATATACATGCATGTTGGTGTTTGTGTGCACATGTGTTTGTGTTTTTGTGTGTATGTGAGCGTATGTGCATGAAAAAGTGTGTCTAGGTATGTGTACATATCTACATATGTGTATGCATGTCTATAAGTGTGTATGTGTGTCTTTGTGTGCTTGTTCATGTGTGTGTGTGCATGCATCGTGAGTGAATGTGTGTATACATGCTTGCATGTGTGTGTCTTTGCATGTATGTTTTTATATGTGTGTGTGTCTATGTGTATTCTAATATGTGTGAGTGTGTATGTGTGTGCATATGTGCTTGTGTGCATTTATGAATGCATGTGGGTGTGCTAGTGTAGGTGTGTGTTGATGGGTATGTTCATGCGAGTGTGCATGTATGCATGCTTGTAGGTGCATGTGTTCATTTATGTCTACATGTTTGTCTGCATGTGCATGTGCCTTGTTCTTATGTGGGTATGCATGTGTATATATGTGCTTTTGTTTATGCATGTGTATCCATGTGTATGTTCATGTATAAGGCCATATGTACACATGTATATGTGTGTGCATCAGTGACTGTGGAGTGCATGTAAGTGTGTGCATATGTGTGTGCATCTAAGTGAAACTACGTGTCCTAGTGCATGTACATGTGAGTATGCATTTGTGTGTACATGTGTGTGTATGCATGCATGAACGACTACATGTATGTGTGATTGTGCTTTTGTGCATGCTTACTTTTGCATGCACATCTACATGTGCGTGTGTGTGTGTATGTGTGCATGTGCATGTGTGTGTGTTTTTGCATGTATATGTATACATACATTTATGTGTTCATATGCATGTGCATATGAGTGTGCACGTGTATGTCTGTGTGTGTGTGCATGAGTGTGTACATGTTTGTGAGCAATGTGTGTGTAGGTGTCTGCATGGGTAAGTAGTTGTGCATGCATGTATGTTTGTGTGTGTGCATGCTTGATCATGTGTGTGCGTGAAAGGGTGTACCTATTTATGAGCCTATGTGTGGGTGTGGGTGTCTACTTGGGAAGGTACATGTGTGTCCAAGTGGGTGTGCATGTATGTGTGTGTGCATATGCATTTTTCTATGTTTTTAAGGATGTGTGTGCTTATTTGTGTATTCTCATATTTTTTTGTGTGTGTTTCTGCGCATGTGTGATTATATGGGTGCATGTCTGTATATGTTCATGGGGAATTGTGTGTGCTTGTGCCTGTATGTGTGTGTACTTGTTTGTGTATTATCATGAGTGTGAGTGTGCATGCATGAGTCATTTTGTGTGTTAATGTGTGGATAAATGTCTGTGTGTGGGGTGTGTTTGCATGGATATGTGCATGTGTATGTACTTGTGTGCAAATGTGTGTATGTGTGTGTCTGTGTGATTGTGTGCATATGTGTGTATTTACATGTGTATATGTGAGTGTATATATATGTGTACATGAGTCTATGTGTATGTAGATTTGTTTAAGTGTGTGTACATACGCACACATATGTATGTGTGCTTTTGTGTGTATGCATGTGTGCTTAAGTTTGTTCTTTTGTACATGCATTTTTTTTGTGTGTTCTAAGCATGTGTATGTGGATGTGTGAAGATGTGTGTGTGTGTATGCACATTTGTGTGGGTGTATGTATGTGTGAATGATTGTGGTATTATGTTTGTAGGAGTGTGTTCTTGTGTGTGTGTGCACATATATATGTGTGCTTGTGTGTGTGTGGGCCTGTGTGTGAGTATGCAAGTGTTTGTGCATGCATGCACACAAGTGTGTTTGTGTGTGTGCACATGTGCATGTGTTTGTGTGAGATTTCCTATGAGCATGTGTGAATGTGTGTGTTAGCATGTGTTGTGCATGTATGTGTTTGTGCATGTGCATGGGTGTGGGCTTTTGTGTGCATGCTTATACATCCATAAGTGTATGCATGTATATGCGTATGTGTTTTTATGTATTTTCTTACATGTGTGTTTGTGAGTGGGTGTGTGCATACGAGTGTGTATTCTATTGTGTGTTGGTGCTCATGTGTCTATGTGTGTGTGCACTTGTGTGTGTGTGTGTGTATGATAGTGAGTGAGTGGGAGTGTGTTTATAGCTATGTGTATGTTATTGTGTGGGTTTGCACAAGTGTGTATATATGTCTTTGCATGACTACATGCGTGCATATACTCATATTTATGTATGTTTGGGTGAGTGTGCATTCTTATGAATAGGTTTTTGTGCATGTTTGTGAACGTGTGTTGGTGCATGTGCATGCATGTGTGTACGTGTGTGAAGGTATATTTGTTAGTGTGTGAGTGTATGATTGTCCATGTGTGTGTGTGTGTGTGTGTTTGTGTACATATGGGTGCATTTGATGGTATGCATATGGATAGGATAGCTTGTATGTGTGTGCGTACATATGTGTCTACGTGCGTGTTCACATTTGCTGGCATTTGTGCATGCATTAGTAAATGCTAAAGCAAGTGTATCTATATTTTTGCATGCATGTGTGTGCATATATTTGTGTGTGTGTGTGTGCATATATGTTTTTTTTGTGCACGTGTATGTGTGAACACATGTGTGTATTTGTGTGTGTGAGTTTGCATGCATATGAATTTGTCTATGTGTGCATGCTTGTCTTCATGTGTGCTTAGGTGCATGTATGTAAAAGTGTTTATTTTCATGTTTGTGTATGTGTGCATGTGCACATGTTTGAATGTGTGTCTCTGTATACAAGTGTGTGTTTGTGTGTATGCATGTGTGTGAGTGTTTGCATTTGTGTTTGTATATATGTGCACGTATACCTATATGCATGTGTGTATTCACATGTGTGGTAGAGTGTGTATGTGCTTGCATGTATGCAAGTGTGTGTGTGCCTATGTGCATGTGCATGTGTGCATGCATGTATGAGTTTTCATGCTTGTGCATATAGGTGTGTGGATGTGTTTATTTGTATGTGTGCTTATCTATGTATATACATGTTTTTGTGAATGTGTGTTAGTGCATACTTATGTATGTGCATGTTTGTATATGTGCGTGTTTTTGGTTGTGTGTATGCATGTACACGTATACATTTACACATGCATGTGTGTACACATGTGTATACTTGCATGTGTATATATATTTGTGCTTGTTTACTGGTGGGTATGCAAGTGATTTTATGTGTGTATGTGTGCATTCGTGTACCTATACATGTGTGTGAATGTGCATGTGCATTTCCATGTGTGTGCATAGGTATGCAGTGTGTTTACATGTGTGTGTATGTAGGTGTGTTGGTGCACATGTGTGCATGTGTGTGCACATGTTTGTGTGTGTGGGTGCATATGGGTGTGTGTTCTAACATGTGAGTGTGTGTGGGCATCTATGTGTATGCATGTGTGTATGTGCCTATGCATACATACAAGAATATTTGGGTATGCACAAATATGTGTCTATGTGTGCATGTGTGTGCATGATCTTGTGTATTTGTCATGTGCATGTGTGTGTGTGTGCATGTTTACGTGCATTTGTGCTAGTGTGTTTGTGTGCATGCATACATGTGAGAATGTGTGTCTACATGTGCATGTGTTTGCATGTATATTTGTGAGCATGTTTGTGTATATGCATCTATGCATATACCTACTACATGTCTACCTATTTGTGCATATGTGCATCATTGTGTAAGAATGTGTTTGTGTGTGTCTGAATGTGAATGTGTTTGTGCATCTATGTGCATCATGCATGCACATGTGTGCATGAGAATGCATGCATGAATGTATGTATTTGAGCATTACTATATGCATATGTGCGTCTCTATGTGCACATGTGAATGCATGGTTGAGTGTGTGTGCTTGTGTTGTGTGCATGTGTTCAAGCGTGTGTTAGTGTGTGAGTGTTTGTGGGTGAGTGCATGTGATTGCATGTGTGACCAAGTGTGTGTGTGTGGTTATGCATGTGCATTCATGCGTGTGTCTACTTATGTGTGTGCTTGTGCATGTGAATGTGTTTGTGTGTTTGCATACATGCATACATGTGTATGTGTAGGATTATATGTGTGTGCATTCACACACATGTGTGTGGTTATGGATGCAAGCATGTGTGTGTGGGTTCATGTGTGTTGGTGTGTGTAGATGTGTATGTGTATGTACGTGCTTGTGTCCATATGCACGTGTGTGTGTGTGGGCAAGCACACATGTTTGCTTGAACGTGTGTATATGCATGTGTGTGTCTACTTGTGCATATATGTGCATGTGTTTGTGTAGGCATGTGTGCATGTTTATGTGAATGTAATTATTTTTTTCATGCATGCATGCTTGTGTATATGTGTCTAAGTGTGTGCATCAATATGTGGATGTGTCTATACATGCATGAATGTGTGTGCATACATGTGTATGTGTGAGTGAGTGTATGTTTATGTGTGTGTGTGTGTGATTGCACATTTGTGTGTACATGTGTGTTTGCATTCACATGTGCATATATGTGTGTGTTCATGTATAGAAATATATGTGCATATATGTGCCTCAAAGCATGTGTTCGTGCATATTTGTGCATTTTTGCATGTGTGAGATTATGCATGCTTGTGAATTCATGTATGTGCACATAGGTGGGTTCACGTATGTGTGCATCTGCTTTTGTGTATGTGTGTGTATATGCATGTGTGTGCTTATGCATGTAAGTGTGATTGTGCAAGTGTGTGCTAATGCATGTGTGTGTATGCTTATGTGTGCATGTGTATTTGTGGGGATGTGTGTATCAGTGCATGTGTATGTGTGTGTGCATGCGTGGGTGCACATTTGTGCATGCATGTGTGAGTGCATGCATGTTTACATGTCTATTTGCCTTTAGGCATATGTGCATTTCTATGTGTGTCTGTGTGTGCGCATGTTTATTTTTGCATGTATACATGTTTGTGTGTTCATGTGTGCATGCTTATGTGTGTGTAAGCATGTGTGCATCTATATATGTGTGTGTGTGTGTATAAATGCACATGCATGCATGCAAACATGTGTGTATGCGTTTGTGTGTGCATGTGCATGTGTGTATCTATGTGTGTGTGCAAGTGTGTGTGTGAGTGTGCATGGTCATGTATGCGTATTTGCATCTATTCAATGTGTTTATGTGCCTATGATTATATGTGTGTGAGTGTGTTTGCATTGGTGTGTGTATGTACCTCCATGTTTGTGTATGTGTGTGTGTTTTGAAACACCTATGCACACATGTAGGTGCTTGTTTATGTGAGTGAACTTATGCATGAGTGTGTGTAAGCACATATGTCTTGGGTGTTTGTGTGCATGTGTGTGTGTTTGTGTTCATGTGTGTGTTTGTGCGTGGGTGTAGCTGTGTGATTGTGTGTTTGTGTGTGCATGGGTGTATGCAACTATATGTGTGTGTGCAAGAATGTGTGTATGTTTATGTTTATGTTTATGTGTATGTATGTATGTAAGTATGGTTGCATGCATGTGTGTGTGTGCACGTGTGTATACTTATGTGTGTGAGTGTGTGCATGAGCGATTGCGTGTGTGTATACAATAGTGTCCATGTGTGTGTCTGTGTTTCCATATGTGTGTATTTGTGTGCATGTTTGCCCGTGTGTGTGTGCATTAAGCTGTGTTGGTTTGTGTTCGCTTGAATTCATGTGCAGAAGTGTAAGTGTGATTGAAAATATATTCTTGCTCATATTTGTGTGTCGGTGCGTATACATGTGTGTCTGCATTTATGCATGTGTGTATCAATGTGTATGTGTGCATAAGTGCATGTCTATATGCAAGCAAGTATCTGTGTTTGTGTGGATGCATGTTCATATGTGTGCATGTATGTGTACACTTGGGTGTGTAAGAGGGTTTGTGTAAGAACACACATGTGTGTGCATGTATGTGTGCATGCATGAGTGTGTGTACATGTTGGTGCAAGTGTGTGCACATGTGTGCTAGTACATGTGTGTACACTCCTATGTGTGTGTGTGTGTATGATGGTGTGTGTGTCTACATGTTTGTATATTCATGTTCGCATTTAGGTGTGTGAGTGTGTAAATGTATTCAGGTTTGTTTACACGCATGTGTGCTAACATGTGCATGTGTATATGTTTGCATGCATGTACTTGAGCAAATTTGTGTGCTTGTCTTTGGTTGTGTGTTTATGTGGTTTTTCTTTGTGTGCATTTGCATTATGTATGTTTGTGTGTATGCAGTTGTGTTTGTGTGTTTTTTCATGTGTGGGTGTGTGAGGCAATGTGTGTGTGCATGTGTGTTTGCATGTGCTTGTGCGTGTGTGTGTGTGTGGGTGCTCACATGTGTGCTTGTATGCGCTAATTCATATGCATGCATATGTACTTTTGTGTTGGTGTGTGTGTTTGCAGGTAAGCGTTTGATGGCGTGTGTGCATATGCTTTTGTGTCTTTGTGTGTATGCAAGTGTGTTTGTGCATGCGTGCATTTATGTGGGTATAGGTGTGGCTGTGTGTGCATTAGATTGCATGTGTTTGTATGTGTGTGTGTGCATGTTCATATTCTTACAAATTTTTATCAGTGCATGCATGCATGTGTGTCTGTGGGCACACATGTGTGTATGTGTGCGTGTGCACACGTGTGTGTGTGTTATTGAGCACATGCATGTGTGTAAATGTGTATATCTGTGTGTCTATAAGCTAGTGTTGTGCACATGCATGTGTATGTGTGTATATGTGTAGGCATGTGTGTGTGTGTCACTTTGTGTGTGTCTATGCATGTGTGCATGCATGTCCGTGTGTGTGGGTGCTTATATAGAGGTGTGTGTGTGTGTGTGCTTATATGCACAAATGTGTCGATGAGTGCGTGGTTGCATGTATTTGTTTGTGTGTGGGTTTGTCTATGCATGTGTGTTTGTTTGTGTGCATGTTTATGATTATACAGAATCATATGTATATAAGTGGGCATGTCGGGGTGTTTGTGCATGAGTGTGGCAAGTGTGTGTGCCTGTATGTGTGTATTTGTGTCTTTGTGCATGCATATGTGTGTGCATGTTTTTGCATATGTGGACATATATGTAGGTATTCGTGCATGTGTGCATGAGTGTGCATATATGGGTGCATGTGTGTATGTATATGCATGAACGTTTACACATGTGTGTGCATGAGTGCTTATGTGCATGCATTTGTGTGCATATGTTTGTTCATGCATGTCTGTGTAAGTGTGTGCATTTGCATGCGTTTGTTAACCTATATATAGGTATGTGAGTATGTCTGTGTCTATAAGTGCGTGCATGATTATGTGCATACGTGTCCATGTATGTGCATGTATGTGTGTGTGCATGCATGTGTGTGCTAGCAGGCATGCGTGTAGGTGTGGGACTATGTGTGTGTGTGTGAGTGAGTGTGCCTACTTTTGTGTGCATGCATGTATATGTCTATGCTTGTAAGTGTGCATGTGTGCTTTTGTGTGTATGCATGTGTGTGCATGTATGGGCATGTTCTTGTGTGTGTGCATGCATGTGTGTTTATGTGTGCATGCATGTGTGCTTGTGTATGTGCAATTGTGCATGTGTCTATGCATACCTGTGTGTCTTTCTATGTGTTCCTCTGTATGTGATTAATGTGTGTGGGGATATGTGTCCATGTCTGTGCATGTTGGTGTGTGGATGTGTCTGTGTGCATGTGCATGTCCATTTGTGTGTGTGCCTACAAACATGTAAATGTGCTTGTATTTATGGTTGTGCACATGTGTGTTCTTATAAGTGTGTGCATTTGTGGATGTGTGTGCATATATGTATGCATCTATTTATGCATGTATGTGTGTGTGTTTATGCATGCATTTTTGAAAGTGTATGTGCATGCATGCATGTGGGTATATGTGTGTGTGTGTGTTTTGTGTGTAAATCTTTGTGTGCATGTGCATATGTGAAAGAGTGATTTTAGTACACATGCATGTGCATATATGACTACTTCTGTATGTCAATTTGTGTGGGTGTTTGTAAGCATGCATGTTTGTGTGAGTGTGCCTGCATGTCTATCTGCATGTGTGCATCTACATGTTTATATGTGTGTGTGTGGTTGTGTGTGTGTATGTGTGTATATGTGTGTGTGTGTTTGTGGGTACAAGTACACATATGTGAATGTGTATGTGTTTGTGTGTCTATTTGTTTGTTTGTACGTGTATGTTTGTGTGGTCCTTGTGTGCATGTGTGTGTGTATGTGCTTGTGAGTACATGTGCATGTTTCTTTGTGCATGCGTTGTTATACTAATTTGTGTGCAGTCATATGTATGTGTTTGTGCATGCAAGTATATATGTATGTGTGTGTGCGTGTGTGGATATGTGTAATTTTTTTTGTTTATGTGTGTTCATTTGTGTGTGGATATGCTTGTGCCATGTGCATGTTTGTGTGTAGATTTGCATGTGAGTGTGTCTGCAAGCGTGTTTATGGGTGTGTGCGTGCATGTGTTTGTGCATGTGCGTGTTTCTATATGCGTATGTATTTGTGCATAAAGTTTTGCAATTGTGTGGGAAAGAATGCATGTGTGTATGTCTTCATGTGCATATGTATATTATGTGTGTTGTTTGTACACATGCATATGTTTGTGTGCATGCTTGTGCATGTCTATTCGTGTAGGTGCATGTGCCTGTTTGCATGCATGCATGTATGAACAAGTGTGCATGTATGTATGCAAGAGTGTGCATACATGTGTGTGTGTGTGTGTTTGTGCATGATTATATGTGTGTGTTTGTGGTTTGTGAAAGTAGGCATTTGTGTGTATGCATGTTCATTCATGTGTGTGTTTATGCATGTGTGTGTGCATGTGCATGTGTGTTTTTATGTGTACTCATTTTTGTTTGTATGCTTCTGTGTGCAATTGTGTGTGCCTGTGTACATACTTTTCTGTAATTGTGTGTAGATATCTTTATACCTATAGATGTGATTGTGTGCATTTGTGCATGTACATGTGAGAGTGTGCATGTGTGTGTGCATGTATGTCTATGTGTGTATGTGTGTATGTGTGCATCTATGTGTGTTCTAATGGAAGTGCAGGTGCTTTTATTTGTGTGTTTATGTGTAAGAGTGTGTGTGTGTTTGTGTATGTGTGCTTTTTTGTGTTAGACTTGTTTACATGAGTGTGCATTTGTACGTGCTTGTCTGTGTGTGCATGTGTTGTGGATTTTCTTACGTGTAGATGCCTTTGTGCATGTGTGTGTTGTACCTATGTATGTTTGTGTGTGTGCACCAAAGCATGTGCACATGTGCTTGTTTTTTTGTGTGCATGCACCTATGTGGGTGCATGCATGTGCACATGCTTTTAGGGTCTACAAGCATGCATGTATATGTGTTTATGTGCGTGGATGGATGTGTGCATGTGTGTGCTCGTGTAAGCATGTATGTTTGCACATATGTGGGTCATATGTGTGTGTATATTTGTTGCATGTGTGCATCTGTATGCTAGTATGCATGTATGTGTGTAAGTGTATGCACATACATTTGAGTTTGTGCATGCATTTGTGTGTGTGCATGTGTATAAATGTGTATGTGTATGCAAATGTGTAGATGTGTGTGTGTGTTTGTGTGCTTGTGTTAGTGCACATGTATGTGCATTCTCGTGTGTGCATGTATGCATGTTTTTGTGTCGACACACATGTGCAGTGCTCTTGTGCATGCTTATGTTAGTGTTTGTGTACATGTGTACTTGTTTATGACTTTGTGTATGTTTTTTGTGTGCATGTAAGTGTGTTTGTGTGTACATCTGTGTGGATATATTTTATGTGTGTTTATATTTTTGTATGTACATTTACATGTGCCTATTTATGTGTGTGCATATGAGTGGTAATGTGTTGGTGTGTGGGGGTGTGTGTGTGTTTTCATGCTTGGGCAAGTGTTCTTATGTGTGTGCATGGGTACATACATGTGTGCACATGTGCAACCATCCATGTGTTTTATGCATGCATGAGTTTGTGGTTATGTGTCTGTGTGTTGAGGGGTGTGCTTTTTGCATTTGAGTGTGTTCATTTACATGCATGTGTGTGTATGTGTTTGATCATGTGTGCATGTGTCTATTTGGGCATGTGTGTATGTGTGTCTAGTTTTTCTTATGTGTGCGTGATTAAGTGCATGTGTAGGTGTGTGTGCTTGAGTGCATGTGTAAGTGTGTGTGCTTGTGTGTGCGAGAGTGCATGCATGTGTGAATGTGCAAGTGTTCATGTGTTTGAGTTCATGTGTGAGTTTGTAGCTATTTGTATGCATGTGCGGGTGTGTGTGTGCAGGTACGTATGTGTGTGTTTATTCTTGTACTAATTATGTGCATATAAGTGCACACATGTCGGTGCATGTTTGGATGTGTTGAGCATGTGCATGCATGTGTGTCTTAGAACCCATGTGCATATGCATATATGTGTGCTTGTGTTTATGTGCTTGTTCATGTGCATGTATTTCTATATGTGTTTGCCAGTGATTGTGTATGCGTGCATGCACTTATGTATGTTGTTGTGCACATGCACTTAAGTGCATGTATGTGTGTGTCTACATGCATACACATGTGTGCATGATTGTGCAAGTGCATGTGTTTGTGTGTATAGGTTTTTATGCATTTGCATGTGGAAGTGTGAGCATGTGCAAGTCTATGTGCACGTGTCTATATGTGTATGTGTGTGTGGGTGTGTGTGAGTGTGAGTGGATTTATGTGTGTGGTTGTGTGTGTGTGTGTTTGCATGCATGGGCATGCGTGTTGGTGTGTACATGGGTTTGTGCATGTGTGCATCTATAAATGCATTCATGTGTGTGCATGCATGAGTTTGTGGTTATGTGCATAGGGGGCAAGGATGTGTGCACGATCATATATGTATGAGTTCATGTGCATGTGCGTGTTTTTTTGCATGTTTATGTGAGTGCATAGGTGTGTGTGTGCATGAGTGTTCATGTGTGCATGGGTGCACACTTGTGTGTTTGTACTACCATTCTTATGCATGTGTGCATTTGTGAGTTTGTGGCTATGTGTGTGGGTGTGTATATACAAGTGCATATGTGTATGTGTGTGTGCCTTTCTGTGTGTGTGCTTGTGCATGTGTGTGCGAGTATATGTGGGTACATGTTTGTTTGTGTGGAGCAAGTGCACATGTGAGTGCGTGAGTATCAGCACACTTATGCGTACCTATATAAGTGTGTGTGTGTGTGTGCATATGTGCATATATATATATATATATATATATATATTTGTGTTTTTGTGTTTGTGCTTGTGCATACACATGTGCATTCTTTTGTGTGTGTGTGTGTGCACTTGTGTGTAGGCATGTGTACATTACTTTGCACATGCATGTGAGTATATGTGTGTGTGTGTCTACATGCATAGACTTGCGTGCATGTGTGTATGTGTGTGCATGTGTGGGTTTGCTTGCATATATATATATATGCATGTGCATGCAAGTGTATGTGTGTGTGCATGTGTGTTGAGGTGTATCTATGTGTATGCATATACATTTACATTTGTGTGTGTTCTTGCATACATTTTTCTATATGCATGCACGTGTACACATGCATATATGTACAAGTACACATGTATGTGTTTGTATTCATTTATGTGGATGTATATTGGTCTTTATGTGTGTGCATGAGTGCACGTGTTTGTGTAATTGTGTGTGTGTGGTCATGCAAGCACATGTGTGCATGCATGGGTGGTGGGTATGTGTTCGTGCGTGTGTGTGGGCATGCATGCATGTGCACTTGTGTGATTGTGAATGTGTGTTTACATGTGTCTGTGTGCATGCTTGCATGCGTGTATACATGTGCCTATGTTTGTGCATGTGTTTGTATGTGTGTGTGCACCTGTGTGTTTATACCCATGTATATGCATGTGTTTGAGTGTGGGTGTGTGTGCCATTGCACGTGGGTCATTTGTGCATGCATACGTGTGTCATATGTGTGTGGATGTACGTGAATGTGTGTGGGTCAGCAAATGCATGTTTGCATTTGTGTGTGTGCACATATGCGTGTACATGTGTATGTGAGTGTGTCAATGTGTAAATGCATGTTTGAGTTTGTGAGAATTTGAGTGTGTGTGTGTGTATGTGTGTGCTTAGTGGGTGTTTGGGTTCTTGTTTGTATGAGTGTGTGTGAATGCACATACACATGTACTCTCACAAACACACCCACAAAAACCTATGCACTCTTGCATGCCCAACCATACACACACATACATGCGCAAAGACTTGAATACATAACCAAGCATGGACATAGAAACACACAAATAAAAACATGCATAATGACTCAAATATACACCAATACATACACATGCATGCACACACAAACTTTTACACACACTTATGCTCAGAAACCCACACACATGCATATACACACACAAGCACACACACATGCACATATGCACACACACAAACATACTTGCACACACACATGCACACAAGCACACATACACACATGCACATAGGCACATGCACTCACACACACTTGCACATACACACACACAACCACACACATGCATGTACACACAAATGCAATCAAACACATGCATCCACAAAAACCTACACTCATAAGGAATAACACACACATGCACTTGTGAGTGCACTTGAACACAAGGACATAAGCACATTCATGCATGCACACACATGTACACAGACATGCTTGTGCATGTATACAAATACATGCACACTCACCTACACACACATGAACATATGCAAACACACATAACACATGCACACACATAGACTTTTGCAAGTGTATAGACACATAAATAGATACACACACACACACACACACACACACATATATATATATATATATATATATATATATATATGCACCAATGTATATAAACATACACACAGAGACAAATGCACTTGCACATGTACACACATGCATATGCACACACACACAAAAAAACATCCTTGAACACTCATACAACATGCACATATAGATGCACAAACACATGCATGCAAAAGAACACTTGCACACATATACACACACATGCACACACACATATTCATGTACACAAATGCAAACATGCACACATGCATGCACAAACAAATATGCACATATACACATAGACATGTACTTACACATTTACACTTATATGCACAAGCATGTAGATGAAAATGCATAAACATGCACATGCATAGGTACACACACAGGCTCAGACATTAGTTCACACACATACACACAAAGGCACACACACATGCACACACTTAGATAGACATACACACATTCATGTCACACACACATGTAGATACACACACAAACACATGAAAAATCTTGCATACAAGCACACACATGCACTCACACCTACTCATATATCCAAACAAACATACATATACACATGCTCACATAGACATACACACAAACTCACACAAACTTACATGCTTGCACAAACACATACACACACATGTGTACACACATGCACACAAACATGCACATGCACTCGTCGATGTATGCACACACAAAAACTTACACACAATCATATGCAGGAACACACACTAATACTCATAAATACATGCACAAATACACACATATACACATACACATGTGCTCACACACTCATCACACACACACACACACACACACACACACATATATATATATATATATATATATATATATATATATATATATATATATATATATATATATGTATGTATATATATTTATATTTAAGTACTCACACATGTGCATACACTCACATGCACTACCACTCTCCAAGGTATGCACATAAACATGCACACACACATGCACATAGAAACATACACACCCTTAGACAAGCATATGCACATGCACACTCATGCAAATACACACACGAACAAAAACACAAACACACACATACACACATTCACATGCAAACATACACAAACATACATGCATGCACACAAACACAAGCACTCAAACTCTCTAACATATAGATGTTTCTACATACACATACATGTAGATACACACAAATGCAAATGACCACAAATATGCACAAATGGTCACACATATATACACCCATGCACACCTACACAAATGCAAACTTGCACACATACATGCACATGCAAAAGCAAACATGCATGCACACTCAAGTCCACGAACATACACATAGACAAATACATGCACAAGCACAAACACATGCACATGCACAAGCACAAACACATGCACATGCACACATACACAAACACACACACATGCACACACATGCCCACACACCATAAAAATTCATGTATACACGCATGCACATGTGCACAAGCACATACCCAAATATATGCATGCATGCACACATGCACACACACAAATGCACACACATGTACACACATGCACCCAAGTGTACCAGCATGCACACATGCATAAATGCAAATGGACACACACACACATGCACATGCACACATAGGCACACTCATGATACCCATGCACACGCATGCACACACACACAAACACAACAACAATCACACGTGCTTGCATATAGACACAAGCATGCACAAGTACTCAAACATGCACAAACATGCTTGCACAAATACATACAGACAAGCATACTTGCATAGACATAAAGACACATGAAGTACAAACACACAACCACATTCACACATTAGCACAAGTACAACACACACATACTTGCACATACACACAAAAAACTATACACACACACACACAAACATGCATACATGTAGACCCATGCAAACACACATGTACACACACATGCGTATGCACACACATGTGCAAACACATGTATATCTTAACTCACACTTGAACAGGCACACACACACTTGTGCACAAGCAAACACACATGTATATACAAGCACACATAGATTTGCACACAAATGAGCACACATAAATGCACACATGCATACACACATGCATGTGCACACACACACAGAGAGAAGAATGCATGCATATATGCACACATACTAGGGCAAACGTGCACATATGCACACACACACATATATAAACACACATGCACACATATACAGATAGACATATGTACACACACACATGGATATGCACCTACATATAGACATGTGCATGTATGCACTTACACACAGGCACACACTTATACTCACATACACAAGCTTGCATGCACACACTTACACAAATAAGCACATATACACCTACACACAAGAACACTCACATGCAGCCATATAATCACCCACACAAACATGTGCATGCATGCACACAAACACAGAGTCACACACACTCACACATGTACACCAAAACACTCCTAACCCCCCCCCCCTCCACACGCACACACATGAGTACATGTAGTTATGTACACACCACACACAAACAAACATACTCACGCATGACATGCTTGTGGACTCACAAATACACATACAGACATGCAAATGCATAGTCACACATACACAGAAGCATAAATGTACACACAAATAAACTCACATGCACACACACACACATATGCACAGATGTACACACATATTAACATGTGCACACACACATCCATGCATATGAAAACACGTACCTACACACACATGTGCACATGCATTACACACATGCATATGAATGTATGTACTCACATACAAGCACACATACACACACACATGTATACACACACATGTTCTCACACATACACACACCAACAAACACACCCACACACAAACACACATGCACAAACATATGCACATGCACACACTTATAAACACGAACACAAATGAGAAAACACAAACAAAGATGCATTGTACATGCACGCACACACAAACACATGCCCACATAAGCACAAACACACACACACGTATACACACCCACATGCATGCTCACACACATCTATGCAAACAAGCATAAACACGCACATAAATGGATGCATACATGAAAGGACACATATTACTATACACATACAAGCACATATACATAAGCACAAATACACACACATGCACACACATATATACTCACATGTGTACACACATGTAAACTCAAGTATACACACCCATACACACTAAGGTAAACATATAAATACTCACACAACCACATATGCAAGCACATATGCACACACACACACACTTACGGACACCCACACACACATATTCACACTCACTCCTGCACAAAAACACAATACCACACACACAGTCAAATGCACATGAACACATACTCATAAGCATGCATGCACACACATCCTCAATCATAAAATCACATAGACATATAGACACATGCACACACACACACACAAACATACACATCAATGAAGTCACACATGTAGATGCTCACACAAATGCACATGTACACACACCAACATGAAATCACACATGCACACACATAGAAATGCACTCGCATACATGCACATACATGCATGCATAAACACATGTATCTACACCCACATATGCACACTCAAACACAAGAACTTACAGACACACATGTACACAAACATGCACATATGTAGACACACTTACACACATGCATACATATACACATGCATATATGTACAAACATACACACTTACTCACACATGTATCCACATGCAACCACACACAAACATACAAAGACACACATGCACACACATATGCATAGACATATGTACACACACGTATGCCCATGCACACATATGCACAAATCGACCACCAACCACACACATGCACACATATGCATAAGCACACACACATGCAAAAATATGCTCTCACAAACACATGCACACACATGGATGCTTGTAGCACACCTACATAGACATAAACACACATGCATGCACACACAAAAATATTCACACATGTGCACATGCATGTTCACATACTTATGCATGCAAACAAATGCACACCCACACACATGCACACACACATCTAAACCCGCACATGCACATGCACACACACATGTGCACATGGACACACACTTTCACTCATAAACACACATAAACACATATACAAACACATATGTGATGCACAAAAGTGCAAACACATGCTCATGCCAATACACACATATAAATGCACATGGAAACACATGCATCCACATCCATGCATACACACACATGTGTGCATAAACACATTTACATGCACACACACGTGTGCATGCACACATGGGCATCCACACAAGCAAACACATGCATGGACATATACACACACACACACACATAAAAGCATTGATGCTCACATACATATGCACCAAAGCACATGCACACATGCACACACAGACCCACACATGCACATATGCACATGCATACACACACAAATGTGCATGTAGGCACACACATGCATGCATATGCATCCACATAAAAACATGTGTATGTGTACAAATACAAATATGTGCACAAACACACACACACTAGCACAAACTTACCCACACACCTAAACTTACATAAGCATCTATGCACTAATACACACAAACATGTGTATTCAAGCACACATAAAAATGCACACTAGCTTGCACACCACCCCCCAATCCACACACACATGCACTTGTCTGCATGCACACAAACATGTAAGTACACACAACACAAATCTATATACACTCACACATATACACATGCATGCAAACAAATACACATTCATACATACATACATACACACATGTGCACAACTACACATCACATGTGTACGAATGCATACACATGCACACACACACAAATATAAAATTATACAAGAAATTGCACAAAAACACACACACACACACACTTATGCACACATACAAATACAAAAAAACAAATACACACATGCATGTGCACACACATGTAGGCACACACACTTACTCATACCCACAACCACACCCACAATAATAAGTGCATATAGGCAATGCACACAAACATGCCCACACACCCATCCATGTGCACACAGACACACATGTATATGCACACATGAATACACATGCACACACACATATACACAAATGCACAAGCTCATTCAAATAAAACTACACACACATGCATGCATGCTTGTGTATAAGCACACTTACATAGACACTAGCACATGCAAATCACTAATAAGGACACACCCACATGTGAGCCCACACACATAGGTGCAATCATGCTTAGATGCACATATGTAGATAAACAAATGCACACACACACACACAAGATAATGCACATGCATGCACAAACAAAAACAAATGGATGCATAGACTCATGCACACAAGTACTCTCATAAAAAGACATCCACACATGGATGTGTGGGTGTCTTTGTGCATGTTTATGTGGTTATACGTTTCTCTGTGTGTGTAAATATGTTTTTGCATAAGTTTTTCTATGTTTTGGTGAATGTGCATGAGAGAGTTTGCATGTATACATGCATTTGCGTGTGAGTGTCCATGGGTGTGCACATGGATGCATGTAAGCTTGTGTGTGTTAGTGTACGTGTAAGTTTGTGCATGAGTGCATGCATGTATTTGTGTGTGTGCATGCACATGTGTGTGTAGTAATGAGTGTGTGTGTGTATGTGTGATCTAGTTTTTGCTTGTGTGCATGTGTGTGTGTCCATGAGTGTGTGTGTGTGAGCATGTGTGCAAGCATGTGTGTGTGTACAAGTGTACATGTTTGCATTTATGTGTGTAAGAAAGCTTGGGTGTGTAGATGGTTATGTATGTGCATTCCTGCATCTATGTCGGTGTACTTGTGCATGTCTTTGTGAGTGTGTGTGTATTTGTGTGAAGATGTGTGCTTGTGTGTGTGTGCATGTAAGAATTTGCACACATTCCTGCATGTGTGTATGTGGGTATCAATGTGTGTTCACGTGACTATGTCTTTACATGATTGCATGTGTGTATGCATGTGAGCATTTGTGCTCATGATTGCCTATGTGTGTGTGTGCTTATACATTTGTGCATGTTCATTTATGTGTGTGTTGATGTGTCCATACATGGCTATGTTTATGGGTGCATTTGTACATGTTTACAAGTGTATGTGTGTGGCTGTGCATATGCATGTGTGTATGTGTGTCTGTAACTACTTGTGTGAGCATGTGCACATCTGTGCATTTATTTATGTGTGTGTTCATGAGTGTATGTGGTGTATATGCAACTATGTGTTAGTGTGTGTGTGTGTGTGTGTTTGCATGCATGCATGTGTATGTGTGTACTTGTGTGTGTGTTTGTGAGTGAGCATGTTTGTGTGCATGCACATGTGTGTGTGAAGTCAAGTTTGTGTGTTGATGTGCATGCATATGTGAATGTCTTATGTGTATGCATGTATGTGTAGGTGTGTGTGTGCATGTGTGCATTAATGTGCATGTGTATGAGCCTGTGTTTACATGTGTGTGTGTTTGCATGTGCATGTGCTTGCGCATGTGTGTGTCTGTGTGTGCATTTTTGTTTATGTATGTTTATGTGTGTACAAGGGTGTATGTGTATGCAAGTGTGCATGATTGGTCTACATGTATGTGTGTGTGTATATATTTATCCGTGTGTGCATATGCTAATGTGTTTGTTTGGATGCATTTGTGTTCTTGGGTATGCATCTATGTGTTTCTGCATTCATACATGTGTGCATGTTTGTCGATGTGCATGGATGTGTGTGTGTGTGTGTCTACACATGCATGTTTGTTTGTTCATGTGGGTATGTCTATGTATGTGGGATTATGTGTTTGTGTATGTTGTTATGTGTGTAGTTGTGAGTGTGCCTATTCAAAAGAAGGTGTGCATGCATGTGGGTGTGTGGATGGATGTGTGTTCATGTATGTGTCTATATACATGTGTGTGTGTATAGGTATGCATGTATATGCATTTGTGATTATGTGTGTGTGTGCTTGTGCATATGTGTGTGAGCATGTGTGCATTTGTGTGTATATGTGTGTATGTATATGTGTGTATAGAATATCTACATGTGCTTGTGCACATTTGTGGATGTGTAGATGTACTCATGTGTTATGTTTACAATTGTGTTCATGTATGTACGCATGGGTGTGCACGTTTGTGTGTGTGTGTGTGAGAGTATGTGTGTGCATTTGTATGCATTTGTGCGAGCGTGTATGTGTGCATGTGAGTGCAATTGTGTGTGCATGTTTGTGTGTGTGGGTCCATGTGGCTGTTTGTGCTAACGTGTGGGTGTGTGGGCATGTGTGTATGCATATGTGTGTGTGTCTTTTAATACATTGAAGCATATGAGGTTGTGTGCACACATGTGTTTATGTGTTCCTATGTGTGCATGGTTATGTGTATTTGTCTATATGCATGTGTGTGTGCATCTGTGCTTGTGTGTTTGTGTATATGAATACATGTGAGTCTGTGTGTCTACGTGTGCATGTGTTTGCATGTATATATGTGAGCATGTTTGTGTATGTGCATCTGAGCATCTACACGTATGTCCACTGCATGTCTGCCTATTTGTGCATATGTGTATCATTACGTAAGCATGTGTTTGTGTGCCTATCTAAATGTGATTGTGTTTGTTCATTTGTATATGTTGTGCATGCACATGTGTGCATGAGAATGCATGCATGAGTGTATAAGTGTGAGCATGACTATATTCAAGTGTGTGTCTCTTTGTAAAAATTTGCATGCATGCTTGCATGTGTGTGCTTGTGTTGTGTGCAGGTGTTCAAGTGTGTGTGTGAGTGTGCATGTGTTTGTGGGTGAGTGCATGTGTGAGCGAGTGTGTGTGATTATGCATGTGTTTGTTTGCTAATGTGTGCCTATGTTATTGCATGTGAATGTGCATGTGTTTATGTGTTTGCATATATGTGTGTTTATGTGTAGGGTTGTATGTGTGTATATGTGTGCGTTTGAATATATTTATGTGGTTGTGGATGCAAGCCTATGTGTGACTGGGTTCATGTTTGTTGGTGTTTGTGGATGTGTAAGCACGTGTACGTTCATGCGTACTTGTGCACTTATTTGTGTGTGGGCATGCACACATATGTCTGCTTGAGTATGTGTGTATGCATGTGTGTGTGTGTGTGCCTATGCGTGTGCATGTACATGTCTTCGTGTGTGTGTGTGTGGTTATGCACATGTTCTCATGCATTTTTTACATGTGTGACAGTGCATGAGTGTGTTTGTGTTTGTGCATGTGTTTTAGTCTTTGTGCAAGTGCATGCATGTGTGCATGCTTGTATGTGTATTTGAATGATTGTGTGTGTGTGCAAGTGTTTATGTGCTCATGTATACGTAAGTGCACAATCAAGAGTGTGTGAATATGTGTCTCTATGTGTTTGTGTGTGTGTATGCATGATTGTGTCAATATGTTTTTGTGTGTGTGCATGTGTTTGTGCATGTGTGTATGTCTATGTGTGTGCTTGTGTCATTGTGTGTGTGTGTACATGTAGTCATCTACATTTGGGTGCTTGTGTGTCTATTTGTTTTTATGTGTGTCTTTGTGTACATGTATGTTAGTGTGTGTATGGATGGGTGGGTATGCATGTGTGGGTGCTCTTGTGCCCTTATGTGTGTGTGCAATTGTTTGGGTGTGTGTGCATGCTTATATGCATATGCATGTTTCTTTATATGCGTATGTGTGCGCATGTGTGTGTAGGTTCTCCACTTCTTTGGGCATGCCTTTGTGCATATGTACTTGTATTCCTAAATGCATGCTTATGTGGGAATGCTCGTGTGTATATTTGATTATGTGTGTATATATGCATGTGCATGTGTTTGCATTTGTGCAATTGTGTATGTGTGTGTGTTCATGCATTTGTGTAATTGTGTATGTGTGTGTGTTCATGCTTTTGTATGCTTGTGTACATGTGTATTTATGTGCACATAAGTATATAAGTGTGTGTGTGTGTGTGTGGATGCATGCATGTTCTTGCATGAGTTATGTATTGGTACATGTGTGTGTGTATGTAGATATCTATTGGTCTGTGAGAGTTAGTGTGTGTGTAATTATGTGTAAGTTTTTTGAGGACTAGTGCATGCATGTGTGTGTATGCAAACTTATTTTTTTGTGTATGAGTGTGTATGTGCATGTTTATGTGTGTGTGTATGTGTGCTTGTATGTGTGTGCATGTATTCACAAATTTGTGTGTTCATGTGTGGCTATGCATGTATGGCTATGCATGTATGTGCATGCATGTCTGTGTGCATGGGCATTTTGAGTGTGCCTTTGTGTGTGTGTTTGCATCTATGTGAGCATGCAAGCATGTGGCCATGTGTGTGTGTGTATGTTCATATGAGTGTGTGTGTGCTTGTGTGCAAGTAGTTTTTTTGGGAGTGTGTACATGTTTATGTGCATGTTTATGCTTATTTTTGCATGCATGTGTGCCTATGTATACCTGTGTGTTTGCGTGGGTGCATGTGTATGTGCATGTGTCTATGCATGCATGAATGTGTGTGAGTACTTGTGTATGTGTGAGTGAGTGTACATTCATGTGTTTGTGATTGCACATTTTTATGTACATGTGTGTTTGCATTAGCATGCATGTAACTATGTACATATTTAGAAATATAGGTTCATATGTCTACAAGAAAGGATGTGTCTGTGTTTGTACATTTTTGCAAGTGCAAGATTATGCATTCTTATGCATTAATGTGTGTGCACATATGTGGATTCATGTATGTGTATATGTGCTTTTGTGTATGTGTGTGTGTGTAAGCATTTGAGTGTGCCTATGCAAGCATGTTGTAGTGCATGTTTTGTGTGTACGAGTGCGTGCATACATGTGCTTGTGCGTGCATGTGCACGCATTTGTGTGCGTGTGTGTGCCTATGACTTATATGTTTGTGTGTGTGTGTATATGTGTGAATTCTCATGTGTGTGTGTGTGTGTGTCTATTTGTGCATATATGCATGTTTGCATTTAGGTGTGTTAGTGCGCATAAGTGTGCAAGTGTGTTGATGAGCATGTGTGCTTACATGTGCATGCTTATTTGTGTGCATGCATGCTGAAGTTCTTTGTGCTTAAGAAAATCCCACAAGTGGGGGGAGGGGTGAATTTTGGTAAATAAAATTTTCTTTCAATTTCTGGTTTCAATTAAAAATTAAATCTTTTAAGCACGAATAAGAAGAAATAGAACACAAAAGATTTTTAAGGTTATTCGACTCAAAATCGAGCCTACATCAACCCCCAATCGGTGTTGGGAAAAACAACACTAAAAATACCAAATTACAAGTGAGGTTTTTCATATGGTTCACCTCAAACCTACTTGGGATTTTTCCTACGACTAATCCCAAACATACTAGAGTTTTTCTGGGCTCAACTCAAACCCTGGTCTTTTGCACAATGCCAGAATGCCCTTACCCAAAGAAAAGAATACAAAAATTGGCAAAACTTCAAATAACTTTAAGAGAAATAGGAGGCACACACGACCAGAAAATGGAGAAAAATAGATTGAAAGATTATTGAAGTAAAAAACCTCTAATTTTGGAATCCTTCTTGCCACTTTCTCTTTATGAAATTGGAAGTCCGTATTTACTTGATTTTTCTTGAAATCATGATCTGAAACCTTTGGGATCTTAGCAAATGTCATTTGTAAAAGTTCTTCATCCTTTCCTATTTATAGACCTTAAATTGGAGCTCTAAAATCACTCCTAGCGGCTCTTAAAATCTACTAGCCATTTGGGTAACGGACGAAAAGCAGCTACAGTCCGATTCGGGCCCAACCACGGAAGGCACGGATTGAATCTCGAATATGCTGTTTGAGATTTATCTCGTCCGTTTGATCTGGGTGGGCTTGATTTGAGCGTTTGGATTGCGTCAATGCTACCCTGCATGTATTAGTAAAATGTGTGTAGACATAATTCAAATTAAAAAAGTTAACTTACTGGTTATGCGTCTTGGCGCATCTAAGCTGCCTGGGTTTGATTCTTCAGCATGTCATTTTACACTGAGTAATCTCAGTCATCCGATCGCGCTTGTCCTTCCAACTATTTGATAATTAGGTTCGATTTTAGTCCCACATTGGCTACAATGTTTCGCCATTGTGCTTTATAAGGCATTCATATCCAATCACTATTGAGCCGCTTTGGGGTTGTCTCCCCTTCCCTTGACAAGGATTTCATCCCCTGGTCGGGTTGACTTGATCTTGCACTGTGTAGTTTAGCATTGCCTCCGAGCTGAATTTGTCGGGTTCCTTTCAGCGTCGCCAGCGGCCTGAATTTCCCGAGCTCCATTCTTCATTGTCTGCTACCTGAATTCCTTTGGACTATGTGCTCGCCTTCCGGGTCAGTCCACCAATTTTTTATATTTATATATATTTTTTAATTTCTAAAACCCTGGATGGGCCAGTGGTCTGGTCGGGTCGACCCACCCAATGCTATAGTGAAAATTCCTGAGAGTAAAATTGTTTTAGGGTGTCTTGTGAGAATTTTTGTGCCAAAATATTTAATATAAGTGTACCAAAATAATTTTATGTTATCATAGTATTATAAGTTTTCTAAATGACTATGAAAAGAGATTCATGAAAAATAATTCTTAAATAATTTTAAAAAATCAAATAATAATGTCTATACTTTTTATCAATAAAGCTTGGCCCAAAAATAAAAATTCAATAATTATTAATTTTATAACATTTTTAAATATTAATACTATTAATGTGCCACATTATCTCAAAATTTGGACATATCAATTTTAAGAGAAATAAAAAGAAAATCAAGTATTGAAACTTTAGTGCATTTCTTCAATTTCCTTGAAGCTAGCCATGACTCCAAGAGCCTTAAAGACCACTATTTTAGACATTTAAAGTTTATGGCTTGTCTTAATTGAATATTAACAATTTTGTTTAGAGCAAGCTCATATGAAATATAAACATTTATTCTTGACTCATCAAACACAAGGGTGTAACACATGTACTTGTGCAAAATTGTTTACTTATCTTTTTTTTGTGTTTGTATGATGTATCTGTATATGAATGTGCATTGTGCAAGATTGTGTGTATGCATTTGTGTGAGTGTATTTTTGCAAGTGTGGATGGTCTGGCTATGTGTGTGTATTTGTGTGCTTGTATGTGCTCGGGTGCTTACATATGTTTTTTTGTGTGTTAATTCATATGCATGAATGTGTAGTTTTGTGATTATGTGTTTGCATGTGAGTGCATGATTATGTGTGCATAGGCTTATGTGTCTTTATGTGCATGTGAGTGTGTTTGTGCACACATGCATTTTTGTAGACATGGGTGTGTGTGCATAAGATTGCATGTGTTTGTATGTGTGTGTGTGTGCATGTTCATGTTCCTATAAATTTTTATGTGTGTGTGGGCACACGTGCATATTTGTGTGTGTATGTGTGATTAAGCAGATGCATGTGTGCAAATGTGTATATGTGTGTGTTTATGAGCTAGTATTGAGTGCATGCATGTGTATGTGTGTATGTGCAAGCATGTGTGTGCGTAACTTTGTGTGTGTCTATGCATGTGTGCTTGCATGTATGTGTTGGTGTGTGTGTGTTGGTTTGTGTGTGTGTTTGCATACATGTGTGTGTGTGCATATTTGCACATATCTCTAGGTGATTACAATGTTGCATGTATTTATTTGTGTGTAGGTGAGCCTATGCATCTATGTTTGTTTATGTGCATGTTTATGTGTATACATAAGCATATGTTTGTATGTGGGCATGTGTGTGTGTGTGCATGAGTGTGGCAAGTGTGTGTGCTTGTGTGTGTATGCATATTTGTGTGCATGTGTGCATGATTGTGTATATGTGGGTACATGTGTGTAAGAATATGCATATGTTTTTGCACACATGTGTGTGTGAGTGCTTGCATGCATGCATTTGTGTGCATGTGTATGTTATTGTATCTGTGTGTGTAGGTGTGTGCATGTTTTTGTGTGCATGTGAGTGTGTGAATGGGTATGTGTGTATGTTAGTGTCTGCATGTGAGTGTGTGACTATGTACAAACATGTCCATGTGTGTGTGTGTGTGTGCATGCAAGTGTGGGCTAGTGTGCATGTTTGTGGGCGAGGGAGTGTTTATGCATGTGTATGAGTGAGTATGCCTACTTCTGTGTGCATGCATGCACATGTGTATGCTTGTATGTGTGCATTTCTACTTGTGTTTGTATGCATGTGTGTCCATGTATGTGTATGTTCTTGTGTGCGTGCATGCATGCATGTTTTTGTGCATATGCATGTGTGCTTGTGTATGTGCAATTGTGCATGTACATGTGTGGACATGTGTGTCAATCTATGTGTGTCTCTGTATGTGATTCATGTGTGTGCGGATATGTGTTCATTTGTCTACATATTAGTGTGTGGATGTGTTTATGTGCATGTATATGTTTTTTTTGTATGTGCATTTGTGGATGTTTGTGTGCATATGTGCATGTATGCATTTGTGTTTGCATATGCATGTGTTTGTGCATGCATTTTTTCATGTGTGTGGGCATGCACATATGTATGTGTATGTGTGTGTTTGTATGCATGTGCATGTGCATATTGTGCATGCATGCACATGTGTACATGCTTGTGTGTGTCTATTTGTGTGGGTGTATTGGTGTGTATCTATTTGTAAGCATACCTAAATGCATGAGTGTGCCTGCATGTGTCTACTTTTCTACATGTGTGTGCATTGTTGTGTGTGTATGTGAATGTTTGGGTGCAAGCACACATATGTGAATGTTTATGTGTGTTTATATGTCTATTTGTTTGTGTGCACATGTATGTTTGTGTGGGTGCATGTGTGCATGTGTTTGTGTTTGTGCGTATGTGTGCATGTGTGATTAAGCTAACTTGTGTGCGTGCTTGCCTATGTGAGCTTGTGTATGTGCATTCAAGGGCACGTGTGTATGTACCAACGTGTGTACAGCTGCGTGCATGTATGTCTATGAGTGTCCATGTTCATATGCATGTTAATATGTGAATGCATGCCTATGTGTGTGTTTATACATGTGTGTGCATGTGCATGTGTGTTATTATGTGTGTATGCTTATGTACATACTTTTTTTGATTATGTGTAGATGTCTTTATACCATTATATGTGATTTTGTGCATGTACACATGTTTGTATGAGTGTGCATGTGATGGTGTGCATGTGTGTGCACAAATGTCTGTGTGTGCACTTATGTTTACGTGTGTGCAACTATATGTCTACAATGCAAGTTTAGGCGCTTTTATATGTGTGTACATGTGTGTGTGTTTATGTCCACGAGGGTGTGTGTATGCATTTGTGTGTGTGGAGTTGTTTCAATGAGTGTGCATGTGTACATTCTTGTACATGTGTATTTGTGTGTGTGCATACGCTTACGTGTACATGTCTTTGTGCATGCATGTGTGTTCCTGTGTATGTGCGTGTCTAGACACTTATGCATATGCATGTGCACATGAGCATGTTTTTTTGTGTGCACATGCATTCTTTTGTGTGGGCCTATGTGGATGTATATATATGTGCATGTTATGTGGGTCTACAAGCATGCATGTACTTGTGTTTATGTGTTTGGGTGGATGTGCATATGTGTGCATGTATTTGCATGTATGCACATGTGTGTTTGTACATGTGCATGCCATGTGTGTGTGAAAGTACGTGTGTATATTTGCTGTATGTATGCATGTGTGTGCATAAGTGTGTGTTTATCTCTGTCTATTATGCGTGCATGTGTGTGCTAGTAGGCATGTGTGTGTAGGTGTGCGTGCATGCAATTGAGTTCGTGCATGCATTTGTGTGTGTGCATGTGTGTATACATGTGCATGTGTGTGTGTGTGTACATGTGAGTGTCTAGACATGTGTTAGTGCACATGAATGTGTGTTCTCATGTGAGCACATATGCATATTTTTGTGTGCATGCATATGTGCATGTTTTCTTATGCATGCTTATGTTAGTGTTTGTGTGCATATTTATGTGTTTGTGTGTGTTCTCTTGTCTGCATGTGTGTCTTTCTGCATACGTCTATGTCTGTGTGCATCTATTTTATGTGGGTTTGTATTTTTGTGTGTATGTTTACATGTGCCTATTTGTGTGTGCATGTGCATGTGAGTGGTTGTGTTAGTGTGTGGGGGTGTGTGTGTGTTTGCATGCTTGGGCATAAGCTCTTATGTGTGTGCATGGATACATATGTGCGTGCAATTGTGTAACCATTTGTGTGTTTATGTGTGCATGAGTTTGTGGTTGTGTCTATATGTGTGTGTGTAGGGTGGTGTGTTTATATGTATTTGAGTGTGTGCATTTATGTACACTTGTGTGTTTTTGTGTGTTTGACCATGTGTGGATGTGCTTCTAGTTTTTCTTATGTGCATGTGCTTTAGTGTGTGTGTGTACTTGTCTATGCTAAAGTGCATACATGTGTGAATATGCAAGTGTTGGTGTGTTTTAGTTCATGTGTGAGTTTGTGGCTATGTGTATGCTTGTGTGGATGTGTGTGTGAATGTGCATATGTGTATATGTGTGTATTTGTGGTTGTGTTATGCATATGATGTGTGCATGTTTGGGAGTTCATGGTGTATGTTTGTGTGTGTTGAGTATGTGCATGCATGTGTTTCTGAGTACCCAGGTGCATATCCATATATATGTACACATGTTTATGTGTGTATTTGCATTCATGTGCTTGTTCATATGCATGTATTTCATTATGTTTGTGTCTTTTTGAAGATGTGTGTGCCCTTGTGTATGTCATTGTGTACATGCAACAGAGTGCATGTATGTGTATGTCTACATGCATGTACATGTGCGCATGATTGTGCAAGTGTGTGTGCATGCATGTGTGAGTGTGTTTGTCTATAGGTTTTTATGCATGTGCGAGTGCGAACATGTGCAATTCCATGTGCATGTGTTTGTTTGTTTGCGTGTAGGTGTGTGTGTGTGTATGAGTGGCTTTGTGTGTTTTTGTATGCATGGGCATATGTGCCTGTGCATGTGCATGGGTATGTGCATGTGTACATCTATGTATGCATTGATTTGTGTGAATGCATGAGTTTATGGTTGGGTGTGTGGAGGATGGGGTTGTAATTGAGTATGTGCTATGAGTGCATATGCATATGCACATGTGCATGTGCATGTGTTTGTGTATGTTTATGTGAGTGTGTGGGTGTGGGTGTGGGTGTGTGTGTGTGTGCATTGGTGCATGCTGGTGTGCATGTACAAGTATTCCTATGCATGTGTGAGTTTGTGGCTATGTATGTGTGTGAGTGAGTATATGCAATTGCATATATGTGTGTGACTTTGTGTGTGTGTGTGTGTGTGTGCTTATGCATGTGAGTGTGTGCATGTGTGCTTGCGAGTGCATGTGAGTACATGTTTGTTTGTGTTGAGCAAGTGCACATGTGAGTCTGTGTGTACTAGCACACTTGTTTGTATCAGTAAATGTGTGTGTGTGTGCATGAGTGCATATGTGAGTGTGTGCATTTGTGTATATGTGTGTGCTTATTTTTATGTGCTTGTGCATACATGTTTGTGTTCTTATGTGTGTGTGTGTGTGTGTTTGTGCACTTGTGTGTAGGCATGTCTATATTACTATTCACATGTGTCTGAGTACATGTGTGTCTGCATGCATGCACATGTGTGCATGTGTGTACGTGTGTACGTGTGTGCATGTGTGGGTTTGCTTGCATATATGTATGCATGTGTGTGCTTTTCTGCTGAGGTGTATGTGTGTGTATGCATGTGTGTGTGCATATGTGTGTGTGCATGAGTTCATGTGTCTATATGCATACATGTGTACACATACATATATGTATAGGTGTACAAGTGTGCATTTATGTTCTTGTTTGTGGATGTATATTGGTCTTTGTGTGTGTGGGTATGTTATGTGTGTATGAGTGCACGTGTGTGTGTGCATGTGGGAACGTGTGTGTGTGCATGGGTGGTTGTATGTGTTAATGTGTGTGTGCACATGTGCATGCATGTGTGTACATGTGTGTGATTGTGAATGTGTGTTTGCATGTGTGTGTGTGTGCATGGTTTTGTGCGTGTGTGCATGTGCTTATCTATGTGTATGTCTGTGCATGTGTTTGTTCATGTGGGTGTGTGTGTGTGCACTTGTTTGTGTCTATTCCCATGCATATGCACACATGTGTTTTCATGTGTGTACCATTGTATGTGGGTGCATTTGTGCATGCATATGTATGTGTGCATATGTGTGTCCATATATGTGTGCATGTACTCACACATGTGTGCATGTGTGTCAACAAATGTCTGTTTGCACTTGTGTGTGGGCATGCATGCATATGCATTTGTATATGAGTGTGTCAGTATGTGTATGCATCTTTGAGTCATTTGAGTGTGTGTGTGTGTACTTAGAAGGTGTCTGGGTTCTTATTTGTATGAGTGTGTGTGCATGTGTGCATAAGTTTTTGTGTGTGTGTGTGCATGTAGAAGTGTCAAGATGTGTATGTTTGTGTGTACATGTGTGTGTTTTTGTTTATGTGTGTGTGTGTGTGCATGTGTGTTTTTGTGTTTGTGGGGTGTGTGTGAATGAGTGTGTGCACAAGTCTATGTGCTTGTTTGTGCATGTATTTGAGCATATGTCTAAACATATGCATGCAGATGTTTATGCATGTGTGTGTGTGTGCACACATGCATGCATACTTACACTTGGGTGTGTGTGTGGATGTGTGCATGTGCATGCATGCATGCATTTGTGTGTGCCTATGTTAACATTCATTTGTGTGCATTCATGTGTGCGAGTTTCTTCATGAGCGGGCATATTCGTGCATGTGTGCATTTTTGTGTGTATGAATGTCTGTGCGATTGAGTTTGTGTGTGTGTGTGCATGTGTGCGTGTGTGATTGAGTTTGTGTGTGTGTGTGTGTGCACGATCGCATGGTTACAAGTGTGTGGGTCTGTGTGGAGGTGTATGTGCGTGTTTGTCCGTGGTTGTGTGCTTTTTGTGTTACCATGTGTATCCATGAGTGTGTAAGTGTGTGTGCATGCTTACGTGTGTGTGTGGGCGTGTCTGGGTGTTTATGGATGTGTGTGAGTCTATGTGCATGTGTGTGTTTGTCTGTGTGTGCATGTGTGTTTGTGTGTGCGCACAATGTGAACATTTGTCTCTACATGTTTGTGTGCGTGCATGTGTATGTGCATGTTTGAGTGTTTGTGCATGTGTGTGTGAGTGTATGTATGAGTGCATGCACAAGTGGGCATGTTTGTGCATGTTTGTGTATGTTTGTGTTTGATTGCATATGTGTGCTCATGTGTGTATGTGCGTGTCTACATGTGTATGTGTATGTGCATGTGTGTGTGCATTCATCTATGTAGCCCATGAGAATGTGTGCATGAGTGCATTTGGATGCTTATGTGCATGCAATCTTTGTGCATGTGTGTGTATGTGTGTATTTGAGAGAGTGTGTGTCTATGTATGTTTGTCTGTGCATGGGTTTGTTTGTGTGGGTGTCAGTGTGGGTGTGTGTGCATGTCTTTGTGCATGTGTGTTTGTGTATGCATGTGTGTGTTCATGTGTCTATGCATGTTTGTGTGTGCATGCATGTGCATGTGAATGTATGTGTGTTTGTACAAGTCAATATGTGTGTGTCCATGAGTGTGTTTACAAATAGGAATGTTTGTGAATGTGTGAGTGTGTATACGAGCATGCAGTTCACTACTTACATGTGCATGTGTGTGTGTACATGTGTGCATGCTTGTGTGTATATGTGCATGTATGTGCATGTGTGTGTGTGTATGTGCATGTACATGCATGTGTGTGAGTTTGTGCATGAGTGTGTGCGAGTGTGTTGTGTGTGTACGTCTGTGCATTGGTATAGGTGTTTGAGTTTATGTGCAAGTGTGTGTGTGTGTGTGCATGTGCATATGTGTTCATAACGGTGTCTGTGCTTGTGAACATGTGCACTTGCATACGTATGTGTGTTTGTGTGTTTATCAGAGTAGGCATGTGCATACATGTGTGTGCGTTCATTTAAATGCAATCATGCATGTGCATGTGCACGTGAGTTTGAGTTTGCATGCGTGTGTATGTGTGTCTATGTGTGCATGTTGTGTGCATTTGTGTGCTCGGTCATGTGTGTGCATGTCTGTCTATGCACCTATGAGTGTGAGGTTTTGTGTTTGGTTGTGAGTATGTGTGTGCATGCCTATGTTTGGTTTTGTGTATAAGTGTGCATATGTGTGTGTGTGTGTGCTTGCATTTGTGAATGTGTATAGGAATATGTGCTTTTTTGCTTTTATATGTGCATTTGTGTATGTGCATGCACATGAGTGTGAAAGCATGTGTGTTTGCATATGTGCATACATGCATTCGTGTGTGTGTGTGGGCATGCATGTGTCAATAACTGCTTGTGTCTATTGTGTATGTGAGTCTTAGTGTATTTGTGTGTGGGTGAGTGAACATGTTTATGCGTGTGTCTACATGCATGTACATATGTGCATGTGTGTGTTTGTGTTCATGCATCTGTGTGTGTGGTTGTGGGCATGTATTTTTGTGCTTATGCATGTCCATGTCTGTATATGCATTTTTGTGCACATGTGTGTGTGCATGTGTGTTTGTGAGCATGTGTGTGTTCATGTTGTTCATGTGTGCATGTGTTTGTGTGGGTCAGGTTGCCTATGCTTAGGTGTTTGTACGTGTGTGCTTGTTGTTACTTATGTGTGTGTGCATGTGCATGTGCTTGTGCACTTGGGTGTGTGTGCATCAGTGTTTGTAGGCGTGTATGTGTATGTAGATGTGTTTTTGTGTATGCATTTATGTGTTTGTGAGCATTTGAGTGTCTGTGTGTATAGTGGGTGTGTAGGAGCTTATTTGTCTGATTGTTTGTGCATGTGCATAAGTTTGTGTGTGTGTGCATGTGCAAGTTTTAGAAGATGTGTATTGAGTGCACATGTGCTTTTTTTGTGTGTGTGTTTGTGTCTACATGCATATACATGTGTGAGTTTATGATGTTGTGTGTGCATGTGTGTATGTGCCTCTATGTGCATGTGTGCTAGCATATGTATATGTGTGTGAGTGTGTGCATAATCATATTTATGTGTTCGCATCCATGTGTGTGTATGTCAAAGCATGCATTTGAAAGTATCTATGCACATGCACATACACTAATGCATGTGATTATGTGTTCATGTGCATGCTTGTGTCTGTGTGTGAATGTTCAAAGTTAAGTGTGTGTTCACGTGCATGCGTGTGCAAGGGTCTTTATGGAAGTGAGTGTGCATGTGTGTTTGTGGGTGTGTGAGTTTGAGTGTTTGGATGTACATATGCGTGTGTGTGGGTGTTTCAGGATGTGTGTGTTGATGTTTGTAGGCATGCGTGGGCATATTTCAATGCATGTCTGTGTGTGCTTGCATGTGTATGTGTGTGTGTGCTTGTGCATGTGTGTCTTGTGCATGTCTACATGCATGTGCATGAGTGGGTATGTTCGTGTAGGTTTTTGTGCCATTATGTTTGTGCTTGTGGATCCACTTATGTGTATGTGCTTGAGTTTGTGTAGTTATGTGTATGTGAGTTCATCTGTGCATGACTGCAAGTGTGTGCGCATGTGTTGTACATGTGGGCTGGTGTGTGTGGTTGCATGTGTGTGTATAGATGTGTTTATACATGTCAATGTGTGCATGCATGTATATGTGCATGCATGTGTGTTTCTTCATGTGTGTGTGTGCACAAGCATGTGCATGTGTGTGTATGTATGTGTGCTTGTGTGCATGCCTATGTGTGTGTATATGCATGTACGTTCATGCTTGTGTGCATGCATGTGCATTTGTGTTAGCTTCTGCATGTGCAACTAAGTGTGTCTAGATGCATGTGCATGTGTGTGTCTGCATGTGCATAGTCGCACATATGTATGTGTGTGTACATGTGTGCATGTGAGTTTGCACATGTGTGTCCTTGTGAGTGTGTGTTATGCATGTGAATGTGTTCATTAGTACATGTGTCTATGTGTTTGTACATTTTCATGCATGGATAGATGTGTGTGAGTTTGTGTACGTGTGTGTGTGTGTGTGCATGTTTGTATGTTTGTGCTTGTTGGCATGTGCACATACATGTTTGCATGCTGGTGTGTATGTCTTCATTTTTATGCATGTGTATGTTGCTTGTGTTTGAGTGCTTTTAAATTCATGCTTGCAAATGTTTGTGTGTGTGCAAGTTTGTGCACATGCATACATGTGTATGTGTGTACGTGTGCATGTGCATGGTACAAAAAAAAATAAAAAAAAAATAAAAAAATAAAATAAAAAAATAAAATAAAAAAAAGTGCATGTGCATGGTATGTGTGTGCATGCATGTGCTAGTCATGTGTATGTGTGTGTATGTCTGTGTGTTTGTGCACCTATGTGTGTGAGTAAGTTAGTGTGCATCCTTGTTGGTGTGTGTGCATTCCTATGTTTTGTTTTATGCACACGTGTGCATAGGTGTGTATGCATGTGTTTGTGAGCATGTGTAGGCATGTGTGCCCTTGTGCATGTGTATAAGTGCATTTGTATCAATGTGTGTGTGAGGGGACATGTGCATTCATGTGTGCACATTCATGTATGTGCATCCATGTGAGTGGTTATGGTTGCATATTTTTGTGCATGTGTATATATGTATTTTTATATACATGTGTGTGTTTGTGTGCATGTGTGTGTGTGCTTATGCATGCATGTGTGCTTGTGTTTGTGTGTGTGTGCATGTGTGTGTATGTGTTTGTGCAAGTGTGTTGGGGCATGCTTGTGTCTACATGTGTGTGTATGTTTGTGTGCACCAGTGTGCATGTGTGAGTGCATGTTCACATGTCTATGTGTGTGTGGATGTGGATATATGTGTGTAGGAATATGTGTGTGTGTATATGTGCATGTGTATATATGTGCATCCATGTGTATGTTTATGCAAGTGTAGTTGTGCTTTTGTGTGTGCATGTATTTGTGTGCTTGGGCACACGTGTTTGTGGGTATCTATGCATGTGTGTACATGTATATATGTGTGCATGCATACTTGTGGTTGCCTTTGTGTGCATGTGTCTTCCTGTGGACATGTGTGTGTGCATGCATGTTTGCATGTGCATGTGAGTTTTCAAGTGTAAGTGCAAGTGCATATGCGTATGTGTGTGTGTTCATCAGTGTATATAGGTGTATGTGTGGGTGTATCTTTTTGTGCATGTGTATGTCTACATGCACATGCCCAATTGTGGGCATATTTGTGTCAGACTGTGCATGTTTGTTTATGTGCAGAAGTGTACATATGTGTGCATTTGTGTGTAAGAGTGCATATGTGTGTGTGTGGACTACATGTGTAAGCATTTGTATGTGCTTTTGTTTATGTATGTGCATGCATGTGTTTGTGCCTACATGTGTCTAATTATGAGTGTTCTTGTGTTTGTATGCATGTGTGTGCATGTGTGTGCTTGTGTCTATACATTTGTTTGCATTTGTGTGCACATATATTTGTGCATCTGTAGTTGTATGTGCATGTATACTTGTGTGTTTACATATGCATATATGTGTGTGTGTGTGTGTGTGTGTTAATATCCATGTGTGCATGTGCATGTTTTTGTAAGTGTGTGTGCATGTGAGCATATGTATTTGTGTGTTAGTGCAAGTGGTTCTGAGTGTATTTTTGAGTGCATGTTTGAATGCATGTCTGTTTCCACATGCGTATGCATGTGTGTGCATGTTTGTGTGGGTGTGTATTCATGTGGGTATGAGTGTGTGTGCATGTGTGTGTGTGTATGTTTTTATGAGTGTGTGGGTGCTTGCATGCGTGCTAGTCTGCATTCATTCATGTGCATGTGTTCGTGTTTATGTGCATGTGTGTGTGTGAGCATGTGCATTTGCATATGTGAATTTGAGTGTGTGTACATATGCATGTGAGTGGATGAGTTTGTGCATGTCTATGCACACTTATGTGTGTGTATATGGGTGTGGGTGTAGGTGTGTGTGCATGTTCATGTGTTCATGTGTACTTGTGCATGTGTTAGCTTATGTGCTTGTGCATGTGCATGTGTGTATTTCTATTCAAGTGTGTATTTACACATGTGTAAGCACATGTGTGTTAGTGCATATGCATTGCTATGTATGTGCGTGTGTATGTTTGTGTTTTTGTGTGTCTATATGCATGTGCATGCGTCCATGCATGTGTGAGTGTGTCTATGGGTGCATGTGTGATGGTGTGCATGTGCGATGGTGTGCGTGTGTGATGTTGTGCATGTATGTGTGTGCCTACGTGTATTTAAGTTCATGCATACATGTGTGTGTACATGTGCATGCATGCGCATATGTGTGTATGGGTGTGTGTGAGTGTTTGTGCATATGTGCATAGATGAGTGAGTGTAGATATGAACACATGTGTGTGTATGTTACTCTATGTGTGTGTGTGTGCATATTATTGTGCACAATTGCACATGTATGTCTACATGTGCATGCATCTATGTGTGTGTGTGCACGAGTGTGCATGGATATCTACACATGAATGTTTGTGTGCAAATGTTTGCACATGTGTGTGTGCGAGTGTGCACGTCCATATGTGCATACTTGTGTTGGCATATCCATGTGCGAGTGCAAGTGTTTGTGCCATGTGGATGTGTTTTTGTTTGTTTACTTATGTGTCAGTATGTTAGTGCATGTGTGGGATTGAGTGAGTGTGTGCAAGCACATATTTCTATGCACATGTGTGTGTATGTTAATGCATGCATGTGTGTGTTCTAGTATATGTGCATGTGCATGTGTCCACATGTGTGTGTGCTCATGTATGTGTATGTGTTGGTGTGTGTATGTGTGAGTTTATGTGCATGTTAGTGTGTGTGTGTGTGTGATTATATGAGGGTATTAGTGTTTTGTAATTTCGGAGTGTATACATGCATGTGTGTGCTTTTATGAGTTTGTGGGTGTGTGTGTGTGTGCTTGTATGTGTCTATGTGATTTGTGCATATATGTGTGTCTATTTGTGCATATGCATATGTGTGATTGAGTGTATGTGTTTGTATATGTATTTGTATGCATCAGATGTCTGTTTGTGTATGTGTATGTGTGGTTCTATAAGTGCATGTACATGTGTGTTCGAGGGCATTTTTGTGTGTTTTTATGTGTGTGCATTTGTGTGTGTGTGTTTGTTTTTGTTCATGCATGAGTGTGGA
Source organism: Vanilla planifolia (assembly GCA_023846275.1). Taxonomy (NCBI): domain Eukaryota; kingdom Viridiplantae; phylum Streptophyta; class Magnoliopsida; order Asparagales; family Orchidaceae; genus Vanilla; species Vanilla planifolia. Next base: position 932,076 of record JAIUJO010000102.1, read on the forward strand.
TATGTGTGTGTGCACGTGCACATAGGTTTGTGTGCATATGTGTACAAGTAAGTATAATTGCATGCATGATTGCACAATTCTATGTATTCACATGCATGTGTGTGTGCCTATGTATGCATGTGTCTATCTGTATTCATGTGCATGCATATGTGCACGTGTGTGTGTGTGTGATTGTGCATGTGTGTGCTTGTGTGTGTGTGTGTTTGCCTATGAGAATTTGTGTGCATAGGTGGCATGTTTGTGCATTTTCATTCATGTACATGTGTGTATGTTTATTTGCATACTTATTCTTGTGTTTGTGTATATGTGCATGTCTACATTTACATGCCCATGTGTGTACATATTTGTGTAGGAGTGTGCATGCTTGTACATGTGCATAAGTGTGCATATATGTGCATTTGTGTGTATGAGAGTGCATGTGTGTGTGCAAGTGCGTGTGTAAGAATTTCTATATGCTTGTGTGTGTGTATGTGCTTGCATGTGGTGTGTCTACATGTGTTTGTTTATGGATGTGCTTGTGTTTGTACACTTCTGTGTATATGTGTGCTTGTGTGTGTACATGTGTTTGCATTTGTATGCACATGTGCATGTGCATCTGTGCATGCATGTGTGTGTGTGTGCTTGTGTTTTTACAGATGCATGTTTTTGTGTTAGTATGTGTATGTGCATTTGCATGTTTGTGCACGAGTGCAATGTGTGTGTTTGTACATGTGTATTTGTGTGTTTGTGCATGTGGTCCTATGTTCGTTCATGACTGCGTGCTTGCATGCATGTTTGTTTGAATGTGTGAATGCATGTGTATGTGTTTGTGTGTGGGTGTGCATGCATATGGGTACGAGTGCATGTGCATGTGTGCATATGTGCTTATGTGGGTGTGTGTTACACCCCATATTTTCCTAGGCTGATTTTTGGCATATATTTTTTTTTTGCATATAGACAGCTCAGATTGTCCCATACCAACCTGAGTAGCCTACGAAAAACATAGGATATAACACATCATTACACACCTACTTTCCTTAACAATGTGGATCCCATCTCCCGGGTACACCGTCAAATCAGGTTCATGACTCCTGAATTAACAGATGGACTCGCGCAATGTTACTCCTACTAGACCCAACACTCCTAACCCATACCGATAGGAGAACCGGTCTAATAGAAGTCTGAACCCCCACGGTTAAGTTCATTAGTCATGTAATGACCTCACCATCAAAAATAAAATACATAACATCTTTAGATAAAATATGGCACTCCACACACTATACCATCAAGATAATAAAGTAAAACAGTAGTAAAAACTACATTACAAGAATAAGATCCAAGTCCAACAAGTGCAATATTGTCCAACCAGATACATAAGTCAGAATCACCCTCACATAATACCTGACATATGAGAATAACAGTCTCACTGAAAACATCCAACAGCAACAATCAACTAACCAGAATTTCTCAGATAATCACAGATCAGATATCCTCCACAAGCCTGCTGACCACGATCCCACCTAATCTGGTAGCGTCAAGTCTGCCGAGCCACTGAAAATATATAATACGAAAATGAGCTATGCCCAGTAGGAAAGACAGCTAGTAAAACTCACATGCAAGAGAAGGATAATAGCAAGAGTATAAGAATACTGTATAACAATATATGGTGGATAGGCACTCTCAGTCCCAGACTCGGACCAACCACAGTCACCCCCAGTCACACCAGAGTAGCTCTCCTCTGGGCTTCCAGGTAGCGTGCCAGTGGGAACGCCCATCTCGAAACACGCATGGCGCCTAAGCACCCGACACCGCAGCGTCTCTCATCAATCAATCTCCTGGAGACTATAGACAGATCCAGTCACAAAATCTCTAGCCAATGTGAGACACCCCTGCCACCCTAAGGCGCGAAGGCCTACACACTTGGCTAGCCACTGCGAGACACCCCTGCCACCCTCAGGCGCGCAGGCCTACACACATGGACCAGGAGAGATCGACTCAGCCACCGTCCCAAGGAGTCCTCTACCAACAACTTCCATAGAAGCTCACGCCCCTACAGTCATTGTCAATTCTCTAACTCCAGGATTCGGCAACATATGTCCAGGTACGACAAGGCGCATACCAGTCCACATGTATACTGTGGAAGCTAAGTCTGAACCGCACAGTTACCTACCACAACTACCCTAAAACATCATATAGGGTCTATAGTAGTCCGGTCCAGTATGCCAATCCGTGAAATATGCCAACACTGAGTAAACTGACTCAATCCATGCCATCGCCATCCAAGCAATACAAACTGTACCAGTTACTGACTGTTCTGGTAACATCCATGTACCATACCTCTGTCTGACTGTTTCAACTGTACTGTCATCACTGATAACATTTTTTCCTACTTCAGGAAATTTTTAAATCCCAATTTCAATTTCCACCCTTTATCCATTTTTTTCTGAAATTCGGAATAAATTTCCAAATAAAATTTAAATTCCACATATATATCCTTTTTCCGAAAATTCGGATTAATTCCCGAATTAAATTTTCGCATATTTTTATTTCTGAAAATTCGGATTAATAATAAATTTCCGAATTTTTCCTTCCGCTTCTCTCTCCTCCGCGCCGCACCGTTCGTCCGCAGCCGAATCCCGCTGAAACCGGATCTCGCCACCGGTTCGGGCCTTCGCGCTGAACCGCGACACCGCCGAACCGAATTAATTAGTAATCCGTTAATAAATATTATATAAATACCATTAAATTAATTTTACAATTACTTAATTAAATATAATTAACCTAATTCATCTCCTTCCTCGATCCGACGCCCGCGAAACCCTAGCCGACGCAATCGCCGACCAAATCCAATTCTTTAGGCGATTTCCGGCGACCGCGAACAAGAAGAAACAAAATCCGATGTTCATACTATCCTAATGTTTCAATAATGCCACTAATTCCTAAGGTTCAATCAGAATTTCCGCCAAAGGAGTTTCATCCGATCCCCAATTTGACAATTTACGAAATTAAACAATTCCAGCATTTGTTACTACCTTAACATGAATAAAGCACATAATTGAATCATCGCATGCTTGGTAAAATTTCCGAATTCGACGGGTATAATTTTCCGAAAACCCTAAAAATGCTAAAATCAATAATTTGCATTAATCAATTCCAAAAACCATAATTCGCATGCTCCGGTAGCTATTTGCAAAATAATCCATATTTTTAATTAGCTAAATAACTAATTTAAAACTGAAATTCCTACCTCAAGACGCCGGCGACGGTGAACCTCGTCCGCAGCTCGCCGCAGCTCCTCACCGAACGAACCTGGAATAAATCGACTCTCCTTGGTCTCGTGAATCTCCAGGAACAAAAGCCCTTTGCCAGGCCGTCGGAATCACGCGCGGTACACCGGAAAACTTCCTCTCTATCGGTCGGTCGAATGAAACCCTAATCGATGTATTTCACGAGGGTTTTATATTCCTGGCCGACACGGTGAAAACCCGTTACGCACCGTTGACACGCTTTCGACACGGTAAACACCCGATCAGCCGGTTCAATCCCAACCGTCGATCAGGACCGTCCGATCCGCTTATCAGAACGCACGCACAAACTCACTCGGGCGACCGCCTCCGCCTCCGCTCAGTGCTCCGGAAAATCCCCAGAAATTTCAGAAATTCCAATAGCCTCCAATTGAGCTCCTGGCTCATCCTACTGTCGATCTGAAATCATCCAAGCCAAAAATTAATTTATTAAAGATTAATATAAAAATTTTTTACTGGGTATAACAATCTCCCCACCTTATCAGGAATTTCGCCCTCGAAATTCAGCAAGAAGTTCCGGCCACTTCTCCGCAACATCCTGCTCTAGCTCCCAGGTTGCCTCCCTTTCGTCATGTCTATTCCACAGCTCCTTGACCATAGGAAACGACCTGTTCCTCAGCTGTCTGCTGCTCTCCTCGAGGATGCGAACTGGTAGTTCCACATAAGAAGAATCTGGTGTCACTTGCAAACCAGGAAGATCATCACTGATACAATGAGAAGGATCTGGCACATATCTCTTGAGATTCGAAACATGAAACACATTGTGAATCCCAGTTAGATGCTCAGGAAGTGCCAACCTGTAAGCCACTTCACCAATCCTCTCTAGAATAGGATAGGGTCCAATGTAACGAGGTCGAAGCTTAGAAGGCTTCCCGAACCGGAATAGACCCCGCATAGGACTGATCTTCAGGAATACCCTATCTCCCACAGAGAACTCAACAGCTCTGTGCTTAGGATCATAATATTTCGTCTGGCGATCTTGCACAGTGCGTAATCTGTCCCGCAACAACTTGACTTCCGCTGTGATCTCCTCCACAATCTGGGGTCCCCACACTCTCCTGGAATCACCCTCCTCCCAACAAAGAGGAGATCTACACCGACGTCCATGTAGTGCCTCGTAAGGTGCCACACCAATCGACGCCTGGAAGCTGTTATTGTACACAAACTCTACCAAGGGTAACCGTCTGGCCCAATCTGTTGAGTAAGTTTGTACGCTCAAGCGTAGCAAATCCTCCAAGGTCCGAATAGTCCGCTCAGACTGTCCATATGTCTGAGGATGATAAGCAGTACTGAACTTCAACTGTGTACCCATGGCAGTGTGTAAGCTCCTCCAAAACTGTGATGTGAACTTGGCGTCTCTGTTAGAAATAATAGATCGGGGAATTCCATGCAATCTGACAATCTGCTGAATATATACCTCTGCCAATTGTGCCGCTGAATCCGTCTTCTTAATTGATAAGAAATGGGCTGACTTGGTCAATCGATCCACGATGACCCAAATGGCGTCAAAACCTTATCTGGTACGAGGAAGACCAGTTACAAAGTCCATAGTGATGTCATCCCATTTCCACTCCGGAATCGGCAATCTCTGCAACAATCCTCCAGGTCTCTGGTGCTCGGCCTTAACTTGTTGACATGTAAGGCACTTCTTAACAAAAGCAGCAACATCTGCCTTCAAACCTCTCCACCAGAAAACACTCCTCAAATTCTTATACATCTTGACTTCTCCAGGGTGCATAGCCAAAGTTCCATAATGAGCCTCTCGAAGGATCCTCTCCCTAAACTCCTGATGTGATGGCACACACCAGCGACTCCTAAAAGTCAAAATGTCGTCTCTGAGAGCAAAGTCTCCTCCCAATCCCTGCGATGCCAACTCAAACTTCTCCTTCAGCTCTTCATCGCAACGCTGAAGATCACGCATCTCAGATAACCAGTCAGCCCGAATAGTCAACGAACTGAGTCTGTGAGCCAGTCTCTGAACAGACAACTGTTCCTAACATCTCTCAACATCCCAATCCAAGTCTGCTATAGAGTCGCAAGCTATCACAGTATGCACAACTGCGTGTCTGCTCAAGGCATCAGCCACTGGATTAGCCTTCCCTTCGCAGTAGTTTATTGTCAGTTCGTAATCTTTTATCAGTTCCAACCACCTCCTCTGCCTCAAGTTCAGTTCCTTCTGAGTGAACAGATACTTAAGATTCTTGTGGTCGGAGAAGCAATCTACAGGAACTCTGTACAAATAATGTCTCCATATCTTCAAGGCAAAAATGACAGCAGCTAACTCCAAATCATGAGTGGGATAATTCTTCTCATGATCCTTCAGTTGCCTCGAAGCATATGCTATAACTCTACTATCCTGCATCAGTACGGCTCCCAAGCCTATATGTGAAGCATCAGTGTACATCTGATACGGCTTCTCCTGTGTAGGTAACATCAATACTGGAGCGGTGCTAAGCCTCTGCTTCAGCTCTAGGAAACTGTTCTCACAACTCTCTGACCACTCAAAAGATTTTCCCTTCCGGGTCAACTGTGTTAGTGGAGCGGCCAGTCTAGAAAAGTGAGGAACAAATTTCCTATAGTATCCAGCCAAACCAAGGAAACTCCGGATCTCAGTGACAGAAGATGGCCGTTTCCAATCCATAATAGCTCGTACCTTGCTAAGATCAACAGCCACGCCTTCTGCACTGACAATGTGTCCCAAGAATGCTACTGAGTCCAGCCAAAAGGAACACTTGGAGAATTTTGCATACAGCTCATTCTCCTGCAACTCTGTAAGCACAGTCCTCAACTGATCTGCATGTGTTTCCCTATCTCTGGAATAAATCAATATATCATCTATAAAGATGATCACAAACCGATCCAAAAAGGCATGAAACACTCGATGCATCAGGTTCATAAATACTACTGGTGCATTAGTCAATCCAAAAGGTAACACTGTGAACTCGTAATATCCATATCTAGTACGAAATGCTGTTTTGGGTACATCAGAATTTCTAATCCGGATCTGGTGATAACTCGAGCGTAAATCAATCTTGGAGAACACAGTTGCTCCCTGAAGCTGATCCAACAAATCATCGATGCGTGGTAAAGGGTATCGGTTACGAATAGTAACCTTATTCAATTCCCTATAATCCACACACAGCCTCATACTACCATCTTTCTTCTTGACGAATAAGATAGGGGCACCCCAAGGTGAACAACTGGGGCGTATGAGTCCCTTGTCTAATAAGTCCTGTAACTGAGTCTTCAACTCTGCTAGCTCGGCTGGAGCCATCCTGTAAGGAGCTCTAGCAATAGGAACTACTCTGGCCTCCAAATCAATCGAAAACTCCACTTCCCTAGCTGGTGGAAAGTCCAGGCAGCTCCTCTGGAAAAACCATAGGGAAGTCTCTCACCACTGGAATATCTAACATAGGGGTAGTGGTGGCTTGGCTATCGGTCACATAGGCCAACCAACCAGTACAACCCTTACTTACTAACCTCTCCGCCTGAAGAACTGAGATCAGGGGAATCTGCCTATTCAGACCAAAGTATATCACATCCCCCGAACCAGGCACTCTGATCCTGACCTTCTTCTCCCAACAATCTAACACCACTGCATGGTAGCACAACCAATCCATTCCCAAAATGATGTCGAACTCTGCTAGTGGCACACATATCAACTCTGTCACGAACTCGTGTCCACTAATCAGAATAGATCCGTCAATCTTCTGAACAGTGGGAATCTCTTTCCCATCAGGAAGCCTAACCAATAAGGGTTCCTTCAAGTAACCCTTGGATCTTGATATTTGATTCCAGATCCTCTCAGCAACAAAAGAATGAGATGCACCAGTATCAAACAAAGTCATGCACTGCACGTTGCCAAAATAAAGCATACCTATGATCACCTCTGGTGACTCTGAAGCCTGTTGCCGAGTCAGTGCAAACACTCTGGGCTGTCCCCCAGATGAACTAACCGGTCTTGTGATCCTCTGTTTCTTCAACTCTGGGCAGTCGCACTTCTTTTGTCCGGGCTGTCGACAATGGTAGCAGATAATCCCCCCAGTCTGGGTACCTGTCTGCTGCCCTGGTCTCTCAGAGATAGGTCGTGGCTGGACCACGCCCTCCTGAGTACCACGGTGATCTCTGTGTCTCTTGTCCTTTTTGTTTTGTTGGACATTTCTGAATTCCTTCCTCTTGTTATGAGTCTCTCTCTGGGCCTCCATCCGGGTGTCAATAAGCTAAACGGATCTCGCAGCCTCCACCAAGTCACGAAACCTGGCAAACCGACTCACAACTAGCTGGCGCTGCAGCATAGGACGAAGTCCCTCCAGGAACATCTCACATCTGTGCTCCTCAAAAGGCACCAGCTCTGCGGCGTACCTCGCCAGATAAGTGAAACTCGATAAGTAATCGTTCACTAACATCTGGCCCTGCCTGAGTTGTATAAGTTCCCTCCTGAACTGAGACATGGCAGAAGCCGGAATGTAGCACTCCCTGAATGCCTCAACAAAGTCTTCCCATGCTATCTCGCTGTTCTGGGCCTCCCCAAACATGGTGCGCCGCTGGCCTCTCCACCAGGTAGCAGCCTCTCTCTCCAATACTAGAGCAGCAAGTACTACCCTCCTGCTGAATGGACATCCCAAGGCATCAAATAACTCAAGCATATGAGCCATCTAGTCATCTGCCACTGCTGGGTCAGCCGACCCACTGAAGCTCCGCGGACGCAACCGCATGAAGGCATCGATCCAACGATCCACGGCTGGCTCAACTGGCAATGCTGGGCTCGTCTCTGGGGTAGGAGTAGTAGATACAGGTCTGTCTCTAGCTGCTCCACGAGCAGAAAGTCTCCTAGGTACCAGCCATACTGTCAAAAGCAACTAATCTGGCATTAGAGTCGTCATTTGGCAATTGGCATATGGACTACTATAGTAAACAAAAGAATCCACAGTTCTCCCCACCTTGGGTTGAACTCCTATATATGTCTAACCCCTGCTATCCTCACCTAGGGCTCTGACATGTCTAGCCCCACTATCTTAACCTAGGGCTCTGATACCACTCCTGTTACACCCCATATTTTCCTAGGCTGATTTTTGGCATATATTTTTTTTTTTTGCATATAGACAGCTCAGATTGTCCCATACCAACCTGAGTAGCCTATGAAAAACATAGGATATAACACATCATTACACACCTACTTTCCTTAACAATGTGGATCCCATCTCCCGGGTACATCGTCAAATCAGGTTCATGACTCCTGAATTAACAGATGGACTCGCGCAATGTTACTCCTACTAGACCCAATACTCCTAACCTATACCGATAGGAGAACCGGTCTAATAGAAGTCTGAACCCTCACGGTTAAGTTCATTAGTCATGTAATGACCTCACCATCAAAAATAAAATACATAACATCTTCAGATAAAATATGGCACTCCACACACTATACCATCAAGATAATAAAGTAAAACAGTAGTGGAAACTACATTACAAGAATAAGATCCAAGTCCAACAAGTGCAATATTGTCCAACCAGATACATAAGTCAGAATCACCCTCACATAATACCTGACATATGAGAGATCGACTCAGCCACCGTCCCAAGGAGTCCTCTACCAACAACTTTCATAGAAGCTCACGCCCCTACAGTCATTGTCAATTCTCTAACTCCAGGATTCGGCAACATATGTCCAGGTACGACAAGGCGCATACCAGTCCACATGTATACTGTGGAAGCTAAGTCTGAACCGCACAGTTACCTACCACAACTACCCTAAAACATCATATAGGGTCTATAGTAGTCCGGTCCAGTATGCCAATCCGTGAAATATGCCAACACTGAGTAAACTGACTCAATCCATGCCATCGCCATCCAAGCAATACAAACTGTATCAGTTACTGACTGTTCTGGTAACATCCATGTACCATACCTCTGTCTGACTGTTTCAACTGTACTGTCATCACTGATAACATTTTTTCCTACTTCAGGAAATTTTTAAATCCCAAATTCAATTTCCACCCTTTATCCATTTTTTTCTGAAATTCGGAATAAATTTCCAAATAAAATTTAAATTCCACATATATATCCTTTTTCCGAAAATTCGGATTAATTTCCGAATTAAATTTTCGCATATTTTTATTTCCGAAAATTCGGATTAATAATAAATTTCCGAATTTTTCCTTCCGCTTCTCTCTCCTCCGTGCCGCGCCATTCGTCCTCGCCGAATCCCGCTGAACTGGATCTCGCCACCGGTTCGGGCCTTCGCGCTGAACCGCGACACCGCCGAACCGAATTAATTAGTAATCCGTTAATAAATATTATATAAATACCATTAAATTAATTTTACAATTACTTAATTAAATATAATTAACCTAATTCATCTCCTTCCTCGGTCCGACGCCCACGAAACCCTAGCCGACGCAATCGCCGACCAAATCCAATTCTTCCGCCGATTTCCGGTGACCGCGAACAAGAAGAAACAAAATCCGATGTTCATACTATCCTAATGTTCCAATAATGCCACTAATTCCTAAGGTTCAATCAGAATTTCCGCCAAAGGAGTTTCATCCGATCTCCAATTTGACAATTTACGAAATTAAACAATTCCAGCATTTGTTACTACCTTAACATGAATAAAGCACATAATTGAATCATCGCATGCTTGGTAAAATTTCCGAATTCGACGGGTATAATTTTCCGAAAACCCTAAAAATGCTAAAATCAATAATTTGCATTAATCAATTCCAAAAACCATAATTCGCATGCTCCGGTAGCTATTTGCAAAATAATCCATATTTTTAATTAGCTAAATAACTAATTTAAAACTGAAATTCCTACCTCAAGACGCCGGCAACGGTGAACCTCGTCTGCAGCTCGCCGCAGCTCCTCACCGAACGAACCTGGTATAAATCGACTCTCCTCGGTCCCGTGAATCTCCAGGCACAAAAGCCCCTTGCCAGGCCGCCGGAATCACGCGCCGTACACCGGAAAACTTCTTCTCTATCGGTCGGTCGAATGAAACCCTAATCGATGTATTTCGCGAGGGTTTTATATTCCTGGCCAACACGGTGAAAACCCGTTACGCACCGTTGACACGCTTTCGACACGGTAAACACCCGATCAGCCGGTTCAATCCCAACCGTCGATCACGACCGTCCGATCCGCTTATCAGAACGCACGCGCAAACTCACTCGGCGACCGCCTCCGCCTCCGCTCGGTGCTCCGGAAAATCCCCAGAAATTTCAGAAATTCCAATAGCCTCCAATTGAGCTCCTGGCTCATCCTACTGTCGATCTGAAATCATCCAAGCCAAAAATTAATTTATTAAAGATTAACATAAAAATTTTTTACTGGGTATAACAGTGTGGGTGCTTGCTGGTGTGCTAGTGTGCATGCATTCATGTGCATATGCATTTGCATATGTGAATTTGAGTGTGTGTACATATGCATGTGAGTGAGTGGGTGTGTGCATGAGTGTATAAACACTCATGTGTGTGTATATAAGTGTGGGTGTGTGTGGATGTTCATTTGTTCATGTGTACTTGTGCATGCTTTTGCTTGTTGGCTTTTGCATATGTGTGTCTTCCTATGTGCGTATGTCTATGCATCTATGAGCATGTGCATGTGAGTGCATTATGTTGTTGTGCATGTGCATGTTTACATTTGTGAATGCATGTGACTGCAAGCATGCATGCATGTGTAAGTGTGTTTGTGCATGTGATCTTGTATGATGATGTGCATGTATGTGTGTGTCTGTGTGCACCTATGTGCATAGATACATGTGTGTGTACTTGTGCATGCATTCACATATGTGTGTGTAGGTGCATGAGTGTGAATGTTCATGTGTGTGGGTGTGTGTGCACATGTAAGTAAGTGTGGACATGAACACATGTGTGTACATTCATTTGTGTGTGCATATTATTGTGCATGATTGTACATTTGTGTCTGCATGTGTATGCATTTGTGTGTGTGCATGCAAGTGTGCATGCATTTCTATACATGAGTGTTTGTGTGCATATGTTTGCACGTGTGTGGTGAGTGTGCATGTGCATGTGTTCATAGTTATGTGTGCACATGCATGTGTGAGTAAAGTGTTTGTATTTATGTGGATGTCTTTTTATGTGTTTACTTATTTGTTTGTCCATGTGTATGTGTGGGAGTGAGCAAGTGTGTGTAAGCACATATTTGTGTGCACATGTGTGTGTGTGTATACTAGTGCATGCTTGTGTGTATGTTCTAGTATATGTGCATGTATCTATGCACATGGGTGTGTGCATGCATATGTGTGTGTGTGTCTACATGTGTATGTGCTGTGTGTGTATGGTGCTCATATGTGTGTATTTGTGTATGTAGATGTGTGTATGTGTGAGTTTTTGTGCATGTTTGTGTGTGTGTGTATTTGTGTATATATTTGTATGTGTGTGTGACTATATGAGTGTATAAGTGTGTGTTGCGATTGTGTGAGTGTATAAATGCATGAGTTTGTGTGTTCTTCTATGAGTTTGTTGGTGTGTGTGTGCATGCATGTGCTTATGTGATGTGTGCATATGTGTGGATATCTATTTGTGCTTGTTCAAATGTGTGATTGAGTGTTTGTGTTTGCATATGTGTATGTACTTATCACATGTCTATGCTTGTGTGTGTGCATGTGTGGTTGTGTAAGTGTATGTGCATGTGTGTTTGTGGATGTGTATGTGGGCCTGTGTGTGCATGCAGGTGTGTCTTTTTTTTGTGTTCATGCATATGTGTGGATATGTATGCCTGTGTATGTGTGCATATTCATGCAAGTGTGCATATCCTCATGCATGTGTGCACTAGTTTGAGTGTGCATGCATGCGTGCATGTGTCTAACATGCAGGCACCTGTGCATGTGTTTGTGTGATTATGTATGTGTGCATGCCTTTGTGTGTATGTCTATAAGCATTTGTGTGTGTATGGGTGGCATATGTGTGTATGTTGACTCATGCACGTGTGTGTATTTGTTTGCATAGTTGTGTAGTGATTTGTGTGCTTGTGCATTTGCATGTGTATGCAAGCATATGTTCAGGTAAGTGTGTTCATACATGTGTGTCTATGAGCATGTATGTGTGAGTGTTTGTGTGGGTGTACATATGTGTGTGCATGCGATTGTGCTCGTGTGTGCCTAGGTATGTGCATGTTAGTGTGTGTGTGTGTTCATGAGAATGCATGTGCATGCATGTGTTTGTTTTTGTACATATATTCATGTGAGTGTTTGCCCATGCATTTGTGTGCATGGGTACAGGTTTGTCTGTTCATGTGTGTGTGTGCATAAAAGTACATATGCATGTTTGTATGTGTGTGTGTTTGTGCATGTGTGCTTTGTCGTGTTTGTGTGTATGTGTAAGAGAGTGCATTTGTGTGTGTGTCTATGTGTGTTTATGTTTGTGCATGCATGTGTGCATATGCATGTGCATATGTGTGTATGTGCGTCTATGTGTAATTTTTGATGTGTTCATTCGTGTGTGTGGGAGTGTGTGCTCGCATTTGCAAGTGTGTGTACTTGCTTATGCGTGTGAGTTAGTGGGTGTACGAATATGTGTATGTTTGTGTCATGCATACGTGTGCCTATGTGCATGTGTATACATGCATGCATGCAAGTGTGTGTGAATATATGTGCATGTGCATGCATGTGTTTTGTGTGTGTTTGTGCATGTGTGTGCTTGCATTGGCATGAGGATGCATGCATGTGTGTTTATGTGCATTTGTGCATATATATGCATATGTGTGCATTTTTGTGTCTATGTGCATGGATGTCTACATGTGTGTGTATGAATGTTGTTTGTGTGTAAGCATTCATGTGTGTGAAAGTGTGATTGTGTGCATGCATTAATGTGATTACATGCATGTGCATTTGTGTTTATTCTTACATTTAGTAGTCTTTGCATGTCTGCATCAGCATGTAAGTGTATATGCATTCTTATGTGTGAGTGTGTGTGTGTGTGCATCCATGTAGGTGTGCATGTGTGTGTGCTTGTGCATGTGTGAGTGTGTGTATTCATGTGTGCTTGCTTGTGCATATGTGTATGTGTGTGTCTTTGTGTGTGTATGTGCATGTGCAAGTGCAAGAGTTCGTATTTGCATGTGTGTTAGTGTGTGGGTATGTGTGTGTGTTCATGTGTGTGTATGTGCATCAATGTGTGTGTATGCTTGTGCATGTGTGTATATCTGTATATGTGTATATGAGTGTGTGTGTATGTGTGTGTATGCATGTGACTTGGCACATGTATGCATGGGTGTATGTGGCACAAATGTGTCTACATGTGCATGTGTGTGTGTATAAGTGCATGTAAAAGTGTTCTTGAGTATCTGTGTGTGCGTTTATTCTTGTCTATGTATGTGTGTAGGTGTGTATGTGTCTATGTGTGTGTTTGAGTGCATGTATATGCTTACATTTTCATATGCCTGTCTATATTCTTTTGTGCATGTGCATGTTCATGCGTGTCATCATGTGTTTGTGTGCATTTGCATGTGCATGTGCATGTTTGCATAAGCACACACATGTGAATGTGTCCATGTGTATTCATGTGCACGTGGGAGTGTCCTTGTGTGTCTGCATGCAAACACGGGCATGTGTGTGTGTGCAAGCATGCATGTGTGCATATATGGTTGTGGGTGTGTTCATGCACCTATATGTGTGTGCTAATGTTTGTGTGTGTGTGTATGTTTGCATTCTTGTTTGTGTGTGTGTGTCAGTATATATGTGTGCTAGTGTGTGTGTGGGTATGTGTGAGCATCTGCATGTGTTTTTATGCATGCATGTGTGTGTGTTCATTTGTGTGTGCATGTGTATGAGCATGTGTGCATGGATCTATGTCTTATATGTAAGTGTGTACATGTGTATGCTTGCATTTATGTGTGTGTAAGTGTACATGTTTGTGAGCAAGAACACATGTGTATTTGTGTAAGTGTGCATGTGCTTATGCATGTGCGTGTGTGTGGGTGTGTTCATGTGTATGTATCATTCGCATGCATGTTTGTGTGCATGTGTGTTTATGACTTTTTTTGGGCATGTATGTTTGCCTATATGTGTTCATGTGTGTGTGTGTACATATGTGTGTGCGTGTGTACATGTGTGTATGTGTGCTTGCACCCATGTGTTTGCCATTATATGTGCATGTATTTGTGTGGGTACATGCACGTGAGCACATGTTTATGTGTGCATGCATACATTTGTGCATGTGTTTCTGTCATTATATGCATGCGTGTGTGCATGTGTTTATGCATGCATAGTTGTCTGCAAGTTATAGTGTGTGTAGGTGTACATGTGTGTGTGCATGTGTTTATGCATGCATATGAGTCTACATGTTTGGGTGTGTTTAGGTGTACATGTGTGTGTTTGTGTATGTGTATGGGCGTGAGTTATTGTGTGCTTGTTGGTATATGAGCACATGCAGGTGTTCTAGTTGCGCAACTATTCTGGCATGCATTGCATGCTTGTGTGTGTGTATATCTACATGTGTGTGTATGTGCGATTATGTCTATGTGTGTGTATGTGTGTGTATGTTTGTGAGCACGTGCATTAGTGTATGTGTGCACTTGTGTGTTTCCACATGTATGTGTGGGTCTATAAATGTATGTATAGGTATAATTTGTAGGTGTGTGCATTTGTGTGCATGCATTCATGTGAGTTGGTGTTTACATATTTTTGTGCATGTGCAAATATGCATGTGCACCTATGTATGTATGCATGTGAGTGTGTGTGCACGAATGCATGTGCATGTTTGTGTATGTGTAGATGCATGTGTGTTCATGTATACATGTGCTTGGTGTATGTGTTTGTGAATGTGTGTATGTGCACATGGGAGATTACATGTGAGCGAGTGTGTGTGTGTGCAAGTGTTCATGTGTATTTCTGTGTGGTGTTTGTGTGCATATGTGTGTGTGTGCATGTGTGAGTTTGTGTGTGCATGCATGTGTATGCATATTAATTTGTGTGGGTGTGCATGTGTTTGCATGAAGATGTACATATGTGTGCATGTGCTTGTGTTTATGCATTTGTATGTGTGTATGTAGGTTTCTATGTTTTTTGTTTTAGTATGTTTGTGTTCATGTTTATGTTTATGCATGCATGTGCTTATCATTTTATGTGTGTATGCATGAATGCTTGTGTCTGTGGGTGTTCATATGTGTGCATGTCTGCATGCATTTGCATCCCTGTTTCTATGAATGCATTTGTATGTGGGTGTTTGTGTTTGCTCGTCCATGTGTTTGTTCATTTGTGCACATGTTTAACAGTATGGGTGTACCTGTGGGCATGTGTACATATGTGCTCGTGTGAGTATGTATGTGCACATAAGGTGTTTGTATGAGTGTATGAGTGCGTATTTTTCTATGTTATGCAAGCATGTGTGTGTCGATATAGTGTGTGCACATGTGAATGCATATGTTCATGCATGTAGATCTAGATGTGTGTGTATGTGCCTACTCGTGCTTATGTGGAGGTGCTTGTGTGTGTGCATGTATGTGTGTATTCATATGTGTGTATTTGTATATGCATGTGTGTGTGTGTTTGTTAGTGTGTGTGTATATATGTGTGTGTTTGTGCATGTCCAGGTGTGCTTGTGCATGTGTTTCTTTATATGCGTTAATGCACATAAGGGTGCATAAATGAATGAAAGAATATATGTGTGTGGGTGTATGTGTCTTCATGTTTGTGTATGTGTGCATGTGTATGATTCTATTTGTGAGTGTGCATGTGTGTGTGTGTGCATATGTCTGTGTGTGTGCGTGTGTGTGAATGTGTGTGCATGTGTGTGCACATATGTGTACATGTGTGTGTAGTTTTGTGATAGTGCATGCAAGTGTATGCCTATGTACTTGGGTGTGTATACTTGCTTATGTATGTGTGTACATGTGGAAGCATGTGTATCTCTGTGTCTGTGTTTGTACATGGGTGTTTGTACATGTGAGTAAGTTTGTGCATCTATAGGTGTATGTTTATTTTCTTGTGTATATGTATGCATGAGTTTCTATGTTCTGTGTGTGTGTCTATGTCTGGCTGCACATATGTGTGAATGGATGTGTGGAGATGCATGTGTGTGTGTGTGTGCAAGTGTTCATGTGTGTGCACATGCATATGGTAGTGTGTGTCTTTCTACATCTATGTGTGCTTGAAAGTGCATATATGGCCATGTGTCTATGTGCCTATGGGAACATGTGTGTGTGCTTTTCTTTATGTTCAAACCTCTGTGTAGGTGTGTGTGGTTGTGTGTGTGTGTGTGCATCTTTGTGTGTGCTTATGTTTGTGTGCAAATGTGTGTGTGTGTGCATGTATTCTTATCTGTGTGTATATGTGTGTGCATATGAGTGCTTATGTGTGTAGGTGCATGCATCTATCTTTGTTATTTTATGTTCATGTGTGTGTCCATGTGTATTCGTGTGTGTGTGCTTATGTATGTGTGCATGCATGCATATATGTGTGTGTGCATGAGTGTGTCTGTGCATGTGCATGTGTGTGCACATGTAAGTGTGTGTGTGTGTGTGTCCTTGTCCTTGTGCGTGTATATGTATATGTGCATTCATGTGCGAGTGAATGTGTGCCTTGTTCATGCATAGGTGCATGTGTGTGTATGTGTGCATGTGTTTGCACATGTAAGTGTGTGTATCCTTATGTGTGATTGCATGTGTTTGTATGGCTTGTGTGTGCGTGTTCTTCTGTGCATGTGTGCAAGCATATGCATGTATGTGTGGTGCATGTGTGTGCGTTTGTATGTATGGTTGTGTGTCTTTATGCATGTACATATGTGCGTATGTGTCTGTGAGCATGTGTTTGTGTGCATGTGTGCAGGTGTGTGTGTGTGCTTGTTTATGTGTGTCAGGGAGGTGCGTATTAATGTGTGAGCATGCTTGCTCGTGTGCATGCACATGTGTGTATATTAGTATGTGTAGACATGTTTGTGGGTGTGGGTTTGTGGCAATGTGTGTGTATTCATGTCTGAGGGTGTTTGTAGATTTGTGTGTACACATGTGTGTGTTTATGTGCATGCTTGTGTGTGGGTATGTATTAGGCATGAACAATTGCATACATAAGAGTGTGATTATGTGTGTTTGTGCGAGTGATCCTATGTGCGTATATCTACATGTGCAAGTGTGTGTGTGCATGTGCATGTATGTATGTGTGTGTATGTGTTAATATGCATATTCATGTATGCATGTGTGTGAGTGTGCTTATGCATTAATGTGTATTGGTGTGTATGTGTGCGAGCATGTGCATGTGTGTACATGTGTGTATGAGCATGTGTAACTGTGCTTGTGCACGTGCATGTGTATATATATGTTTATATGTGCATGTATGTATGTGTATGTCTGTGTGTGTGCATGTGTGTGAGTGCTAGTGTGTGTGTATATGTGTGTATGTATGTTATTATGTTTTCAAGTGCATGTATACTTGTGTGTTCATGTATGGGTTCATGTTTGTGGGTGTGCTTCTATGTCCATGGTGTGCATGTCTATGCATATGTTTGTATGTGCGTGTGTGTATGCATGTGTGTGTACTTGTGTGCATGTAAGCATGTGCATGCATATGAATTGTGTGCATGTGTGTTGGTTGTCTGCATGTGCATTCATGCACATGTGCAAGTGTGTATGAGTTCATACACACATGCATGTTTTGTGTGCATGTGCATTCTTATGAGTGTACATGTGCGTTGGTGTGTGTGTGTGTGCATTTACATGCACCCGTGTGCAAGGGTGTATGTCTGCATTTGTATTTGTGCATGTGTAAGTGTGCATGTCTAAGCATATGTATGCGTTAATGTGCATGTGGATGTGCACGTGCATGTGTGTGTGAGAATGCGTGTGTGAGTTCATGTGTGTGTGTATGTATTTGTGCATGAATGGTCATATGCATATGTGTGTGTGTCTCTGTATGTGTATGTGCACATATATGCATTCAAGTGTTTAAGCCTATGTGTGTGCTTGTGTTTGTATTTATGTAGATATGTGTGTGTGCATATGCATGCATGTACATGTGCCTCTATGTGAATTGGTGTACACATGTTTGCATGTGTGCTTGTGTATGTGTTTGCATTTGTGCATGTGTGTATGAGTTTATATATATGTGTGTGCTTTATGTGTGTGTGTGTGTGTGTTTATGTGAGTGCTTGCTTATGTGTGTTTTTGTGTATTAATTTGTATGTATGTGTTTGCATATATTTGTGTGTATGTCCATGTGTTTGTGTATCTACATGTATGGAGGGGTTTATTTTCATATATATACATATATATATATATATATATATATATATATATATATATATATATATATATATATATATATTATGTGTGTGTGTGTGTGTGTGTGTGTGTGATGTGTGTGTGTGTGTGTGTGTGTTTGTGTGTGTGCGTGTGCAAGTGCGTACGTGTGTGCATGTGTGCGTGTGTGAGTGTGTGCTTGTCTGCATGTATGTGTATGCAAGTTTGTGCATGTGAGCTTATGTGTGCGTGTATGCATTTGTGTGTGTGTGTCCTGTTAGGTGCATTTATATGGATTTGCATATTTGTGTGTGCGTGTGTGTATGTGTGTTGTTTACATGTGTGTGCATGTGTGTACACGTGCATATGTGTGTGTGTGTGTGCACACGTGCATATATGTGCATGTGTGCGTATGTGTATGTGTTTATATGTGCTTGTATATATTTGTGTGTGTTTGTGCATGTTTGTACGTTTATGAGTTTATGTGTGTGTGCTTATGTGTGCGCTCGCATGCATTCATGCTAGTGTGTCCATTCATGTGAGTACGAGTTTGTGTCTGCATATCAGAGTGGAGGCATGTGTTTATATGTGTGTGTGTACATGTGCAAACTTGTTTGTGTGTGCATGCTTGTGCATGTATATCTTTGTGTGTGTGCATGTGTGTCTATATATGTGTGCTTGCAAGTTGTTGTAGGCGTGTGTGTGTGTGTGTGTGCGAGTGCTTATGCATGTTCTTCTGTGTGTATGTTTATTTGTGTATGTGTGCATATGCCCGTGCCTTTGCATGAGCATGCATATGGATGTAAGAATTTTATTGTGTTTGTGTCTACGTGGCTACACTTGTACAAGCATGTTTGTGAGTGTGTGCATATGTGTGAGTGTTTGTTTGTATGTGTGCATATGTGTATGTGTGCATGCATATGTGCATATATATATATATATATATATATATATATATATGTGTGTTTGTGTGTGTATGTGTGTGTATGTGTGTGTGTGTGTGCATATGTTTATGTGTGCATGCACGCATGTGGGTGCAAGTCTGTGTGCGTGCCTTTGTTTGTGTCAGCGTGTTTACATGTTTGTTTGTTTGTGCATGCATGTGTGTGCTTCTGTGTCTATGTATGCACATCAGCCTGAGCATGTGTGTGTGTTCATGTGTGTGTGTGTACATATGTGTGTTCTTTGTATACATGTGTGTCTGGGTGTGCATGTGTGCATGTGGTACGTATGAATGCTTTTGTGATCATGTGTTCTTATATCTATATGTGTGTCGATGATTGCATGTGCAGATGCATTTAAGCATGTGTGCATAAATGCATGTATGTGTGTATGCATGAATATGAGTGCATGCAATATGTGCATGTGTGAGTGTGTGTGTGTGCACGTGCATGTACATGTGTGTGTGTGTAAGCATTTGTGTGTATGTGTGCATATGTGCATTTATGTGTGTGTACATGTGTGCATGTTTGTTTGTGCATGTTCAAGTATGCATATGTGTCAGTTCTTTTGTGAGCATGTGCATACAAATGTTTACAACTATGTGTATGCATGTGCATGTGTGTTTATATACATGTGTGTGTGAGTGTACATGTGTGTGCACTAGTTGTGCATATCTATATGAATTCTTAAAGGCATTGTGCATGCATGCATATGTGTGTGCATGCCTATATGTGCATGTGTGTGTATGCATCTATACATTTAAGACTGTGTATGTATTGGAGTGTTTGTGTGTTTATTAGTGTGTGTGTGTGTGTGTAGGTGTAGTTGTGTGTTTGTCGATGTGTGTATCCATGCAATTATGTTTGTATGTGTAGGGCATGTGTGTGTGTCAGTGCACATGTGCGCATGTAAATGTGTGTGTGTGAGTGTGAATGTGTGTGCATGTGTGTGTGTGCAAGTGTGTATTCTATAAGCATAGGTGCATGCATGTCTGTGTGTGAGCACATGTACATTTGTATGCATATGTGTGTTTACATGTGTGTGCTTTTGTATGAGTCATGCATGCATGTTTTATTCCTATGTCTATCTCTATGTGTGCATGCATGTGTGTGAGTGGGTACAAGTTTGTATGCATGAGCACATGTTTGTGCTTGTGTGTTTTCATGTGTGCATGTGTGTGCATCTGTGTACATGTATGTCTATAGGTGTGTCAACTTGTAGCTGTATATGTGTATGTGTACATGTGTTTGTGAGGGTTGGTGGTCTTTATGTGTGTGCATGCATGCATAAGAAGATATGTTTGTTGGTGTGTGTGTGTGTATATTTGTGTGCATGCGTACGTCTATATGTGTGTGTCCATGTGTTTGTGTGCTTGTATATGTTTGCATGAATGTGTGGGTTTTAGTGTGTGTGTGTGTGTGTGTGGGTGCATTGGTGTGTGTGTTCGTGCATGTTGGTGTGTTGGTTTACTTATTTGTATGAACATGTGTCTCTATGTTTGTGTGTGTGTATGTGTGTGTTTGTTACATCTGCATGTGTGTATGTAGATGTGTCATGCATGGGTTAGAGTGTTAATGTGTGTGTGGGCATGTGCTTATGTATGCATGTGTGAGTGTGTGCATGCACACATATATGAATTTGTGTGTTTATAGATACATGCATGTGTATGCATGTGTCTATTTATGCATGCATGAATTTTACTATGTGTGTGTATGTACATACGTGTATTTATGGGTGTTGTTTATTATTGTAAGTGTGTATATGTGTGAGTCTGTGTTAGATAAGTGTACAATAACTTGTTTGAGTGCACCTATGTCTTTATGTGTGTATTTGTATGCCTATGTGCTTATGTGTGCATGCGTGTGCACACATCTGTGTGTGTGCAAATATGTGTGCTAGTGTATAAGTTTGTGTATGTCTGTTTAGAGGTGTGTAGCATGTGTGTACATGGATGTATTCATGTGTGTTTGTGTGCATATGTGTATGTCTACTTGCATATCTATGTGTGCACATTTGAGCATGTGTATGTATGCGTGTGTGTATATGTGGGTGGGTGTGTGCATGTTTGTGGGCTTGTGCATGTGTGTATTCATGTATGTGCATACATGTGTGTGTGTGTGTATGTGTGTGCGTGTATGTGCATCTATGTGCATGCATGTTTCTTTGTGTGTGTACTCTTTCACTTGAGTGTGTGTGTGTGTTTGTGCATTCATATGTGTGCACATTCACTTGCACAAATGCATGTGTGTGCATTTATGCATGTCTCTTTTTGTGTGCAAATATGTGTGTACATGTGTGTGTGTGTGCTTCTATGTTTGTGAGTATATGTGTGTGCTTGTGTGACTGTGTATGTGCTTGTTTGCATGTTTGTGTGTACATGCATGTGTCTTGTGCATATGTGTGCTTACATCAGTGTGTGTGCGTCCTTGTGCATTCGTGTGCATGGGTGGCTGTGTATGCTCGTCCATGTGCACGTTTGTATATGTGTATGCGCATGTAAGAGCCTATTGATGTAATTTGTGCTAAGCTAATGCATAAAAGATAAGTAAATTATGCTTTTAACTTTTTTACTTGTTTGGAAACCTTTTCTTAAATTGAAATTTTGTAATTATAAAATTTTTAATTTATTATTTTTTAAATAAAAATATAAAAGGAAAAAAATATGATTTTAAAATACCTTTCAATAAAATATTTTATGCTTGATAAAAATAATTTTGAAAATTATATATATATATATATATTTAATTAAATGATATTAAATAAAATAAATATCATAAATTACTTAATAACAAAGAAAATAAAACTACAAAGTATTTTTAGGTGGTTCGCTTTAACTCGTGCCTGCATCCAACCCCAGTTTACTTGACCAAGGTTCTACTAACAAAACCATTTTCTTTCACCATGGCAATTAAACTTAATCTTTACAAACCACACCTTTGTGCTAGATCATATAGGGGTTCATTATCATAATTTTAATTGTAAAAGTTTACAATATTAAAGCACAACAAAAAGGTAATAATTAATCACAACATTCTATTATTCACTAGTAAAAATATATATAGCATGTCTATAGATTATGATGTTAGAATATCAATATACTTATGAAAAAGTTTGTAATAACCTAAATATCCTAATTTTGAAATATTAAATCAAAAGATTTATCAATATGTACTAGCATTATTAAGAAAAATAAAATCAACAAAGATTTTTCATTATTATGATCTTTTCCAGAAGACTAAAAGGAAATAAGAAAATAAACAACCAATTGTAAAGAAGTCATGAATAAGATGTGTAATCAAAGAAAAATCTAAAGCAAGAAAGGGGTAAAATGAGTTGCAAACACAACTCCTGCAAAGGTGTTAAAATCAGATTGTAATTCTTGGTTTTGCATAGTCTCTTCTTAAAATATTAATATAGCAAGGTAAAATCAACTTTATCCAACTCCTAAGGCTCATCTATGTATATTAACATATTATAAATTAATATATATTTTTTTAAATAGCTAGGAAGGTCCTCAAAGTATCCATTAGCATTTCGACAATGAAAACAACTACAAATAGTTTTTTGGAATGTTGATTATGAACTAGAATAGTGATGACCATCCAATATGGGAAAACAAAAAACAATTACCTAATCAAAATGCAAAATAAAGGGTCCAAATCTAATCCAAATTGGATTTGATCTAGTTGTTATATTCAACATTTTGGATGTACGATGATGATATGTAAGAGCACTTTTCATAATGGTGGAGACGATCAAATCCATTCAATTGATCTTTACGAATGGACAACTAGATGAAATGCTATTCATAAATGTAGAGAAGATATCATCCATTTGATTAGATTTCATTTGGCCTATCCTATAAGGGGTTAAATGGAATCTACTAGTCACAAAAGTGGGCACAATCCTGACTGTTCGAGGGCAAAAATGCATGATCAGATGGCACTGAGCCAATACATGGGATAAATAATCACATCAATAGATGTTTTAAAGATGAACTCTTCATGATTAGCTACTCCACCAAAAGTTTAATCAATGACCCCTTGATATGCCATTTAAGCAACACCCATAGCCACAAAAACTATTTAATATTTCTTGACTTGTGGATTATTCAATGAGATATTTAGTCAAAATTCTCTAATTGATTGATCCTCTAGGAGCTTAAGATACATGAACTAAAAGGTACTCCAGAAAAATATTAGAGAAACAAACACAATGGTTTTGTGGTATCAAATAAGTGTTGTCATGACAAAGGGTATAACAATCTCTTCCTTTTGATGATAACAAGCCATTACAAAAATAATGAAATGAAAAGATAGAAATCATGCAAGCATACACATGCTTCTCCATAATATATAAAATTCATATAATTATGCCATAAACTTGGGATGTAAAGAATATGTTCATTTCTCACAAATCTCTCCCTTTTTGTTTGCATTTAAAGATAAAAAAAGTAAAAGATGTAAATAAGGGATGCACACAATAATAATATTTGTGCATAATTTATATTTTAAAAAAGTAAGGGTACAAGATATAATCAATTTTTGTTGGAAAGATCTTATAAAAAAATGATTTATTAATTTTTAAGCATAAAAAAAGATAATCGTTAAACTTTATATGGAGAACTATTAGCAATCTTGTACAATTATAACAATACTAATTAACTTGTCATATATTTTCTCTATGTTTAGTTTAATAATATTGATCATTTTAAACTATGTTACTCTTTTTATATATGTTTTAATAATTCTTATGAGGCCTCAACTTAAAACAAAGCCATGAGATCAAATATGCTTACAAGTACCATTAGGTCACCTTTGTATTCGATGAGTCAAGTATTAAATATTTAACATTTTATTCTAATGGGTTTATTTAGTGTGAATCAAGTATAATTTTTAATGAACAAGCCATGCACCATTGAAGATGGTGAATCAATGGTCTTCAAAGAACCTTGGAGTGTTTAACAAGTTTCAAGGATTGAAGACATATACACCAAAGCGTTAATAAGTTTTCTTTATATGAAATAGAATATTAGCTTGTTGATTTTAAGAAACTCTAATTTTGTATCAATTTCAAATCACTTCGAGCATCAAATTGTTCAATCATTTCTTTATTTAGCAATTGAATAAGATTTTTTTTAATCTCATTATCCATTTCTTAGTTAAATTCTATCCTAATCAAATTCCAAGTTAGTTTGCTTACTAACCATGGATTAAACTAATATATATATAAATATATGTATATATTTCTACCACATCCCAACTTCAGCCCAAGTGTAAAGCTTCTTGGGTCAGGCAAGCCCAAGCAGTCACTCACAAGCTTCGGGTCAGGAAATAGTCAAAACCAAATCTAGTCGAGCCCAATCTAGCTAATGATGAATTCTTGAATAGAATGGGGTAAAACATTGGGTGAAGTCAGGAAGCACTCGAACTAAGTAATGTATTAGTTGACTCGTATAAACCTGTATGATATGAGTATGCCAAGGGGATGAATTCTCAAGCACACAAGGGGTAGCCAGCCCAAATTAAGCTTTGAATACTGCTCTTATGCAAAAAAATTATGAAATCGAAATGCTTAACTTTCTTTGTAATGTGGGACGAAATCCTCGTGCCTATCTGCATGCAAAATTGGGAGCACTAGCACCATCTAATCATATATTTCATGATTGCATACTGGAGCTCTCCTCTACTTCATTTAAAATTGGATCTCATGATTTGCATTACCTTCATTCAGATCCAATGACCCAAGTCCATCCTACCTATTGGTTAATTATTTAGTCATTGTATTAGCCTTTTTAAAAAAAATATTTTAACATATTTTTAAAAACTTTTAAAGTTATTTCGTAACAATTTTTCAAATAGCTTTCTACACATTTTGACACCCACAATCAAATTTTTTTTATAAATACCTAAACATTATAAGTAGAATAACTAATGATCTTGAATGAAACTTTGAGATGTCAACAAAGCACTACTTAATATTCTATTGGCATAAATTCTACCAGTAGTAACTACATCTTCTCAAATCATCAAAATTTTCCAACAAATCCTTGTTGGTCTAAACTTTTAAATTCTCATTTCTCTTCTTATAATTTAGCTCATTGTAGCTTGTTCCATTAATCTACAAGTATAAGAAGGTATATAAATTTATTGAATTTTTTTCATCTTCTTGTATTTTTCTTTTCTATTTAGTTTGGTGGCTTAACATTTGTAAAAACTCAAGTTTGATTTAATCTCATAAGAAAACTAAGTTAAGATTGAACTCATAAAATCTTAGGTTATGGTTGAACTAGTAAACATTGGTAGGTTGGAGAAGAACTATAAGAAAAAACGTAAAATTGTAACCTTTTATTAGTGGTGTTTTTTCTTGATCTTAATTGGGGGTCTGTGGTTTCTAATTTGAACTGAATCATCTAAAAAATTTTATATCTCAATTTAATTTTTATCTTCATTTTTTTTATTTTTAAAAATAATATATATATATAGTCAATATTTTTTAAAAGTATAAAATTAGTTTTGAGAAATAAATACTTTTAAAAATAATAAAAATTATTTCTTAGTATGTAATTAACCCCCCCTCTTATGAGATTCGTACACTAGTTTTCATTTCAATTAGTATTAGTCCAAGTTCCCTATAAAAAGTGTATAAAATCACTTAGATGATCCATCATGTCCTTTTTAATTATTTTGTTTAGTTTTCATAATTATCATTTTCATTTCAAACTAATTTAAATCTCTCTTTTATCATTTTTGCATGCTCTCCAAAATACTTTTTTATTAATTACTTCTTAATTTTTTAATATCTTCATTCATTATTAATATTGTTGTGACACCTGATGAAGGATCTTCTTGAGTTTATCCACCATTATTCATGGGTGAGTTTTATCTATATTTGAAAAGTTGATTTAAAATTTTTGTTCTTTCAATTCATTTAGAACTCTAGAAAGTACTTACTAGATCATATGATTTACATAGAGGTATGAATAAATAAAATCGAGTCTTTTAGTGAATTTTGTAGTGATCAAAGAAGAATGGCATAACTTAATACAGGAGTACTAAAGTACCTTCATTATAGTATGTCTCCAAGTGAATTTAATCAAGTTATGAATTTTTATACCACACATAAAGTTTGGGAAAAAATAAAAATTACTTATGAAGAACTTTGCAAGTAAAAGAAATTAAATTAAATCTTCTTACACATGGTTATAAGCTATATAAAATAGATTCAAGAGAAATTACAATAAGATGTTTATTCAAATCACTAATATCACTAATGGATTAGCAAATCTTGGAAAAGTACTTTCTAATACAGATCTTGTAAAAAAGGTACTAAGGATTCTATCCAAAGATTATGATCCGCTTATTATGATAATAAAGGAAATCAAAGATAGAAATAAGCTCCGTTGGATTAACTACTTGGGAAATTATTAACAACAAAAATTGATATGAATAAAAGAGTTGAAGGGGAGGATTCTATTTGCAAGCCAAAGCATGGGGCAAGAAATGAGAAACCACTGGCAATTAAAGCAAGAAAGGAAGATTTAGATTCAATATCCATCTCATTTATTGATTTGGAGGAAGAGGTAAATTTTTAAATTAAAAGCTTAGCAAAAAACATGACAAAAGGTTTTTTATATAAGGAAAAAAAAGAAAAGAAGGGAGAAGCTAAAGGCAACAAGGTATTATAATTATGGTTAAACAAGTCATATTAGACCAGATTGTCCACAACTCACAAACACTAAAAGAAAAGATGAGAAATAAAATAGAATAAAGAAGAAGAAAGCCTTTCAAGCTACTTGGAGTGCTTTAGAAGATTCTAACCCTACAACTTCAAATAGTAAGCACAAAGGGATTTTGTGCTTCATGGCAAATTGTGATTGAAGCACATCTAGTAAAAAAGAAGAGAATGAGGTAAGCTCTTGGACTTATGATGCGCGTAAAAATAATTACATAGAATTTATTAGTAATTTAACTTCTTTAATGTGTGTACATTAAACAATAAAAAAGTTTTACAAAGAAAGATTCTTTTTTAGATTTTTTTATGAAAGAAGATGAGAATAAGAAAATAAAAATGCTTCAAATTTTTGATGAAAAAATTTCAATGATTATTGAGAATTCTTTTTTGAAAGTGGAAATTACTAGTTTTAAAATAAAAATCTACTTTCCTAATCATGCAAAATTTTCTAATACTTCACATGGTGTTTATTTTCCTAAACATAAGTATATGTGTAATTTTAAATACGCGCAAAACTTTTCAAATTTTACATACTTTTGTTATTATAAAAAAATGACATACCATCAAGGATTGTAAAATTAAGAAAAACTTTTCTTGTATAAAATCATGTTTCAAATCAGTAATTAAAATTGATATTATGAATTCTTCTATAGTAAATATTAATATCCAATCCAAGCTTGCTTGGGTTCCCAAAGTTAGATAATAAAAATATTAACATAAGTTGTCTCCACAATGGTGGTGTGGAGATATGATGTATTGAAAACATTCATAAGTTATAAATAATATAATTAGAAATTATGTGTACAAGAAAGAATATAAACTAAGCAAATAATAGTTATATTTTGTGATTAAGAAGTTAATATTTTTTAATTTATGTAGTAATACATACAGAACAAAATGAAGATTTAGCTCTTGGGTTTTGGATAGTAGATGCTCATGACATATGACTAGAGAGATCAAAATTTGTATCAATAGAATATTGACCAAATAAATGGGTAACACTAAGGGACATTTCTAAGAAAAAGATAATTGGAATTAGTAATATAGGTATGCCTAATTTTATACTTTTAAATATTTTCTCAGTTGATAGATTGGAATTTAATTAATTAATATTAGTCAATTATATGATAATGGTTATTTTGTTAATTTGGATACTCAATTTTACAAAAAAACAAAAGATGATTATGTATTACTAGTTGATAGATGATAAAGTGACACTTATATGCTTAAGTTTGATCAACTAGAAGTTAAGAGACTAGAGTATCTTGTTACACATTTAGATGACAATAATTTATGGCATAGGAGACTAGGTCATGTAGCTTATTCTATCATAAAGAAAATAAGAAAGTTAAATATAGGTAGAGATCTTCCTAAACCAAATAAAACTAATTGAAAAATATGCAAATCATGTCAAAAAGGAAAGCAAGTTAAACCTTCCTCTAAATTAAAAGATGGCTTAACTATTAGTAGACCTTTAGGGAGTTTGTTTAGACCTCTTTGGACCCATACAACTCTTGAGTTTAGGTGGAAAGAAATATGGATTTGTGACAATTAATGATGTTTTTAGATATGCTTGTGTTGTATTTCTTAAGAGTAAGGGTGAAACCTTTGAAAATTTTGTTAATTTAATAAAAAAGATTAAAAAACAAACCAATCTCAAATTAATTTGTATTCAAAGTGATAATAGTAGTGAATTTGAGAATAAGGATTTCTATGATTATTGCAAAGGAAAGAGAATCGGACATCAATTTATATATCCTTATATACCAGAACAAAATGGGATTGTAGAAAGAAAGAATAAAAACTTCGTAGAAATTGGTAGAACAATGTTGGCTAAATATAGTCTACCAAAGTATCTTTTGGTTGAGGCAATTAATAAAAATTATTATGTAATAAATAGAATTAATTTAAGGCCAATAATTAAGAAAACTTATAAATGTTTTTCGAATAAGGGGCCAAATGTTAGCTACTTCCATATTTTTTGGGTGTAAATGTACCCTTCTTAATAATAAAACACTCAACATGAATAAGTTTGATGAAGAAGTAAGTATAAGAATTCTATTTGGATACTCTTTTCATAGGAAAGTTTATAGAATTTGTAACACAAAAACTCAAAAATTAAAGGAGATAATGTATGTAATATTTTATGAGTCTATTCAAGAGATAAATAATAAAAAATTACATGAATAGATAAGTCTTTAAAAAACTTAGACTTAAAAGAGGATGAAGAAAAAATTGAAAGTAAAAAAGGAGAAGAGATTAGTCATCAATTGCCTAAAGATTGGAAGTATCAAGATTCACAACCAAAAGAATCAATAATAGGAGATGTTAATCAAATAGTTAAGACTAGAGCTTCTATGAAAGAAATTAATCTTGGTGCATTTGTATCTTTCATAAAACTATAGAAGATTCACTTAAGGATGACTACTAGGTTCAAGCAATGAATGAAAAATTAGATGAATTTGAAAGAAACAAATTATGGGAATTAGTTTCTAAGCCTAGTGTTTTATAAGTAATTGTAACCAAATGGGTATTCAAATAAATTTGAGGAAAATAGAGTGTCCATTAAAAACAAAACTAAACTTGTTACTAAGGGTTATAATCAAGTTGAATGTATAGATTTTGAGGAGTCATTTGCACCTATGGAAAGATTAAAGGTATTAAGCTTCTCTTAATATATTATTGTCATAAAAATTTGAAAATATTTTAAATGGATGTAAAAAGTATATTTTTAAAAGAGATAATAAAAGAATATATGAATTTAGAATAACCCATTAATTTTGAGACTCATGCACATTATGATTATGTATATAGGATTAAGAAGACAATTTTTGGGCTTAAGCAAGCTCCCCATGCAAGGTATCATAGATTGAGCAGTTATCTGATTGATAGTGGTTCTAGGAAAGGAAAAGTGGATGCCATATTATTCCTAAAATCCTTAAATGATAATTTATTGCTTGTAAAAATTTATATTGATGAAATAATGTTTGAAAGCATAAATTAAAATATGTGTAATGAATTTATCTACTGAATGACACCAGAGTTTGAGATGAGTATGATGGGTAAGATGAACTTTTTCTTAGGATTACGAATTAAGCAATTAAAAGATAAGATTTTTATTACTCAAACTAAGTATTTAAAAGAATTATTCAAGAAATTTAGCTATAAAAATATGAAACATAGAAAGATTTTAATAAATCAATTAATCCATTTAGAATTAGATAAAATTAGGAAACACATTAATCAAAAACTTTTATGTAGATCTTATTAGAACATTATTATATCTCACAAAAAGTAGATCAGATAAATTTTTTAGTGCTGGCTTATGTACTAGATTCTAATCAAATCCTAAGGAAAGCCATATAAAGATAGTAAAATCAACTTTCAAGCATTTAAAAGGTACAATGAATTCTAGTGTATGATACCATAAAAATATTTTTTCAAGTGATCTTATAGATTGCATAGATTCAAACTTTGCAA
This sequence comes from Vanilla planifolia, assembly GCA_023846275.1. Taxonomy (NCBI): domain Eukaryota; kingdom Viridiplantae; phylum Streptophyta; class Magnoliopsida; order Asparagales; family Orchidaceae; genus Vanilla; species Vanilla planifolia. The sequence continues at coordinate 962,708 of JAIUJO010000102.1, forward strand.
GTGTTAATATAAATAGGAAAAGTACCTTAGGTATATGACAATTCCTAAGAAATTGTCTAATTTCATGGTTAAGTAAGAAGCAAAATTGCATATCCCTATCGACCACAAAAACCATGTAATAGCAAAGAGTTCTGTTGCCCTAGTATTATGGTTAAGATAATAACTTCATGATTATACTTTATATCTCTCATATATTTCTATTTGAATTAATACTAGTACTTCTTTGGCTTTAACATAGAATCAAGTTCATCATTTTAGGACCAAGCACATTGATATAAAATATCATCATATTAGAGATCAAGAAGCCAAAGGCTTAATAGAATTTGAATATGTTCCTACCAATAAAAATTGGTCAACATATTTACCAAGTCATTTCGACAAAGTAATTTCAAATCATAAGAAAACAATTAGGTGTAATAGAAATTATATAAATTATACATCCCTTTTTGATGGTGTCAAAAGGAGTGAATGATTGTTGTTTAGATAAGTGAGAGAGAGAATTTAGTAAAGGGGAGCATAAAGTAAGGGTGAGCATATATATTTAATTTTATTATCACTTATTAATTGTTAAATATGTGCATGTGTGTGTGTGAGTGCTTGTGCACATGTTTGTGTGTGTATTTGTGTGTGTATGTGTGTATGTGCATACGTATGAGTTATATGGGTGTATGCTTATCTTCGCTTGTGTGTACTTTTACACATGCATGTTTATGTATGTGTGCATGATTATACATATGCATGGGCCTGCATGTTTTTGTGCATACACATATATGTATTCATGCATGCATGTGTGTCTATGTGTGGGTACATGTAGATTTATGTTTGTGCATGTATGTAAATGTAAGTGTAAGTTTGTGTGCATTTTTTAGTGTGTGTATGCATGCAAACAATGCAAGTGTGTGTTATGCATATGTATTTGCTTGTTTGTGTGCATATGAGTGTCTAGATGCAAGAGAGCATGCATTAGTGTTTGCATGTGTGTGTGCATGTGCAAGTGTGTATGTGTGTTCATAAGCATGTGTGTACATGTGTACACATGTGTGTCAACTTGTGTGTACATAGGCATGAGTGCATGTGCATTTGTGTTTGTAAGCATGTGTGTGCATTTGTGTGTGTGGGCTATGGATGTGCATAAATGGGCATGGCTACACATGTGTGTGTGTGTGCATATTGGCAAGGTTATTTGTGTGTGTGTGTGTGTGTGTATGTATGTGCTTGTTTGCATGTATGTGGGTGAGCAAGTTTATTGTGTGCTTGTGGGTGTGTATGTGTGCATGCCTACATGTATATTTTTATATTTGTGTGCATGTACATCTATGTGTGTTCATGAGTTTATATGCCCTTATATTTGTGTGTGTGTGCTCACCTGTTTGTGCATCTATCTATGTTGTGCATGTGTGTGTGTGTGGTAGCATATGCATTTGTTCCTTTGTTCACATATGTGTTTATGCATATGTGTGCTTAAGCCTATACATGCATGTTCACATGTGCAAGTGTGACCATATGTGTGTGTACGATTGTGCATGCCTATGTGTGTTTGTAGGAGGGTGTGTTTGCATGTGTGTGGTTTCATGTACATGTAGTGTCTACATAGTTGCATGCATATTTCTCTATACATGTATGTGTCTACTTGGGTGTTCATGTGTGCATGTGTGTATGTGTGCATACGTACATGTGTGTGCATATTCATGTGCATGATGTGTGTGCAAGTATGTGTCTATGAGTGTGCTTATACGTGTTGAAGTGTGTGCTTATATGTTTATGCAAGCACAAATATTTGTGTGTGTGTGTATGCAAGCATGCACGTGTGTAAGTTTGTGTGCATGTACACAAAATTTTGTAGGTGCACTCATGTGTATATATTCTTATGTGTGTGAGTTTGTGCATATGTGTATGCATGTGTGTGTGTGTGTGTTCATTTGTATATGTGTGCATGTATCTTTATGTGTGTGTTTGTGTGCATGCATGTGTGAATATGTGTGTCAGTGTGTGCATCTTTGTGTGTTTGCATACATGTGTGCTTTTCTGTGTGCTAATTTGTATGTGTGTGTGTGTGCAAGGTTTTATGTTTGTGTTAGAGTGCTTATGTGTGTTTCAATGTGTTGGTATGTATATGTGGCTATGTGTGGTTGTATGCACATGTGTCTGTAGGTTTGTAGAAGTGCATGTGTGTAGATGCGTGTAGGTGTATGTGTGCATGTGCGTTGGTGTGCATGCATGCGTGTGTTTGCATTTGTGTGTGTGTGTGTGTGCATGTTTGTGTATGCATGTGTATACATGTCTATGTGCCTATCTATGCATGTGTGTGCATGTGTGCATATTTTGTCGATGTGTGTGCTTACGTCTGAGCATGCTTGCATGTGTGTGAAGGTGCTTATGTATATGCATTTGTGTAGGTAAGCATGTTTGTCTATACATTTGTGTGCAAGTTTATGTCTGTGTACATGTGCATCTGCATGCATACATGAAATTACATGTGTGTATGTTTGTGTGGGTATACATGTGTGTGTGTGTGAGTATTCGTGTCCATGTGTGTGTGTGTGTGAGTATTAGTGTCCATGTGTGTGTGTGTGCATGCTTTCATTTGTGTGTGTGTGTGTCATTAGGCATCTATGCATTCTATTATGCGTTTATGAAAGGGTGTGTGTATACATGTGTATGCCTTTTTGTGTGTTTGTGTGTGTATGTATGTAAACATGTGTATGCTTGCATCATGTTTGTGTGCATGTGTGCATAAGTGGTTGTGCATGTGTATATGTGTCCATGTGTATGTTTGTGTGTATGTCTTTGTATGTATGTGTGTGTATGTTTGTTTGTGTTGATGTGAGTGTGTGTGTGCTTATGTGTGTGTGGGCATGCATGTGTGCATAGGTGTATTTTCTTGTATTTGTGTGCACCAGTATACATGTGCACTTAGGAGAATTCATGTTTACACATGTGTATGTGTGCATATTTGGGTATGCATGTGTGTTCATGCATGTGTATGATGTGTGTGTGTGAGCATTTATGGATTGGTATGTGCATGCATGTAGGTGCATGTGCATGCGTACCTTTACTTGTTTATGTGTTTGTGTGTATGTGCATATCTGTGTGCATGTGCATGAGTCTTCATCTATGCTTATGTGTATAGATGATCGTGTGTGAGCACATGTGTGTGTGTGTGTGTCTATTTGTATGTATCTATGTATGTATGCATATGCATGTTAATGTGTGTGTATACGTGTATATGTTCATGTGCTAAGCATGGTTGTGCCTATATGTTTGTGTGGGTGCACGTGTGTGTTTATACAAATGTGCATGTACATTCATGTTTGTATGTGCATGCAAGCATGTGTATATTTGTGTATGTTTGCATGTGTATAAGCATGTTTATGTGGGCATGTGCACATGAGCATATTCAAGTGTGTGTGTGTGTGTATGTGCATGGGTGGGTGTATGCATGCATGCTTGTATGTGTGTGCATGTGCATATGTGCATTGTTTTGTGTGTGCTATTGTGTGTATGTGCTTTTATGATAGTGATTGTCTGTGTGCATGTGCATGCATGTGTATTTGTGTGTATGTGTTATTATTTTTATGCATGTGTGTATCTATGTATGTATGGTGTTCATGCATGTTTGTGTGTATGTGTGCATGAGCAATCTATTTTGTATGTATGTGTGTTTGTGTGTGTGTACATGTGTTTGTGCATGTGTGCGTGTGTTTGCATATGTGTGTGCATATGAGTGGATGTGTGGGTGTGCATACATGTGTGTTTGTGTTTGTGTATATTTTAGTGCTTATGCATGTGCATGTGCATGTACATACGTATGTGTGCATGTGTTTGAGCATGCGTGTGCCTATGTTTGTTTGTTTATTTGTTCCTTTATTCATATATTTTTACATGTGTGCATGTGCATGTATGATCATGTGTGTTGCAAGTCATGTGTCTACATGGCTACACGTGATGTTTGTGTGCATGTATGCGAGTGTTTGTGCATGTATGTGTGTGCGTGCATGCATGTGTACGTGTGTATGCATGTGTGCATGCATGTGTATGTGTATAGGTGTGTGTGCATGTGTGTGAGTTGTGTGCTTATAAATATGTGTTTATGTTTGCATATGTGTAAGTGTGTGTGTGTCTGTGCCTATGTGTGTGCATGTGCTTGTGTGTGTTCGTGTGTGCATACGAGTGTGTACATGTATGTGCAATTGAGTTTGTGTGTGTATATTTCCATGTGTGTTAGCATTTGTGTCTATGCATGTGTGTGTGAGCAAGTATGTATGTGTGCATGTACTCGTACATTTGTTTGTGCATGTGTGTATGGGTGGTTGTACTTGAATTTGTATATTTCTGTGCTTGTGTGTGTGTGGGGAGGGGGGGTGTATGCATGTTTACATGTATCCAACTATGTGAATATAGCTCTGGGCATTTGTGCATGCATTCAAATATTTGTATATATGTCTGGGCAAGTGTGCATGCATTCAATTTTTTTTATATATGTCTAGGCAAGTGTGCATGCAAGCATTTGCATGGGTGCATATACACTTGTGCATGTCTGTATGTGTGCATATCTATATGTGTGTGCATATTTGTATGTGTATGCATCAATATGCATGTTTGTATGCATTATTTCATCTTTGTGTATGTGGACATTTGTACATGCATGCATGTCTAGGTACATTTGCACACATGTGCATATGCTCGTCTACGAGTGTGCATGTTGGTGTGTGTACGTGCCTATGTGTAATGTGTGTACAATTGTGTGCATGTGAGTGCATGACAATGTGTGTGCATCTGTGTGTGCCTGCTTGTGTTCGTGTGTGTATATGTGTGTGCATGTGCATGTGTATTAGTGTTATATGCATGAGTGTTCTTTTCTGTGTGTGTGTGTGCATGTATGTGTGCATGAATGTGCATGGATTTGCTTGTGTGTGCATGTGTATGTGAATTTTTGTGCACATGTGAGCATGCTTCTATGTTTTTGTGTGGGTGTGTATGTGCTTTTCTACGAGGGTATGTGCAAGTTTATGCAAGTGCATGTGCATGTGCATGCATACAAATGTGTATGTTCTTTAGTGGTTGAGTGCATATGTATATGCATGTTTTTGTTTGGATGTATGTTTGGCTATATGTATATTTGTGTATATTTGTGCTTTTGTGTGGGGATGTATGTGGTCGCTTGCATATGAGTGTAAGTGCATGTGTGTGTGCATCCATCTATTTGTGAGCATGTGTATGTGTGTGTATACACATGTGTGCATGTGTGTGTGTATGACTGTGTCTGTGTGTGTGCATGTTTCTGCAAACGTGGCTGCATGTGTGTGTGCGAGCAAGTATGTGTGCATGTGTGCATGCATTAGTGTGTGATTATGTGTGTTCTTGTGTACGTGCCTTTGTCTACGTGTATGGGTATGTGCATGCATGTATGTGCATGTGTGTGTGCATGAATGTGTGTGTGTGAGTGTGTGTGCCTATATCTATGCATGTGTGAATGTGTGTCTATTGGCAAACAAACATGTGTGTCTTTGTGTGTGTATGTATGTGTGCATTTGTGTATGTGTGGGTGCATGCATGTGTGTTTTTATGTGCATACGCATGTGCATGTGTGTTTGTATATACTCATGTAAGGGATGTTGTGAGTGCAAATGTGCTTGTGTGCATTTGTGTATATGTGTTCATATCTATATGTGTGCATGTTTGGTTGTGTCTGTGGGGGTGTGTGTGTGTTTGCTTGTGTAGGTTCGTATTTCTATGTGTGCATGTGCACATGTGAGTGTATGTTTGTGCATGTGTGTGCATGTGTTCATGTACATGTGCATGTACATTTGTATGCAAGTACATGTGGGTGCGTGTGTGTTCGTGTGTGTGTGTATGTGCGTTTGTTTATGGATGTGTGTGTTCCTATAAAGGAATGTGATTGTGTGTGTGCAAGCATGTGTGTGTCTGCATTTGTATGTGTATATTCATATGCATATTTTTGTGTGTGTGTTTATGTACATGTGCATATGTCTATGTGTCTTAGTGTGTGTGTCAGTATGTGTGCATGCATGTGCTTATGTGTGTGCTTGCACATGTGCATTTGTGTGTGCACGTGAGTGCATGTCTGCATGAGTGTGTACATGTGTGCACGTGTGCATACATGCACAAGTCTATGTGCGTGTGTGTGCATTTAAGTGTATGTGCTTGTGGGTGCATGCACATGTGTGTGTGCATGGGCATGTGTGTGTGTACATGTGCATGTGTGTGTTTGTATGTAAATATGTGTGTGCTTATGTGTGTACAAGTATGCATGTACATTCATGTGTATATGGGAATGTGTGTGCATGTTCGTCTCAATGCATGAATGCATATGTGTGCCTTGCAAGCACATGTGTCTATGACTGTGTGTGCATGTGTGTGTGTGATGTTGTAAGTGTGCATGCAATTGTATGTATGTAGAGGTGTCTACAAGTGTGCGTGGTTGTCCATGTTTTTGCTTTTGCATGTGCATTTATGCATGCATGTCTGTTTGTGTGTGTATGCATGTCTTTTGAGTGTGTGTGTGTGTGTGTGATTGCATGTGCATGTGTGTGCATATGTGTGTTTCTGCATGAGTGTGTGTGTGTGTGCAAGTTTGTATGTGCGTGCACGTGTGCTTGAGTGTATGCATGCTTGCATGTGTTCATGTGCATATGTGCATGCATTCATGTGTGTCTATCTGAGAGTGTGTGCATGTGTATATGAGTGCATGTATAAGTGTATGTGTGTGTATATATGAGTGTGTGTGTGCATGTGTGCATGCATGTGCTTATGTGTGTGCTTGCACATGTGCATTTGTGTGTGTACATGTGTACATGTCTGCATGAGTGTGTACATGTGTGCAAGTGTGCATACATGCACAAGCCTATGTGTGTGTGTGTGCCTCTAAGTGTATGTGCTTATGGGTGCATGCACATGTGTGTCTGTGCATGGGCATGTGTTTGTATACATGTGCATGTGTGTGTTTGTATGTAAATGTGTGTGTACTTATGTGTGTATAGGTATGCACATACATTCATGTGTATATGGGTAAGTGTGTGCATGTTCGTCTCTATGCATGAGTGCATTGTGTGCCTTGCAAGCACATGTGTCTATGAGTATGTGTGCATGTGTGTGTGTGTGATGTTGTAAGTGTGCATGCAATTGTATTTATGTGGAGGTGTCTACAAGTGTGTGTGGTTGTCCATGTTTTTGCTTTTGCATGTGCATTTATGCATGCATGTCTGTTTGTGTGTGTATGCATGCCTTTTGTGTGTGTGTGTGTATGTATGTGATTGCATGTGCATGTGTGTGCATATGTGTGTGTGTGCATGAGTGTGTGTGTGCTCTAGTGTATGCATGTTTGCATGTGTTCATGTGTGTCTATCTGAGAGTGTGTGCATGTGTATATGAGTGCATCTATAAGTGTATGTGTGTGTATATGTGAGTGTGTGTGTGCATGTGTGTATGCATTTGTGTGTGTGAATACATGTCTGTGCACCTGTATGTGCATGTGAGCGTGTCTGTGTTCGTGTTTGAGTGCGTTGTGTATGCGTGTGTGTATGTTGTCATGAGTGTATACTCATGCATTTGTGTGCATGCATGTGTGTGTATGTGTGCATGTGTACTTGTGTGTGTGATTGTTTTTGAATGTGTGTGTGTGTGTGTTCATATGTGTGGTTATGTGTGGGTGTTTATGCTTTTACATCTGTATGATTGTACATGTTTGTATGTGCATGTTGGCATATGTGTGTGTGTGGGTGCATGTTTGAGTGTCTTCATATGTGTTCGTGTGCACATGTTTGTGTGCAACTATGCATTTTTTTTTGCATTAATATGCACATGTGCATGTGCTTGCATGTGTGTCTATTTTGATATATGCATTTGTTTATGCACGTGTGTCTATGTGTGTGCTAATGCACACATGTGTGTGTCTGCACATGGGAGTTTGTGTAGAATTGTTTGCTTATTCATATATTTATGTGTTTTTTTATGTGTGCATGTGCCTGTATATGAGCCTGTGTGCATTTTGAGTTTGTGTGTTAGTGTGTTTGTGTGCATTTGAGCTTGTGTGAGTGTATGAGTGCATGTGTATATTTGTGTGCGTGTGCATGTGTGTGTGTGTGTTTGCAAATGCATGTGTATGAATGTGTGTATGCATGAGTGTTTTTGTGTGTTTGCACTTATGCATTTGTTTATGTATGTTTTTGTGTGTGCTCAAGTGTCCATTTGTGTGTATGTGTGCATATGTTTGAGTGTGTGTATATGCATGTCTGTTTGTGCGTGTGTGGGTGCCTACATGTGTGTTTTTGAGTGAATGTGTGTTTGTGATGTTTGTTAGGATACATGTGTAAATGTTTGTGTACATTTTTGTATGTGTGGATGTGTGTGTGCTCTTGTGTGCACAAGTGTGTGTGCATGTGCATATGTGTGTGTGTGTATATGGTAAAGTGTGTAAAGGGTGTGTGGGTGCATGTGTGAGCATTTGTGTATATGTTTGCATGTTCATGTGTGCATGCATGGTTGTTTGTGTGTATGTGCATGCATATGTTTGTGTGTTTGTATGTGTCGGTTTGCGTACAAATGCAGGTGTGAGTGCATGTCTTTGCATTTGTGTGCATCTGTTTGTGTTTTTGTACAAATGTGTGTGCATGAGTGTTTACATGAATGTGTGTGGGTGTACGTGTGCATATGCATGTGTGTTCGTGTGTGTGTGTGTGTGCCTATGCATGCATGTATATGTGTTCTTGTGTGCATGAGTGCATGACTGCATGAATGTGTAGATGTGTTTATGTGTGTCCCTATGTGTATGGGTATGTCCATATGCATGTGCATGTGTATCTACATTTGCCTGTGTGCATGCATGAGCTTATGTGTGTTTGTGTGCATGCATGAGCTTATGTGTGTGCTTGCACACATATATTTGTGTGCACACATGTGTGTTCGTGTGTGTGTGTGTGCATGAGTGTGCATGTGTGTGCCTGTGTTCATGCATATGCATGTTTTTGTGTGTGCGTGTGCATGTTTATGTGTTCAAGTACATGTTCTCATGTGTGCATGTGTGTGTGCTTGTGTGATGTTGTGTGTGTGTATGCAATTGTGTGCATGTGGGTGTGTACAAGTGTGTGTGGTTGTGCAAGTGTTTACTTGCGTAAGTGCATTTTTGTGTGTCTATCTATTTGTGTTTTGTGCATTCATTTTATTTCTATGTGTGTATTTGTGTAAAAGTTTGTGCATGCATCTATGTGTGTGCATGTTTGCATGTATTCATGTGCATGTCTTCATGCATTCATGTGTGCCTATGTGTGAGTGTGTGCATGTGTGTGCTTGTGCTTATGCATGTGTGCATGTATTTGTGTGTGTGTGTGTGCATGTCTGAACACTTGTGTGTGTGAGCACGTATGTGTCCCTATTTGGGTGTATTGTGCACATGTGTGTGTGTACATGGGCATGAGTATATGCTCATGCATATGTGTGTATACATGTGTGTCTGAGTGCCTGTGTACATGTGTGTGCTTGCATGTATGTGTTAGAGTGTGTGTATGTGTGTGTGTTTGTGTGATTGTTTGTCTTTGAGCAAGTGTGTGCAAATGTGTGTGTGCATGAACTTGTGTTGTGTGCATGTGTCTATCTGTATGTTCATGTGTGTGTGATTATGCATCTTTGTTTGTGTGTGTATTTATAATTATAAGTTTGCATATGTGTACATGTGTATGTGTGTGTGTGTGTCGAGGATGTATGCATGTGTGTGTATGTGTCTTGATGCACCTACATATTTGTGTGTGTGTGCATGCATGGGCACATGCACAAATGTGTGCTTATGGGCATGCACGTGTGTGTGTGTTCAAGTGTGTGGGTATTTGTGTTTATTCATCTATATGTGCCTATGAATAAGAGCATGTGTGTGCATGTTGGCCCATGCGTGTGCTTGTGTGGATGAATGTTTGTGTGTCGTGATGTATGTGTGTTTGTGCATGTGCAAGTGTGTGTGCAAGAAATGTGTATTTGTGTTAGTGTGCACATGTGCATATGATTGCATGTGTGTGCATGTATTTGCGAGTGTGTGTGCTCACGCGTGCTTTTGTTTATACACGTGCATGTTTTTGCACACATGTTTGTGCATGTGCACTTTGGTGTTTTTGTAGAATTATTTACATATTTATTTGTTTGTATGTGTGTTTGTGTATGCACATATGCATCTCTGTGTGTACATCTATAAGTGTATGCATGCATGTGTATGTGCATGTGTGTGTGTGTATGTGTGCATGTGAGTGTATATTCATGTAGATGTGGGTGTGTGTGCACATGTAGGTGTGTGTGAATTTATGTGTGTGCATGTGTGTGTACTAGTGCATGCATGTGTGTGTGAATGTGCATGAGCATGCATGTGTGTATGTACATGTGTGAGTTTCTGTGCACATGACTATGTGTGCATGAGTGTATGTAAGTGTATGTGTGTGTGTGTGAGTTTGTGTGTGTATGTGTATTTGTATGCATGTCTGTGTATGCATGTGTGAGTGTTTGTGTGTGTGCATGTGTATGAGTCAATTTGCAAGTGTGTGCATTTGCATGCATCCATGCATGTGTGTGTGTGTGTGTATGGGTGTGTATGAGTCATTATGCATGTGCATGATTACATACATGCACAAGTGTTTACATGTGCATGCACACACTTGTATGTGCAATGGGTTTGTGTTCGAGTCTATGATGACATGTTTGTGAGTGCATATGTATTTGGATGTTCTCGCTGTGTGTGTGCATGCATGCATGCAAGTAGTGTGTATGTACATTTGTATGTGTGTGCACATTTTTTTGTTTCTTATGCTTGTATGTATGTGCATGTGTGCATTTGTACGCTTGTGTATATGTGCATGTGCGCATGCATTTTAGTTTGTGTAGATGTCCATGTGAATGCATGCGTGCATGTGTGTGCATGTGTATGTATAATTACATATGTGTGTGGAGATTGTGTATACGTGCATGTGTGTGTGAATGTGTGCATGCTTGTACATGTGTGTGCATGTGGCAATGCATGCACATGCATGTGTGTGTATTTGTGTGTATTCCTATGTGTGTGCATGTGAGCCTATGTATGTGCATGTGCATCTCCATGTGAGCATGTGAGCGATGATATGTGTGTGTGTTTTTTTGCATTCTTATGTTTTTATGCATATGTATTTTGTGCGCATGTTCATATGCATTTGTATGTGTGTGTGTGCGCATAAGTACGCATTTGTGTGTGTGTTTGCATGTGTGTATATAGGTGTACATCTATGTGTGTATGCAAATGCATGCATGTGTGTATCATGCCAGTGGATGTGTGTGCAAGCATGTGAGTATGCATGTGTACACATGTGTGTGTGTGCATTTATGAGTTTTTGTGAGTTTGTATGCATGCTTGTGTGCTTGCATACTTGTATCTGTGCGTTTGTTTGTTTGCATGTGTGTGTGAGTCAATGTGTACCATATGTGTGCATGGTCAAGTGTGTGTGTGTGTGTGCATGTTTGTGTGTGATTGCATGTGCATTTATGTGTAGGTTAGTGTTCGAGTGTTTGTGTGCTTGTGTTCAAACTTGTCTATTTGTGTGTGATTGTACTTGTGTGGTTGCAGAAGTGCAAGCATGTGCATGTTTGTGTTTGTGTGTTTGTGTGCATCTTTGTGTGTCCAAGGGTGGGCATGCATGTCTTCAAGTTGGTGCGAGTATGCATGTGTGTCTGTGAATTTGTGTGGGCGTCAGCATGTGTTCATGCATGTGTGTATGCGGTTTTTTGATGTGTGTGCATGTAGGCTATCCACGTGTGCTGTCAAGCCTGTGTGCATTCATGCATGTGCATTTTCGCATGTGTGTGTTGGTGTGAGCGTGTGTGTGTATATTTTCTTATGCATGTTCATGTATGTATGTGTGCATGTGCTTTCATTTGGTTTATATGTGTGTGTGACCATGTGAATGTGTACATGTCTATGGTCGTGTGTCTATGCATGCACAAGTATTTTATGTGTGTTTGTGTTATGTGTGCATGTATGCATGTGTGTGGGTATTAGTGTGTTTATGTTTGAGTTCTTATGCCTATGTATGTGTGCATATGCACATGTGTGTATGCTTGTGTGTTTGCATGTGTGCATTTTTAATATGTGCATGCATATGCATGTGTCTCCATGTGTGTTTGAGTGTTCATGCATACCTGCATGAGGGTTCATGTGTATGTGTGTGTGTTCATGTGAATATGTGTGTGCGAGTGCAAATGTGTCTATGTTTATTTGAATGCATATTTATGTGTGTTTTTGTGTGTGTACATGTGCATACCTACATGAGGGTGCATGTGTAAGTGTGTGTGCATGTGAATATGTGTGTGTGAGTGCATATGTGTCTATGTTTATTTGAATGCATATTTATGTGTGTGTACATGTGCTTCTGTGTGTTTGTGCATGTATGTGTGGGGTGTATGTGTTGATTTGTGTGTGCATGTTTGAGTGCATGTGCATGTGCGTATGGGAGAGCATTTGCTTGCAAGTACTTTTCTATGTGGGTGAGTGCAAAAGTGTCTATGTAATCATGTGTGTGTGTGTGCTTCTATATATGTGTACATGTTTTTATGTGGTTGTGTGCTTATGTGCATGTGCATCTGTATTTGTATGCATGTGCATCTATAAGTATGTGTCTGTGGATGTGTGTACATATGTGTGTGAGTGCATGAGTGCATGTGCATCCATCTATTGGCAAGCTTGTGTAGGTGTGTGTATACATGTGCATACATGTGTGTATCTATAAGGGTGTTTGTGTGTGTGATGTGTGTGTGTGCATGTATGTGTTTTTGTGTGCAAACGTGATTCCATGTGTGTGTGCGTGTGTACATGCGTGGGTGTGTTATTGTGTGTGTGCTCGTGTGTCTGCCTTTGTGTGTGTGTGTGTGCCCATATGCATGCATGTATGTGCATGTGTGTGTGCATGAATGTATGTGTGAGTGAGTGTGTGTGTGTGTGTTTACATGTATGCATGTTTATTCTTATGTGTGTGTGTGTTCCTATATGTATGTATGTATGAATGTGTGTGTCTATTGGCATATAGATATGTGTGCTATTATGTGTATATGTGTGTGTGCATTTGTGTATGTGTGGGTGCATGCATGTGTGTTTTTGTGTACATATGCATGTGCATGTGTGTTTGTATATGCTTATGTAAGGGGTGTGTGTGTGTGCATTTGTGTATATGTGTTGATATCCATATGTTTGCATGTTTAGTTGTGTCTATATGGGGGTGTATGTGTTTGCTTGTGTAGGTTTGCATGGGTGTGTGTGCAGATGCACTTGTGAGTGTATGTGTGTGTATCTATGTGCATTTGTGTACATGTGGGTGCAAGTGTGTTCATGTGTGTGCATGTGTTTGTGTTTATGGATGTGTGTGTTCTTAAAAGGGCAGGTGATTGTGTGTGTGCATACATGTGTGTGTGTAGATGTGTTTGTATGTGGCTATAATGTGTGTGTGTGTGCATGTGTATGTGTATATTCATATGCATGTTTGTATGTGTGTATTTGTGCGCATGTGTATGTGCTTATTTGTCCTAGTGTGTGCATTGGTATGTGTGTATGCATATGCCTTATGTGTGTGCTTACACATGTGTATTTGTGTGTATAGATGTGTTCATGTCTACATGAGTGTGCATGTGTGCGCATGTGTACAGACATGCACTTATCTATGTGTGTGTGTGCTTGTAAGCATATGTGCTCATGGGTGCATACACATGGATGTGTGTGCAAGGGCATGTGCATGTACGTGTGCATGTGTGTGTTTGTGTGTGTGCTTGTGTGTGTACAGGTTTGCATGTACATGCATGTGTATAATGGCATGCATGCGCATGTTTGTCTCTACGCATGAGTGCATATGTGTGCCCTGCAAGCATATGTGTCTCTATCAGTGTGTGTGCATTTGTGTGTGTGTGTGATGTTGTAAGTGTGCATGCAATTATATGTATATGGAGGTTTGTGCCAGTGTGTGTGGTCCATCTTTTAGCTTTTGCATGTGCATTTATGCTTGTATGTCTATTTGTGTGTGTGTGTATGATTGCATGTGCTTGTGTATGCATATGTGTGTGTGTTTACAAACGTGTGCATATATGAGTGTGTGTGTGTGCATCTGTGTATGTGCGTGTGTGTGTTCTTGTGTGTATGCATGCTTGCATGTGTTCATATACATGTGTGCATGCATTCATGTGTGTTTATCTAGGAGTGTGTGCATATGTATGTGAGAGCATGAGTGTGTGTATACGTGTGTGTGTATGTGAGTGTGTGTGTACGTGTGCATGCATTTGTGTGTGCGAGTACATGTCTATGCACTTGTTTGTCCATGTGAGCATGTCCGTGTTCGTATTTGAATGTGTTGTATATGCATCTATGTATGTTGGTGTGAGTGTATACTCATGCTCATGTGTGTATGCATGTGTGTGTGTATGTGTGCATGTGTGCTTGCATGTGTAATTGTTTCTTTTTGAAGAAGAGAGTGTGTGTGTTCATATGTGTGGTTGTGTGTGGCTTTTTATGCATTTGCATCTATGTGATTGTACATGGTTGTATATGCATGGTGGCACATATGTGTATGTGTGTGTGGGGGTGAATGTTTGAGTGTCTTCATTTGTGTGTGTGTGTGCACTTGCATGTTTGCAAATGTGCATTTTTTTTGGCATTAATATGCACATGTGCATGTGCTTGCATGTGTGTGTGTGCTTACATGTGTGTGCATAGATGTGTACATGTGTGCATGTGTGCTTATGCATGTGTATGTTTGTGTGCATCTGAGTGTGCACACGTGTGTGTGCAAGTGTTTTCTTACATACTTTTGTGTGTGTATTTATGTGTGTAGATGTGCATTTGTGTGCATATGTGTAAACATGTCTATGAGCTTCAGTGTGTAAATATGTGTGCAATCATGGGTGCATGTGTCTACATACACATTTTTTGCATATGTACATGTGTGTGTGTTACTATGCATGTACACATACATGTTTATGTGTGTGTGTGTGTGTATGTAAGTTTGCATGTTTGTGTGCATTCATTTGTTTGCATGTGTGTGTGGGTGTGTATATGTGCATAGGGGTGTGTAGGTGTGAGTGTTGTTTTGTGTATGTGTGCTTGTCTGTGTATTGGTGCATACATGTGTGCTTGTAAGTGCATGTTCATGTATGTTTGTGCATGTATAATGGTGTGATTATGTACGTGTAAGTGTGTGTGTGCATGTGTATGTATATAAGTGGCTGCATGTGTGAATGGGTGTATGTATGCGTGTGTATGCATATTTGTACATGTGCTGTGTGTGAATCCGAATGTTTGTGGGTGTGTGTGTGCATGTTCTTGTAATTGTTTGAATGTGTTCATATGTGCTTATGTGTAAATGTGTTTTGCATGTGTGTGTGTGTGTGTTCATGTGTGTTCCTATGTATGTGTGTGTGTTTGTTTCTATAAGTGTATTATTATACATAAGTGTGTGTGTGCCTTTGTGTGTGTGTGTGTCTTTGTGCATATGCGTTATTCTTGCATGTGTGTGTTGGGGACAGGAGGGGCAGGTTATGTGTGTGCATGCATATGTGTATGTGTGTATGTGCATGTGTGTGTATGGTAGGCAGGGTGTTTGTGTATTTGCATGTGTGTGTGCATATCTACGTGTGCCTATGTATGTGTGTGTGTGTATGCATGCACAAGTGCTTATGTGGGTGTGCATGTGTATGTGTGCATGTGCATGTGTGCATGTTTATGTGTATATATATGTGTTGGTGTTTATGGTAGAGTGTTCATGTTTGTGCATGTGTGCTTGCTTTGTGTGTGTCTGAACACGAGCACATGTGTGTGTGCGTGTGCATGTGTGTGATTATGCATGTTTGTTTGCATGTGCACACAGGTGTGTGTGTGTGTGTATGTGCATGTGTGTATGCATCTTGGTGTACATATGTATGTGCATGTGTGTGTATGTGTTCAAGTATTCTTGTGCACTTGTGTGTATGCTCATATGTCTGTGCATGTGTGTGTATGTGTTCAAGTGTGCCTGTGCACTTGTGTGTATGCTCATATGTGTGTGCAAGCCTGTGTGTGTATGCTTTTGAGAAGATGTGTGTGTGTATTATGTGCGCATGTGCTTGTGTGAGTATGGATGTGTCTATGTTTGTGCTTGCACATGTGTGTGTTTATGTGTGTATGTTTTGTGTGCTTGTGCATGTGTGTGCATGTGGTACATAAAAATATGTGTATATGCTTTTGTGTGCTTTTGCATGTTTGTGTGTGTTTGTGCATGGTTGTGTGTTTCTATGATCAGGTGTGTGTGCACATGTGTTTGCATTCATATGTGTATGTATGCATGTGTGCATGTTTGAGTTCTTGTGTTTGGTTGTGTATGTGTGTGCAAGCATGTGCATCTGAGCAAGCACACACATGCCTTGGCATGTGGGTGTGCATGCATGTGTTGTCATGGGTGTATTTGTGTATGTTTGTGCACTTGTCTATGTGTGGGTGTGTGTGTGTATGAGTTTGTATGCATGCATGTGGGTGTATATTTATGTGTGTGCACTGTATGTGCATATGTTAGTGTGTTTGTGTATGTACATGCATGTGTATGTGCATGTCTGTGTTTGTCTATGTGTATGTGTGTGTGCATTTTTTTGTGTGTATTTGTTTGTATTAATGTACATATATGTGTGCATTTGTGCACATGTATGTATGTTAGTGCATGAATGTTTCTTAGTTTGTGCATGTGTGTGTGTTTGTCAGAGTGTGCACTTGTGTGTGTGTATGTTCATGGTGTATCTTTACGTATATGTGTGAATGTGCAAGTGTGTGCACATGTGGGTGTGTTCATGCATGTGCAAGTGTGCATGTATCTGGATGCATATGTGCTTGCATGTGTGTGTGTGTGTACGTTTGCATGTATGTGCATATATGCGTAAGTGTGCATGAGGATGTGTATTAGCGTGAGTATTTATGCATGAATGTATGGCTATGTAATTGAGTGTGCATACATGTTCATGTGTGTGTTTTAGTGCATATGTGTTTGTGTGATTTTGTGCATGTGTATGTGTGCGTGCATATGTGTGTGCATGGCTGCATGTGTATGCATGTGTGTATGGACATGTGTTTTTGTGTTTGTGCTTGTGGGCATATGTTTGTGCATGTGTGCATGTGCTTACATGCATGGATGTGCACTTGTGTGTGTGTGTATGTGTGTTTGTGTGCAAGTGTCTGTGTTTATGTGTGTGACTCCTTATGCATGTGCATGTGTGTGTCCATGTGTGTGTGCATGTCTGTGCATGTATGTGTGAGAGTGTATTTTTTGTGTGCATGCATTAGGTGTTTTCCTACCTATGTGTTTGTGTTTGTGCAAATGCATCAAAATATGTGCATGTGTTTGTGTACATCTATGTTCAATCGGGTTCTTGTATTGACATGTGTGCATGCTTGTGTTCATGTCCATAAATTTGTGTGTGTGTGTGCTCTTGTGTATGAGTGTAACTGTGACGTGTGCTTGCTTCTATATATGTATGTGTTTGTGTGCATGTGTGTGTGCAAGTGTCCTATGTGGATGTGTGCATTTGTTTTAGCATGTCCATGTATATCTATGATAATGTTTGTGAGCTTGGATGTGCATCATATTTGTGTGTGCATGTTCATGTGCATACATGTGTCTTTATGCCTACATTTGTGTGTGCATGTGTGTTTTTGATTTTGTAGTTTTTTTATTTGTGGTGTACATATGATGGTGAGTATATGTGTGGGCATGAGTGTGTTTGGGTGTGTGCACATGTGTATGTATGCATGTGTGTTTGTGTGAGGGTGTGCATGCATGTATGTCTATGTGAGTGTGAGCATGTTTGGGTTCATTTGTGTTTGCTGCTTGTGTATGATTGTATGTGTATGTGTGCATGCATTAGTGTGTTCGAGTTCATGTGTGTGTTTTGTGTATTTGTGTATTTTTGCATATGCATGCACATGTATGCATTACCTATATATATGAGTGCATATGTGTGTGTCCATATGTGCGTGTGTGTGCTTGTGTGTGTGAGTGTATGCATCTATTTGTCCTTGTGCATTTGCTTGCTCAAGCTTGTGTATTTATGTGTACTCACGTGTGTGCTTGTGAGTGTGTGTGCATGATTGAGCTTGTGACTCAATGTGCAAATGGTTATGCATATGTGTTTATGTGCATGTGATTGCATATGCATGTGTTCCTTTTTGAGTTAATGTATTTGTGAGTGCACATGCTTGTTTGTGCATAGGTGCATACGTGCAAGTGTGTGTGCATGCATGTGTTTTTGTTTTTTGTGTGCATGTGTGAGTGTGCACGTGTGTATGCTTGTTTGTGTGTGAGAGGGTTGTGTGGGCATGTGTATAAGGGGGTGAGGATCTATGGGTGTGTGTGGATGTGTGTGTATGTAAATGTGTGTGTCTGTGTGCATAGTGCGTATGTGTGGGTGGGTGAATACATGTGTGTTTGTGTGTGAAAGTTTGTGTACATGTGTGCACGTGCCTATGTATGAATGTGTGAGAGTGTGTATGTTTGTGTATGTGCATATGCACATATGAGTAGATGTGAGTAAGCATCTATTTGAGAGTGTGTATGTTTGTGTATGTGCATGTGTATTCTTATGTATTTATATGCATTTGCATGTCTGTGTGTTGGAGTGTATGCATTGTTCTATGCATATGTGCATGTACATGTATATGTGACTGTGTCTACATCATGTACATGTGTTCATTCATAGATGCACACTCCCACACATGTGCATGTGTGTGGGTTTATGTGTGTGTAGATGTGTGATTGTATGTGTCTGTATGCATATGCATGTTCTTTCATGCACCTATTTGTGTGCATTCATGTGTGCGTATGTGATTGCATGTGTTCATATGTATTTTTATGTGAGTGTGTGCATGTATTTGTGCATGTCTGTGTGAATGTTTATGTGCATGCCTGTGCATGTGTGAGTGGCTAAGTGAATGTATTTGTTCATGTTTGTGTGTGTATGTGTATCTGCATATGTCTGTGTGTTTAGGCCTTGCATGTGGACACATGTGAATGTGTGCATGTGTGTGGATGTGTGTGGTAATGTGCATGTGTGCAAGTGTTCATGAGTAAATGGTGCATGGATGTGTATGTGTGTGTGCTTGGTTGGATTTTTGTGTACATGACACTCACGTGTATGTGTGTGTGTGCGTGTGTGCTGATATAGGTTTATTTTATGTCTGCATGTGTGTATGTGTCCATGGGCTTGTGTGTGTGGGTGTGTTGATTATCTGTGCATGTCTTTTGATTTATGCATGTGTGAGTGTGTGTGCATATTTACAAGTGTATGTGCACATATGTGTATGTCTGTGTGCATATGTGTAGGTGTATGCACGTGCATGTGTGTGACCGAGTGTGTGCACATGCGTGTGTGCATGGGTGTGCATTATGTGCATGTGCAAACACATGTATGTTGTATGTGTGTTTTTGAATGAGTGTGTCTGACTGCACTGTTTTTATATGCATGTTCATGGATATGTGCATGTGTGTGCATGGCGCATGTTTTTTGGTGCATGTGTGTGGGGTTGCATGTGTTTCTACTATGTGTATATGGTTGTGCACATGTATTTTGGTACATAAGTGTGTGTGTGTGTGTGTGTATGTGTTTGTGTATCCATGTGTTCCTATATGTGTTTGTGTGTCCATGATTGTATTTCTGTGTATGTGCATGCACGTGTGATTTTGTTTACATGTGTCGGTGTTTGTGTGATTATGTGTGTGTGTGTATTGTGTGTGGGTATGAGTATGCATTTGCGTGTGCCTGCATGTGCACACAGGTGTGTACAAGTGTGTGTGTGCATGTGTGGGTGTGTACATTTGTGTGTGTATGCTTGTGTACATGTTTGGATTCGTAAGTGTGTGTGCATGCATGCAGATATGTGTGTTTTGGTGTGTGCATGTACAATGTGGTCATGCATGTGTCCATGTTTATGAAGGTGTGTAGGCTTGAATGTGTGCATTCATGTGTGCACATTCATGTGCATGTGCTTGTTTGTATGTTTTAGTGTGTGCTTGCATGTGTGTTCCTATGCTTGTTCATACATTTGTGTGCATTTTGGTTTGTGTATGTCTATGTGCTTGTACTTTGTGTGTGTGTGTATATGTGTTTCTATTTATATGTGTGTTTGTGTGTGGATGCATGTGTTTGTGCATGTGTGTGTGTGAGTGTGTGTTGTGTGTGATTGTTTATGCATGTGCATGCATGGAGGTGTGCCTTAGAGCATGTATGTGTGCTTGTGTTTGTCCATGTGTACATTTGTTTGTGTGCTTATACACATGCATATGTGTAGGCATGCATGCATGTCTAATTGTGTGTGACTACACGTATATGTGTGTGTGCATCTTTATCAATGCATGGATGTGTGTGTATACATGCATATGCATGTGTAAATGTGCATGTGAGTTTGTGTGCATGTGTGAATGTGTTTGTCTACAGGCATGCTTGTACATGTTTGTGTGTTCATGTGTGAGTGTGTGTGCATGTATGTACATGTGGGTTTGTATGTGTGTGTGTATAGGTACATGTGTGTGGGTGTGCATGTATGTGTACATATGTGTACATGTCAATGCATGTGTGCATGTTTGTGTGTGTGTGCTCATTAGCATTCATGTGTGCTTGCATGCATTCATGTTTGTATGTGTGTATATATATATTTATGCATGTGTGTATAGGCTTTCATGTGCGTGTCCTCATGTGTGTGTCTATGTGCATGTGTATGCATATGTTTATGTGTATGCATGCGTGTGAGTGTGGGCATGTATGTGTGTGTGTGTGTGCATGTGTTTGAATTTGCATGATACTTATGTGTGTGTGTGCTTGCATCTGTGTTTGTGGGTGCATACGCATATGTATGCATGCTCTGTGTGTGTTTGTCCTTGCACGAGTATGTTTATGTGTATACACATGCATGTTTCTTTTGTACATGCATGCGTATGCATCCACGTGTGATTGTGAGTACATGCATGTGTGCATTTGTGTGAGTACATGTGCATATATGTGCATGAGTGTGTGTTCACGTACATGTGTGCAAGCATGTGTATTTGTATATGTGCATATGTGTGCATGTATGCATGTGCATGTAGGCCAAAGTGTGTGTGTACATGATCACGAGCTTACGCTTGTATAATTGCTTGTGTTTGTTCTTGTGTGTGTGTGTACTTATGTAGGTGCATGTGTATGCTTGTATTGATGTGTGTGTGTGTGGATTTGTGTATGTGTGCATGTGTGTGTGTTTGTGTTGATATATGTGTGTGTCTATGCCTTTATGCATGCATGTATGTGAGCTTATCTGTGTGCATCTTTGTGTATGTGTGTATCTCGATGTGCATGCCTTTTTGCATGTGTGTGCATGTGTACATGTGTTTGCATAAGTGTGTTTCAATGTATATGTGTATATGTGTGCGTGTGTGTGCATGTAAGCATGTGTTTGCATGTGTGTGTTTGTGCTTGTGTAGTTGTGTTTGTGTGTATGTGTGTTCATGTGCATGTGTGTTCCTATGCATGAATGTGTGTTTGTGTGCATGTTTATACATATGTATGTGTGTGTGTGTGTGTGTGTGTGGATGTGTGTGTTGTTTGTATTAACATGTTTTTGTATGTACAAGTGAGTGTGTATGTGCATTCTAACATGCATATGTGTGTGTGAGTTTTTTGTGCACGTGTGAGTTTGTATACATGTGTGAGTACACATGCATTTGTGCATGCATGCATGTTGTACTTGCATGTGTGTGCATGTGTGCTTGTGCATGTTTATGTGTTTGTATGTATGCGCCTATGTGAGTGTGCTTAATTGTTTGTATGTGTTTATGTTTGTGCATGTGTGCATTTGTGTTTGTGCGTGTCTCTACATGTGTGTGCTTGTGCATGCATGCACATGTTCATTTCTATATGTGTGTGTGTGTGTGTGTGCGTGTTCAAACATGCATATGTTTGTGGATGCCTATTTGTGTGTGCATCTATGGCTACAAGTGTGTGCAGGTGTGTGTGTGTAGATATCTACGTGCATGTGTACATTTGTGCATGTGTCTACTTGTGTATGTATGTGCGCTCGTGGATGTAGGTCTATGCATACATGTGTGTGCTTGCATGCATATGTACTTGTATATGAGTAGATACATGTGTGTGTGTATGTGTGCACTTTTGTTGTGAGCATGTGTGCATGTGTGTGTGTGTGTTTACATGGGCAAACATGTGCTTGTGGGTACTTGTATATGTGTGTTAAGGTGCATAAGTGCATGTGGGTGTGTATGTATGCACGTGTGCATTTGTGCACATGTGTGTCTGTGAGGGTGTGTGCACACATGTGTGTCTTTATATTTTTGTGTGCTTGTGTATATTTTCATTCATATGTGTATGCATGTGTGTATTTTCATTCATATGTGTATGCATGTGTTTGTGTGCATGTGTTTGTGCAAGTGTGTGTGCATGTGTGTGTACATGTGTGTGCATGTTCTTGTGCACATGTGCATGTGCATGTGTGTGTGTGTGAGTATTTGTGTGTGCATATGTGTGTACATGTTTGTGTGTGTGTGTGCACAAGACACTAGTGTGGGTTTGTGTGTGTGCATGTTCATATTTTTGTACGTGTATGAATGTGCCCACATGTGTGTGTGTGCATGTGTGTATGTAAATATTGTGCATGTGTGTGCATATGAGTGCATATGTACACATGTGCATATATGCATTCATGTATGCTTGTGTGCTTGTGTGATTGTCCACATGTGTGTTTGTGTGCATGCATGCATGTGTGAATCTGTGCTTATGTTTGTTAGACTGTGTGTGTATGTGTACATGCGTGCTTGCATGCATGTGTTTATGTGCTTGTGCATGTGTCTTTATGTACATGTGCATATGCATGTGCTTGTGCACGAGTATTTGTGCATTTTTGTGTGCATGTCTATGTGTGTGTCTGACTTGTGCATGTGTTTGTGCATGAATGTTCATGTTTTTATGCATGGGTGTGCTTGCACATATGTGTGTCTATGTTTGAACACATCTACATGAGTGTGTGTGTGTGTATGTGTGTGCTTGTTTGTGCATATATGTGCATTGTGCATGGGTGCATGTGTACAAATATGCATGTGTTTGTGTGATTATCCATGTGTGTTTATGTATGTGCTAGCATGTTTATGTGAATGATTATCTACATATACATGCGTGTTTGTGCTTGTGCATGTGTGTATACATGCATTTGTGTGTCTGTGTGCCTATGCATGTGTGTGTGTATCTATGTGTGACTATTTTTGTACATGTGTGAATGTTTACATGTGTGTGTGATTGTGTGGTGGTGTGTGTACACATGTGTCCAAATATAGGTGTGTGTGTGTGTGAATAGGCATGCTTGTGAGTGTGTGCATTGGTGTTGTGCATGTTTGCGTGCTTATTCATATAAGTCTACTTATGTGTGCTTGCATGTGTGTATGTGTTGGTGCATATGTATGTGCTTGTGTGCATGTGTGTATGTGTTTTTTTTTGTGCTTGTATGTATGAGTGTGTGCATGTGTATGCATGTTCATGTTTTTGTGTGTGTGTGAGCATGACCATGCGTGTATTAATGCGTGCATATGTGTGCATATCTACATGACTGTTGTCCATGTACATGCTTGTGAGTGTGCACGTGTGCATAAGTGCATATATCCATGTGTTTGTGTACTTTTCCATAGGTATATGTGTGCATGCAAATGTGTATGAATGTGTCTGCTTGTGTGTGTGTACATGTGTGTATGATCATGTGTGCATACATGTTTTCCTATGCAAGTATGTGTGGGTATGCATGCATGCATGTGTATGCATGTGCATATGTGTGTGTTTGTATGCATGCAAATGTGTGTGTAGGTGTCTATGAGTGTTCATCTATATGTGCATGTGTGCATGCATGCTTATGTATGTATTTGTGTGTGCTTGTGCATGTGCATGTTCATGTTTTTGTGTGTGTGTGTGTGTGTTTTTGTGTGTGCATATATGCATGCATGTAAGTGTGCATGTTTGCATATATGCATGTATCCATGTGTTTGTTTGCTTATCTATGTGTGTATGTGTGCATGAAAGTGTATGAATATGTGTTCACTTGTGTGTGTGCATGTGTGTACAATCATGTGTGAATACATGCATGCCTGTGCAAGTGTGGGGGTGTGTGTGTATGCATGTGCGTATGTGTGTGCATGTGTGTGTTTGCATGCATGTACATGTGTGTGTGTGTGTGAGTATTTGTGCATGTTCATCTGTGTGTGCATGCTTGTGTGTGTATGCACACATGCACATTTGTGTGTGTATGCACAATGTAGGGGCACACGCATGTCTGTGTCTTCGTATGTTTGTTTATATGTTTGTGTATATGTGTATGCATGTATGCTTACAAGTGTATATATGTGAGTGTGTGGGGGGGGGGGCATGCATGCATGGTCATGTATGTTCATGTGTGCATGTATGTGTGTGTCTACATGTGCACACATGTGTGTATGTCTTCACTTGTGTAGGTGCATATAGGCATGTGTGCATGCATCCATGATTGTGTGTGTGCATTTGTGTTCATGTGTGTGCATCGATGTGTGTGCATGTGTGAGTCTTCATGTGTTTGTGCATCTATGAGTCTTCATGTGTTTGTGCATCTACATGTGTTCATGCATACATGCATGTGCGTGGATGTGTGTGTGCATGTGTATGTTTAAGTGGGTGTGTGTGCACATATATGTCATTTTGTGCACATGCACGTGCATGTGTGCGTGTTAGTGTTTGTGGGAGCATGTGTGTATGAATACATGTTTGTAAGTGCATATGTATGCATGTTTATTTTGTTTTTGTATATGTATGTGTATGTCTGTGCTTGTATGTATGCATGTGTATGAGCTTATCTGTATACATCTTTGTGTGTGCGTTTGCCTATGTATGTGCATGCCTTTTTGCATGTGTGTAATGCTTATGTACATGTGTGTGCATAAGTGTGTTTGCATGTATATGTGCATATGTGTGAGTGTGTGTGCATTTTAGCATGTGCACATGTGTGTGCATGTAAGCATGTTTTTGCATGTGTGCGTGTGTGTGCATTTGCATGTGTGTGTTTATGCATTTGGGGTTGTGTTTGTTTGTATGTGTGTTTGTATGTATGTTTGTACATGTGTGTGTGTGTATTAACACGTGTGTGTGTGTACATGTGAGTGTGTATGTACATTCTTATGTGCATGTGTGTGTGCACATGTGTACATAAATATTATGCATATGAGTGCAAATGTGTGCATGTGCATCTATGAAATCATGTGTACATGTGTTTGTGTGCTAGTCCATGTGCATCTATGTGCATTCACAGATGTGTGAATCTATGTTTACTTGTGTTTGTCTACACGTGTATGTGTACGTGAGTGCATGTATGCATGTGTGTATATGCTTATGCATGTGTGCATGTGTGTTCATGTGCACGTGGATATGCATGTGCTTGTGCACGAGTATTTGTTCATGTTTGTTGTGTGTGTTTTTGCTTGTGTGTTTGCATGCATTTTCATTTTTTTATGCATGTGTGTGTATATGTTTGCACGCATCTACATGAGCATGTGTGTATGCTGCTTGCGTGTTTCTGTATATATGTGTGTTTATGTATGTACGTGTGTGCATGTTTTTACATATGTGCATGCATCCAAACACACACAAACACACATATTGAAGTATGTATGTGTGCATGTATGTGTTTGTTTACGCATGTGTGTCTTTGCGTTGTGTTTAAATGTATGTGCGTGTATGTGTTCATGTGTGTGTTAATATATATGCATAAGTGTGTGTTCTTGCATGTTTACATTTTTAATACATGTGCATGTGTGTGTGTATGTGTGAGTGTGAAAGTGTTTGTGCATTTGCATGCATGTATGCATTTGTGCACATGTGCATTTGTGTGTCTATGTGTGCATGTGTGAATGGGTTTGTGGTTTAGTTCATGTGTGTATGTGTGTGTGCATGCAAACATGTGTCAATGTGTTTACATGTGTTGGTCTATGTGTGTGTGCATGTTTGTGTGTGGGTCTATGTGTGTGCGTACATGTGCAAGTGTCTCTGTGTGTGCATGTTCGTTTTTTTGCATGTGTATGCTTATGCATATACATGAATGTGTGTGCGTGTATGTGTATATATGCATGTGTGCATATGTGTGTGCCTTTTTGTACATGTATCCATATCATTATTTGCTTGTATATGTGTTTGGCTTAGTGCAAGAATTTTTATTTGAATGCTTATTTGCATTCATATGTGTGGGTGTATCTGTGTTTCTATGCATGCATGGATGTGTGTGTCTATATGTGTGCATGTGTGTGTGTGTCTATGTGTGATTGTTTGTGTTGATGTGTGTATGTCTACATGTGTGTGCATTTGTATGTGTGGTTGCATGTTTGTGTACATGTGTGGTTGAGTGTGTGTGTGTGTGTGTGTGTATACATGAGTATGTGTGCATGAGCATGCTTTTGTGCATCTTAGTGTGTGCGTGTGTATCTGTGTTTGTTAATGGATTTGTGTGTAAGTGGGCATGCATGTCTTTGTGTTATTGTGTGCATTTGTGTGTGCATGTGCATGTTGGTGCACATTAAGACTTTTGTTTTCTTGTGTGTGTTTTCTTGTGCATGCATTTTAGTGTGTCCCTGTGTATATGTATATTCATGTACCCCCTATGTACAGCTTGTCCATCTGTACATATGTTCTTGTGTGTGTGTTCGTGTGCATGCATTTGTGTATGCATTCATGTGCATGCGTGTGTGTGCATTTGTGTGTGGGTATGTATCAATGTTCATGTGTCTTATGGTGTGTGCATTCGTGATTGTGTATGCATGTTGGTGTCACTGTTTGTGTGTGTGTGTGTGCGTGCATGCCTTCATACTTGTGTGAGTGTGTGTATTTTTCTGCATGTTTGTGTGTCTGTTTGTTCATGAGTGCATTTGCATGCACTTGTGCATGTGTGCATGTCTGCATGTGTGTGCATTAGTGTATGTACAAGTGCATATTTGTGCATGTGTATATGTGTGCATGTCTATGCACATGTGGGCATGTATGTCTACATGTGTGCATGCTTATGCATCTATATGTATGCAAATGCATATGCAAATTTGTATGCATATGTGTGTGCATGTGCATTCATATGTGTACATGTGTGCATGTGCATATTTATGCAGTTTTGAGTGTATGCATGCTTTTCTATATGAGCTTGCATATGCATATGGGTGTGTTTTCTTAGTTTTACACTTGTGTGCACATGTGTGTTTGTGTTTGTGTGTGTGCTAATATATTTGAATATGTGCATTGGTGTATATCTACATGTTAGTATGTGTGTGTGTGTGCATATGTAATGTATGTATGTGTGTGTGTCAATGTGCATGCATGTTTGCAGTCATATGCATGTGTTGGTAAGTTTGTGTGCACATTAGTTAGTGTGTGTCTATGGATGTGTGTATGTATGTGTGTGCATATGCATGCATGCTTGTGTGTATGTATGTATGTTTGTGTATTTGTGTGTATGTGCTTGCATATGCATTTGTGTGAGTTCAAGAAGGTGTGTGGGTCAGTATGTATATGCATTTAGGTGCATATGTGTGTATGTGTGTGTTTTCGTGAGCATGCATATACATGCATGTGTATTTGTGCATGCTTGCATGTGGGGAATATATTTATGTGTGTGTGCATATGTGCATATGTGTTTGTGTATGAGTGTGTGTATATGTGTGTGATTGCACGTGTTTGTGTGCATGTGTGTGTGCTTTTGTGTGTATGTGTGTGTATTTTTGTGTATGTGTGTGAGTGTCTGTGTATGTGCATGTGTGTGCTTCAACATGCATGTTTCTTTGTGTGTTCTTATGTACATGGCTATGTTAGTGCATGCATATCTATGCATGTGCATGCATGGGTTTTGTATCTACATGGCTACACATCTGCTTAAATGTGTGTGTGTGTGTCTTTGTGTGTGCAAGTGTTTGTCCATGCATGTGTGTAAGCATATGTGTGTATAAGCATGTGTGTGTGCATGCGTATATGTCTTTCTGTGCCTACATGTCCCTTTACATTTGCGTGTGTATGCATATGTTCATGTGTGTGTATTTGTGTGGCTATGAATGGGCATGTGTATGTGCACATGCATGTGTGTTTATTTGTGTGCATTTCCATGTGCATATTTTTTTGTGTGCATGTGTATATACATGTTTGTGTGTCTGTGTGTGTGCGTGCATCTATGTGAGTGCATGTGCATGTGATTGTGTGTGTGGGTGAGTATGCATGTGTATAGGTGTGCATGTGTGTGTGTGTACCCGTGCTTATTCGTGTGTTCTTTTGTGTTTATGAGTACATTTGTTTGTACATGCATTCTTGCAAATGTACATTATGCATGCATGTGTGCATGCATTTATGTGTTTTTGCATACATTTGTGTATGTGTGCATGTAGGTGTGTATGCATGCATGGTCATGCTTGTGTGTGCGAGGGTGTGTGGGTGCATATATGTGTGTGTGCAAGTTTATATGTGTGGGGGGAGTGTGTTTTTGCATTTATATGGGGATTCTAGCATATGTGTGTGTTGGTGTGTATATGTAGATGAGTGAGTTTGTGTATTTATGTGTTTGCTATATGTGCATGTGTGTGCAGGCATCAATGTGTGTGAGTATTACTATGTGTTTCAACATGTGCATGTGCGTGTGCATAATTCTATGTTTTTGTGTCTCCATGCTTGTGCCTATTTATGTATGTGCATGAGTGTGTAGGTTATGTACATGTCCATGCATACTTATGTGCATGTATGCCTTTGTTATTATGTGCATGATTATGGATGTGTGTCTGCGTGTGTGCATGCATGCTTGCTTGTGCATGCATGCAAGTGCATATGTATGCATTTGAGTGTGTGTGCATGTGATTGCATGTGCAAGTGCAAGTGTGTGTAGTTGTATTCTTGTGTGTACATGTGCATGCATGTGTGTGCATATGTGTATGTGCAAATGCTTAGGGGACACTTGCATGCATGCATGTACTATGTTCCTACTTGAATATGTTTGCGTATGCATGTGTGTGCTTGTGTGTGGGTACGTTCGTGCATATCTATATGCATGTGTATGTGCATACATATGTGGGTGTATGGATATGTCTGTGTGTTCATGTGCACATTTATGTGTGTGCATATGTGTATGTGTGTGTGTGTAGGTGCTGTGAGTTTGTACATTTGAGTATGTGTGTGTATGTGCATGTGTGTGTATATGTGTGTGCACTTGCGTGTATGTTTGTGGTTGTATACTATGCATATGTGTGTATGCATGTGTGTGGGTCTATGTGTGTATACACGTAAGTGCTTGTGCATGTATGTGTATGTTTGTGTGTGTTTGCATGTGTGGATGTGTGCTTTCAGTGTGTGTGTGCATGTGTGTATGCATGTGCATGTTCTAGTGTGGTGTGTGCATGTCTACATGAGTTCATATGCTTGAGTGTGTATGTGTGATTGAATGTGAGTGCATGTGTATGTATGTTAATTTATAAGTTGGACTATGCACACACATGCATGTAATGTGTGTGTACGTGTGCCTGTATGTATGTGTTTGTGTGCATGTTTTTGTGTGTGTTTGTCATGTTGTGTTTGCATGTGTGCATACATGCATGTATTTTTGGCAATATATGTGTTGGTGTGCATGCATGTATGTTTGTGTGCATGTGCATGTATGCACATAGATGTTTATGTATGTGCATATGTGCATGTGTGTGTTCGTGTGTATGGGTGTGTAGGTTTGTTTGTGTTTGTATAAGTGCATGTGTGTGTGGGCATGCACACATGGGTTTTATGGGGTGTGTGTCTTTGTGTGTGTTCATGTGTACGAGTGCATGTTTGTGTGTGTGCATGCATAGTTATGTGAATGTATGTGAATGTGTGAATGTGCGTATGTGCTTGCATGCATGTGTGTTTGTGCTTATATGTTTGTTCCTATGTGAGAGTCTTTGTATGTGTGTACATGTCTGTGCATGTGTGTTTGTGTGCACATGTGTATTTCTATCTACATGTATGCATACACGTGTGTGTTTGTTTGTTCATGTAGGTAGACATGTGTGTACATGCACGTGTACATGTGCATGTGTATGTGTGTGCATGTGTTTGTTTGTTTTAATTTGTATATGGGCATGTGCAAATGTGTGGGATTGTGCTTTGTGTGTGTGTGGGTGTGCATATTTGCATGTGAGTGTGTTTGTTTGCACATTTGGGTTCAGACATGTGAGTGTGTTTTCACATGGGTGCATTGCGCATGCATGTGTGTATGCAAGGGTGTGCATGTATACGAGCCTTTGTGTGTGCATGCATTCCTGTGTTTATGCATGTGCATGTGCTTATGCTTGCATTTGTGTGTGAGTGGTGTGGATGTGCAAGCACATGTTTGTGGGAGGGTGTTTGTGAGTGTGCACATGCAAGTTTGAGCATGTATGCGAATGTCTACATTTGTGTGCATGTGTGTGTACATGTGTTCATGTGTATGTATGTGTATGTGTGCATGAGTTGACATTGCTGAGTGTATGTGGGTGTGTGTGTGTGTGTGTGTGTGTCCATGTGCATGCATGAGTGTGCAAGTACATGTGTGTATGTGTGCACAAGCAGGTTTGTGCATTTGTCTGTCTATGTTTTGTTTGCATGTGCCTACATGAATGCATGTGTATAGATGTGTATGCATGCACAAATGTGTGTGTATGTACTTCTGAATGTGTGTGAATAAGCCTGCATGTGTATGAGTGTGTTTGTGCCTGTATGTATGTGTGTGTTCATGTGTATATGTTGTGCATGCTTATGCATGTGTGTATGGGACTGTGTGTGTGTGTGTGTGCATGTGCATGTGCATGTGCATGTTCTTGTATAGGTGTGAGTGTGTGCATCCAAATATCTGAGTGTATGTGTGTTCCCTTGTGTGCACATGTGTGCATGTGTGTACAAGTTTGGGTGTAGGGTTGTACGTGTACATGTGTCTATGTGTGTCTACATGCATGTGTATGTGTGAATATTTGTAAAAGTGCATATCAATTTGTGTGTGTGCAAGTGCACATGTGTGTGAGTCTTCATGTGTGTGTTCATGTATTGGCTAGTGTACATTGGTGTGCATGCCAATGTGTGTTTGTGAGCACATACAAACATGGGTGTGGGGTGTGTGTCTATGTTTGCATATGTGTTTATGAATGTGCATGCATGTGTATGTATGTGTATGTGTGCATGAGTTGACAATTGTGCACATGTGTTCTTTGGTGTGTGTATGTGGGTGCATGTGTTTGCATGCATGTGCATGCATGAGTGTGCAAGTACATGTGTGTATGTATGCATGAGTAGGTTTGTGTATGTGTGTGTCTGTGTTTTTGTTTGCATGTGCCTACATGAACGCATTTGTATAGATGTGTGTGCATGTGCATATGTGTATGTGTGTGAATAAGCTTACATGTGTATGAGCATGCGTTTGTGCTTGTATGAATGTTTGTGTTTGTGTGTATATGTTGTGCGTGCTTATGCATGTGTGTATGGGTCTGTGTGTGTATGCTTGTGTGTGTGCACATGTGTATGTTCTAGTATAGGTGTGAGTGTGTGCATCCAAATATATGAGTGCATGCGTGTTTCCATGTGTGCATGTGTATACAAGTTTGGGTGTGGGTTTTACGTGTACATGTTTCATTGCGTGTGTGTATGTGTGAATATTTCTAAATGTGCATATCAATTTGTGTGTGTGCATGTGCACATATGTGTGAGTCTTCATGTGTGTGTGTGTGTGTTTGGTGGAGTGTGTTGGTGTGCATGCTAATGTGTGTGTGAGCACATATGAACATTGGTGTGAGTGTGTCTCTATGTTTGCATGTCTTTATGCATGTGCACACACATGTGTGTATATGTAAGTGTGTCTTTGTGTTTGTTTGTGTGATTGTTTTGCATCTATCTG
Source organism: Vanilla planifolia (assembly GCA_023846275.1). Lineage (NCBI taxonomy): Eukaryota > Viridiplantae > Streptophyta > Magnoliopsida > Asparagales > Orchidaceae > Vanilla > Vanilla planifolia. Next base: position 994,620 of record JAIUJO010000102.1, read on the forward strand.
TGAGTGTGTTTGTCCATATGCATGTGTTATATGTGTATTGTGCTTGTGCATGTGTTTGTGGATGTGCATGTGCATGTATGGGTGCATGTGCATGTGTTTCTATGTGAGGGTGCATGCAAGCATGTGTATGTGTGTGTGTTTGCATTTGAATATGTAAGCATGTTGCTTGTGTGTGTTTGCATCAATATTTGTGAACATGTATGCATGTGCATGTCTGCATATCTACATGTGTGTGTGCACGTGTGCGTATGTTTGTGTGTAAGTATGTGCTTCTTTGTGTGTGTGTGTATTCACACATAGGTGAATGTGTTTATGTGTGTATACATGTGTGTGTGTTGTCTATGCAGATGTGCATGAGTGTTTGCATGCATGTGTGTTTGTGCATATATGTTTGTGCATGTGGTTTCTCTATGCATGTGTTTTTCTATCTATGTGCATGCATAAACATGTGTGTGTTTTAGTGTTCTTATGTGCAAGCAAGTGTGTGCATGCACGTGTACATATGCATGCTTGTGCATGTGCATGTGTTTTTTTTATGTTCATCTTTATGTGGGCATTTATATATATGTGTGTTTATGCTTATACATGTGTGGTTTTGTGTGTGTGTGTGTGTGAATGTGTGTTTGTGCATGCTAGGTGTCTATTTGTGTGTGCATGATTATGCATATGCATGCATTTGCATGCATGCTTGTGTGTGTATGCATATGCATGCCTATGAGCATGTGTATGCATAGGTGTGTTTATTTGTGAGCCTTTGTGTGTGCATGTATGTGTGTCTATACCTATGTATGGTGTGTGTCTGTGTGTCTGTGTGCATGTGCTTAAGCTTACATTAGTGTGCGAGTGTGTGTGTGTGTATCTGTGTGTCTATATGCATATGCTTGTGCATATTGCTTGAGGGTGTGTGCTAGTGTGTGCATGCATGTTTGTGCATTTGCATATGTGAGCATGTGTGTGCATGTGTGTAGTATGTGTGTGTGTGCATGAGTCCAAGTGTGATAAGTGTGTCCTTTTATGTGTGTTTGTCAATACATGCATGTGTGCCTATTTGTATGTGTGTAAGAAAGTGTGCAAGCATGTGTGCATTTGTGGATGTGTATGTGTGTGCATGTGTGTGCTCATGTCATATATGTGTGTACATGTATATGTGTTTAAATGTGTGCATGTGTGGACATGTGTTGTGTATATGTATTCCTGTATGAAAGTGTGTGTAGGTGTGTGTGCTTGTGCATATGTGTGTATGCATATGTGTGCTTGGGAGTGTGTGCATATAAGCCTACATGTGCATGTGCATGTGCATGTGTGGCAGGGGTATGTGTGTACACACACACAAACGTGTGTTTTCCTATGTATATACTATTGATGCTTGTGCATACATGTATGCATGTCTGTTGGCCTGTGGGCATGTGTATGCATTTTTACTTATGTGTGTTTGCATGTGTGTCTGTGTGCTTGTGTATGTGTGAGCACGTGTGTACATGTGCATGAGCATGTTTCTATATGTGGGAGTGTGTGTGTGTATGCAAACATGTGAATGTATGTGTTTGCATGTGTATGCATGTGTGTGGATACACATGTGTGTATGTGGGGTTGTGTGCATTCATGTATGTACGTGTGTGTGTGTAAATGTTTTTGTGTGGGTGTGTATGGCTGCTTTTTTATGCATATGTGTGTTAGGTGGTGTGTGTACTTATTTGTATGTGTGTGTACACATATGCACATGGACATGCACGTGGATGCATATGTATGTTCTTTTTTGTGGTGTTTTTGGGTTTGTGTGTGTTTACGTTTGTAAGTTTTCATGCATGCATATGTGTATGTGTGTGTTACATGCACATGTGTGTATATGTGTGTGTGTGTGTGTGTGTGTGTGTGTGCATGTTTGTGCTTGCTTATCTTGTGCACACATGTGTGTGTGCATGTTGTGTGTGTACATATGCATTTGTTTTTTCATGTGTATGTGCTTACGCAAGTTTTTGTTGGTGTGCATGTGTGTGCACATGAAAGTGTGCACGTGCTTGTGCACGAGTGTGCTTGTATGCATGTGTTTGTGTATTTGGGTGCATGCACATGTTCATGCATGTGTGTGTTCATCTCTATAAGTTTGTGTGTGCATGTGAGTGCTTGTGTGTATGTGTGTGCATGCATACAAGTGTGAATATGTGTGTGTGTGTGAGTGCTTGTGTGTATGAGTGCGTGTATGCATGTGAGTGCATGTCTTCTTGTGCAATTGTGTGTGCACACAAGAACATGTTTATGTGTGTCTGTGTGTGTGCATGTGTATATGTATTTGATTATGCTTGTGTGTGTGCATGTGTGCACGTGTGCAGGTGTGTGTGTGAGTGCGTGTTTGTGTGTCTTTTTGTGTTTTCAAGTGTATGCTTGTGTGTGTTTGTTTGCATGTGTGTGTACATATATGGGTTCATGTGCATGTGCTTGTGAGTGTGTTAGTGTGCACATAAAAGTGTACATGCACATGTGTATGTGTTCAGGAGCATGTGTACATATGTATGTGTGCATGTGCATCCATATATGTGTGTGTGCACTTGTGCATGTTTCTGTATAGGTATGAGTGTGTGCATCCTAATGTGTGAGTGCATGTGTGTTTTTATGTGTGCACATGTGTGTGTGTATGCAAGTCTACATGTAGGGTTGCACACATGCATGTGTCTATGTTTGTGTGTATGTGTGTCTACTTGCATGTGTATGCATGCATATTTGTAAATGTGTGTATCAATTTTTGTGTGTCCATGTGCACATGTGTGTGAATCTTCATATGTGTGTGCATGTGTGCTGGGTGGTGTGTGTTGGTGTGCATGCTAATATGTGTGTGTGAGCATATACAAACATGGGTGCATGTGTGTGGTCTATGTTTAAATATGTTTTTACGCTTGTGCATGCACATGTGTGTATATGTTTGTGTGCCTTTATGCATGTTTGTGTGATTATGTATGTTCATGTGTGAGTGTGTGTGTGTGTGTATGC
>JAIUJO010000102.1:1047360-1267431 GCA_023846275.1 Vanilla planifolia
GCACACATGCACATGCACTCAAGCAAACACATGATTGCATGCTTATAAGCACACACATGCACCCACACACACAAGCACACATACATATACATACACATGCATATGCATACCAACACACATATACTCAAAAATACACACAAACAAACATGCACACACATGCACATAAACATGCATTCACTCACAACCTATAAACCTATGTGTATCCATAAACACACATGTACAGACTAAACCATACTCACACATACATGGATAAACACATGGACAAGCACATGCACACATATACATAGAGGCACACATACATGTGCACTCACATGTGCACACACAAATGCATACACACACAAGCATAGGCAATCACACATGGATGCACGATCAATAAGCACACTCATTTACACACACACATGCACACACAGATGTACAAAGACACATAACATACACAAGCACATGTACACACACACATACACATATGCACACACAACAGCATGCATACGCATATACATGCACACACAGGAGTATGCATGTGCACACACATGCACACATGTGCATGCACACACAAACAAATGCACGAGCATGTAAATCAACACATGCATGCATGCACAATCATTTACACATCTACGTATGGTCACAAATACAAACACATGCACACACATATACACACATGCACCTACATACTCACACAAGTAGATATGCACACACACACACACACATGCACACTTGCATAAATGCATACACACTCACAAGGACACGAACTCATACATGTACACATACACAGGCATACATACACACATTAGCATGAACACAAACAAACACATGTATATGCATGCACACACATACATAAAAGCACACATATATGTATAAATCTCTACAAACACACACTAGCACACACTCACACATAGGCATACGCATATACAAAAATGTGCACACACAAACATGCACACACACACATATGCACATAGACACTTAGTCATGAGCACACACACACAAACACACACACATACATACACAAATCACTACATGCATGTGCATGCTCCCAAACCCATAAACACACCCACACACACTCACAAACACATACATATGCTCATATGTGCACCCACCACACCTGCACAAACACTCACATGAACATGCACATATGTATACACATACACACCCACAAAAATGCACAAGTACACACATGCATAGTCAAACACGTGCGCATCCAAATAGGCGCCGCATACACATGCATGCACATGTGCTGACAAATGCATAAATGCACACACATGTACACAGACAAAAAAGACATGTGTGCACACACATCTACACATACAAATGCAATCATGCATATACACTCTCACACTCATGCATGCATAAACAAGTGCATATGTACACATGCATACACATGCACAAACACATACAAGAAAACATTCACAAGAAAATGCACAAATGAATACACTCTTGCAACAACACATATACACACACACATATGTGCACCCAAGAAATACACCAACACAAAGGCATGTACATGTACAAAAAAATGTGCACATACTCACACTAACATGCACACTCACTTGCATAAGCAAGCAAACAAAAATTCAAAGGTATACACACATGCACACACACGCACAAAGAAGCTCACTCATGTGCACACGTACATACACACACGTGCATATATGCACAAACATACATATGCACATAAAAGCACACACTCACACTCAGAAGAAGACAAGTGCGTGCATGTACAGATATGCACACGAACACACACACACACACACACATAAACACAATGCACATATGCACACACATATAAACATACATAGATAGATTCATGTGTATACATGCACACATAAACACACATGCAAACACACGTACATAAACACAATACACATATGCACACATATAGATAAATATTCACACATTTACACTCACACACATGCACAAACACACATACACACTTCTACACACCAGCACACACTTATTCACACACATTGGATCACAGAAATGCATAAACTCTCATATACACACCCATGCATGTTGACACATAGGCATGAACAAACAAACACACACACACAAGTGCACATGCACATACACACACACAGGCACACACACACATGTATGCACACAGAAACACACACATGCATACAAATATTTACAAACACACAAACACCTATACACACACATGCAAACATACACATATGAAGATGTACACACATGCAAACACCCATAAATGCACTCACATATTTGTGCATGTACACACATGTGCACACATTGAAACATGTATGCACACACACCCACATGAACACATAGACATATGCACATGCCAAAACACACAAATGTATACACATGCATACACTCACACACGTGCAGACACTTTACATGTACACACACACACATGCACACATGAGCACACATATACACACAAACCCACATCCACATGCACATGCATAATTAAACACACAAAAATAGATGTGCATGAACACAGACATATAAATGCACACATATGCATGCACACACAAAAATATATGCACACATACATGTGGACAACCATACAAACATATCCAAACAGACATGGAATCACACATGCAACCACAAACACATGCATTCATGCACACACATCCACGAACTCACACATGCAGACACAAAAGTGTGCTCACCCACACACATGCATAAACATGTACAGCCACACACATGAGGTCACATAAACAAATGCATGCACACCAACACATATACACTCACATGCATGCACACTCCCTAGTCACACATATATGCACATGCACATACACTTGCACACATACCCACGTACACATGTGTACAGACCTACACACACATAAGCACATGTACACACACATATGCATACACATAGACACAAATTCATTAGCACACATGTGCATGCATTAATATGCATACACATAGGCACATAAAAGCACATAGGTACACAAAAACATGCTCACGCTGACATGCACATGTGCATAAGCAAATGCGCACACACACATGTGAGCATGTGTGTGTTGGTGTGCGATGGAGTTTATGCATGTGCATGTGTGCTTGTGTGTACAAGTGTTCACATGTATGTTTATGTGCAAATTTGTTTTTGTTTATGTGTGTGTGTGCATGTTCTAAGTGTGTGTGTGTGTGTGCATGTGTGTATGGGTGTATGTGTTTTGTTTGAGCTTGGGTGTGTGTGTGTATGCACATATGTGTACGTAAGTGTGTGTGGATGTGTGTTTGTGTGTACAAGTTTGTGTGCATGTGTGTTTGCATGTGTGTGCATATGTGTGCACATGTCTGTGCTTGTGTTTGTGTGTGATGCATGCATGTGTATATGCATGTGTGTGCATTTGTGTGTGTCTATGTTCGTGTGTGTTTGTGTGTATTGGTATGTGCATTTGTTTATATGTCTGTATGTGTATGTACGCAAATGCAATGTATTATGTATGTGTGTGTATGCATGTGCATATTTGTGTATGCTTGTGTGTATGTGTTTGTGTAGCTCTTGTGTATGTTGGTGTGTTTGTGTGAGCATGTGCATGTGTGGGCGCATGCATGTATATGGGTGCATCTGTATGTGTGTTTATTTGTGTGTGTGTGCATGTTCATGTGTGTGGACATGTGTATGGATGCATGTGTGAGTGTGTATGTATATTGGCATGCCTATGCACATGTATGAGTGTGTGAATGTGCATGTACATGTCTATGAGTGCATGTACAAGTGTGTATATGTGCGTATGATAACATTCCTTTTTCTACACACATGTGTTTGTGAATGTGTACATGCATGTGTGTTTGTGTGCATGGGCATGTGTGTGTGTGTGCAATTGTGTATGCATATGTGTTTGTTTGTGTAGCTTTATAGGCATGTGTGTGTTCATGTGTGCATGTACTTTCATGCATGAATGTGTGTGTGTGTGTGTGCATGTTTTAGTTTGTGAGTATGTGTGCATATTTTTTGGTTTCTATGTATGAGTGCACGTGTGTGCATATCATCATGGTGTCTATGTGTGTGTGTGTGTGCATGTTTTTGCTTGTGTGTGTGTGAGCGTGTTTTGTGTGTGTGCATGTGGCATGTGTTTGCATGCCACATGTGTGTGTGTCTATGCTTGTGTGTGTGGGTGTGCATGTGTTTGCACATGTGCCCTTTTTTGTACGTATGTGTGTGTGCACATGTCTTTGTGCATAAGTTAGCATGTGTGTCTACATGCATGCATGTCTACATATTTTTTTATGTTCACATGTCTACTTATGTATGTGTGCATGTGCATCTATGTTTATGCATGTGTGTTTATGTGTGTGCACATGTGTGCACATATGTACGTATGTGTGTTCATGTGCAAGCATGTGTGTGTCTGTGTGCACATATGTGCATGTGAGAGTGAGGGTATGTACATGTGTGTATATGTGTGCATGTGTGTGCATGCATGACATTTGTGCATTTGTGTGTGTGAGTACTTGTGCATGTGTGTGTGATATGTGATTGTGTGCATGTGTGTGTCAATGTGCATATGGTTGTGATTGTGTGAGAGCATATTTGTGTGTGTTGTATGTGTTTGCAAACATGTGTGTGTGTGCATGTGCACTTATCTCTATGTCTATGTGTATTAGTGTGCTTAGTTGAATGTGTTTGTGTGCATACAAGCCTATGGATTTGTGCATATGTGGATTTATGCATGATCATGTCTGTGGGTGCACGTGCCTATGAATGGGTGTGCATATGTTATTGTGAGTGTGTATGTGCATGTGCATATGTGTGTGCGTGTGTGTGCATGTGCATGTAAGCATGTGTGCATTTGGGGATGCTTGTGCATGTGTATGTGTGTGTGTGCATAAGTGTGCTTGTGCATCTGTGTACATATATTTGTGTGTGTGCATGTCCATGCATGTGCATTTACATACGAGTGTGTATGCATGTTTGTGCTCATGTTTGTGTGCATGTGTGTGCTTATGCACATGCGTATGAGTGCTTATTTGTGTGTGTATGAGTGAAGATACATGTGTGAATGTTTGCATATTTGCGCATAGACATGAACATGTGTGCAAGTTTGTGTAGGCATGCATTCATGGTTTTTGATGTATGTGTGCATGTGTGAGTGTTTGCATGCGTATGCATGTGTCTATGTGTGGTTGTGCATGTCTAGCAATGTGCACGTATGTAAGCATAGGTGTGCATGTGTATGTCTATATGATTGTACTTACATATGTGTGTGTTTGTATGTGAGTATGCAAGTGCGTTCATGTGCACGTGTGTGTGTGTGCATGCATATGTGTGTATCATGCATGCATATATGAGCATGTGTGTATGTGCATGTGTGTACGCTTATGTTCAATTGCATGTGTCCATATGCACTTATTTTTTGTGTATGAGTATGTGTGTTAGTACCTATGTGTGCATGTGTTTTTGTGCATTTAGATGTCTGGCTGTTAGCTTACGTGTTTGTACAATTGTGTGTTTATGTGTAGCTATATTTGTTCTTGCATGTCTGTATGTAAGTGTGCATATATGTATGTAGCTTCATGTGTGTGTGTGCACATGAATACATCTATGTGTATGTAGGTTTTATAGTGTGGAGGGGTGTTTCTTAGAACTAATTTGTGTGTGTACACATGTGGATGCACACACATGTGTGCGTGCCTATGCGTGTTCACGTGTGTACATGTGTGCATGCATGTTTAAGTGTGTGTGCAAATGTGAATGTGTATGTGTATGTTTGTGCATGTGTGAGTGTTCATGTGTGTGGTTGTTTGTGTGTTTATGTGCAATTACATGTGATTGCATGTGCATGTACCTATGCACATGTGTGTGTGCATGTGTTTGTGTGTGTGTGTGCATGTGTTCGCATGCATGTGCACGTGACAGTGTCTTTGTGTGCTTGCTTACAAATGTGAATGTGTGCATGTTTGTAAATGCATGTGGAGAGGTGCCCATCTACATTTGTGTATGTGTGTATGTGTGCTTTTGTGCATACATCTTTGTGCATGTAAATATCTATTTGTGCATGTGTGTGTGTGTGCAAGTGTAGTTGTGGGTATGTGTTTATATGTGCATGTATGTGTGTGCATTGGGTTGTCTATAGTTATGTGTGTAAAGATGTGTGTGCTTGTACAGGTGCATGCTTTTTTGTATGCATGCATGCTTGTGTGTGTGTGCATGTGGTTGCATTGGTGTGTGTGCTTTTCTATCTTTTTTTATGTGTGATTTTTCATGTGTAGATATTTTATGTGCATATGTGTGCATGTATGCATCTATGTGTGTACATATGCTTATTTATGTGCATATGCAAGAGCATGTGCATATGTGTGCCTATGAGTGTGTATGCATGTGAGTATATGTTTGTGGGTGCATACAAGTCTGTGTACATGCACACACATATGAGTGTGTTTGTGAATGCACGTACGTGTATACATCTTCACATGTGTATGTTTGTTTGTGTATGCAAGGGTATTTGTGTGTTCATGACTATTTGTATGTATGTTTATTTACATCTGCATGTGCATTTTCCTGTGTGTGTGCATGTGCTTGTGCACATGTGTGTGTGAGTGTTTATGTATGCATGTGAGTGTGCATACATATGTATGTGTTTGCAATGCTAGTGTGTCGTATTCATGTTTTTGTAAGTGTGTGTTTCTGTGTGCATGTGTATGCTAGTTTGTCAGTGTATGGGTGTGTGTGTGTGTATGTGAATGTGTGTGTGTGTGTGTGTGTGTGCCAATGTTTGTGTGTGAATGTGTTTGTGTGCATGTGTTAATGTTAGTTTGTATGTGTGTGCATGCACTTGTGAATGCATGCTTGTGTGTTTGTGTTAGTGCTCATGTGCTTGTGTTAATGTGCAAGTGTGTGTTTGTTCATGTATTTGTTAATGTGTCTGCATGTGTGTTTAGTGTGCATTTGTTTGCGTGAGTGCATGCATCTACTTATGTGCATGTAGGTAAAATTTTTTTTGTGTTTATGTGTTCATGTGTGGTTGTGTGTGTGCCTATATTAGCGTGTGCATGCCTATTTGTTAACATGTATGGGTGTGCATGTGGGAGTTTGTGCATTTGTTTGATCTAATGTGTGTGTATATGTTTGTGTGGGTGTGTGGTAGTGTGCATGTGTGTATATACATGTGTAAGTGTACATGTGTGAAAGTTTCTTTTTGTGTGTGCATATATGCATTGTGTTTATATGTGTGTGTTTTCATGTGCATTTAGTTGTGCATGTGTGCATGCATTTATCTATAGGCATTTATGTGCATTCATGTGTGTGCGCTTGTGTGCATTTGTGTGGTTGTTTGTGCATTCGTATGTGATTTGTGTGTGTTATTGTTGGGTTTATGCATGTGTTCATGTGGGATTGTGTGCATCAGTACATGTGTGTACCTTTGTATGCATCTGTGTACACATTTGTGTGCATATGTTTGTGTGTGTGCATGTGTGTGTGTATGTGTATTTGTGTATGAATGTGTGCATCTGTGTGTACATGTGAGTGTGTGTATGTGCATGTTTGTGTATGCATGTGTGTGTGTGAGAATTGTCTATATGTTCCTATAGATGTGTGTGCATGTGTGTGTGTGTGTGCATTTGAGTGTGCATATTTTTGTGTGTGTCTGTGCATATGTGTGCACATGCCTATATTCATATGTGTGTGTATGCATGCATGTGTGTGAGTGCATGTGTGTGTGCATTCGTGTTTGCTTATGTGTGTGTACATGCACTTGCATTTTTGTATGCATGTGTTAGTGCTTGTGCATGTGTGTGTGTATGTGTGTATTTCCATTCATGCTTGTGTGTATGTGCACACTTCTGTGCATCTGGGTGCAAGTGTTTATGTGCATTATCTAAAAGTGCATGCATGCATGCTTAGAAGTTTGTATATGTGTGTACATGCTTGTGATTATTTTTATGCATTTGTATATGAAAGCATGTGTAGGCACATGTGCATGCACTTGTGTGTAGTCTAAGTGTGTGTGCATATATGTGTGTATGTACATGTGTGCATGCTTTTGCATATTTATGTGTATGTGTAAGTGTGTGTGTGTGTGTATGCTTGTGTGCATGAGTGTGCATGTATGTGCGTGTGTGTGTGTGAGATGGTATGCATGTACATATGTGTGTTAGCTTATCCGTGTACTTGTGTGTGTATGCATGTTCATCCATATGCATGATCTTCTTTGTGTGTGGATGTGCATGTGCATGTATTGTGTGCATGCATGCATGTTTGAGTGTGCTTGTATATGTGTTTGTGTGTGTGCACATGCGTATGTGTGTGCTTTTGTGGATGTTTGTGTGTGCATGTCTGCACATGTGTATATGTGTAGGTGTGTGTGTGTACATGTGTGAGTGTTTGCATGTGCTATACATGTGTTTTTGTGTATTTGTGTGTGTCTCAATGGGTGTGTGTGGTGTGTTTGCATGTATATAAGCATTTGCATGCTTACATGTTTGTGTATGAAAGTGTACGTGTGCATGTCATTTTATGTGTGCATGTGTGAGCTTGAGAATGTGCACATGTGTGCGGTTGTGCATATGCATGCATGTGTGTGTATGTGGGCATGAGTGTGTATGGGTGGTGCATGTGTATGTGTGTAAGTGTTCATGCACAAGTGTGTTTGTGTATCTGCTTGTGTGTGTGTGTGTATATGTGTGTCTGTATGTGTATGTGTTTATCTATGCAAATGTGCGGGTGTGTTTGTGTGTACATCATTTCATGTATATGTGTGAGCATGTTTGTGTGTATGAATGTATGTATGGTTATGTGACTTATTCCATGGGCCTATTTGTGTTGTGTGTGAGTTGTGCTTGCATGTGTTTATGCTTGTGTGTGCTTACATGTTTGCATGCGACTGTACATTTGCATTTGTGTGTGTGTGCATCTTTTCATTTGCTCATGTGTGCGTCTATGTGTGTGTGCTCTTTTGCATGTGTGCACATGTTCATGTGTGTGTGTGCATATGCAAGTGTGCATGCATGCTTATATTTGTTGGTGCATGTATATACTTAAGTGGTTGCATGCATATGCAAATTTGTCTATGTCTGAATCTACTCATGTGTCTTTGTACGCATGTGTGCATGTATTTGTGCATGCGTATACTTGCATGTGTGTCATGTTCTAGTTTGTATGAGTGTGTTTGTGCATGTGGGCATGTCAGTACACATGGGTATATTAGTGTGTGTGTTTGTCTGCATCTTTATATGCATATGTATGCGATAGTAGTTGTACATGTGAATGTGTGTGTGTGCATATTTTCCTTTTTTAAGAGTGTGTCTGCATTTGCATGTGTGTATGTGTGTTTTTAAATCCAACTTAGTGTGTGTTCTTTTGTGTGCTTGTCTATGTATTTGTTTGTTTATTTGTGTATATGTGTTGCTATCTTTCTGCATGTTTGTGAGTATGTACATGTGTTGGTGTGTTCAAGTGTGTGTGTGTGCATTTATATAGGTGCAGGTGTGTTAGTGATTATGTATGTGTGCATGTGTGTGTGTGTTTTGCATGTGAGCATTCTTATACATGTCTATGACTCCTTATGCATGTGTGTTTGTGTGTGCATGTGGGTGAGCATACATGTGCTTGTGTGCATGCCTATGTTTGTGCTCCTATGCCTATGCTTGTGAGTGCTTACTTGTTCGTATGTGTGTGTATGTGTGTGCATAGGTACGCATGTGTGCATACGTGCATGCATGTGCATGTGTGTGTTTATGCACATGTGTGCACATGATTTATCCCTATGTGTGAGTGTCTAAATGTGTGTATGGGCATGCATATGGTTTTCCCATATGTCTATGGGTGTGTGCATGTCTATGGTTGTTCATGTCTTTGTCTATATGTGTGCATGAGCATGTGCATGAATATGTGTGTTTCTATGTGTCTATGTCCATGTTTGTGTGTGTGCATGAGAGTATGTGTGTGTGTAGAGATGTGTGCATGTGTACATGTGTGTGCATGTGTGTATGGATGTAAGTGTACAGAGGTGTGTGTTTGTGTTTGTATTCATGTGTGTGCATTTTTGCATGTGCTCATGTATGTGTGTGTGTGTGTCAGTGTGCATATGTGTGCAAGTGTACATGTGAGCATGTCTATGTGTTTTTGTGAACTTGTGTGTGCATTCTTCTATGTGTATGTGTGCATGTGTGAGTGCATGCACATGTGTGTATGTATGTGTGTGCATCAGTGTTTGTGGGTGCATGGGTCTATGTGTGCATGTGTAAGTGTGTTTGTGATTTGTGTGTTTTTAGTTGAGCATTTGAGCATATTTGGATGTCTTCATGTGCATATATGTATGTGTGCATGTCTATATAAATGTATGTGTATGCACATATGTGCGAGTGTTAGTGTGTGCATGAGGCTCTATTTGCATGTATTTGTGTGTGTGCTTGTGCATACAAATATGTGTTCGTGTGTGCTTGTATGAGTATGCTGGTTTGTGCATGTGTATGTGCTTTTGTGTGCATTTAGTTGTATGTATATGCACGTGTGTGTAGATGTTTGTATGTGCATATATGTGCACATGTATGTATTCTTCTGCATGTGTGTGTGCGTGTGTGCTTGTGCGTGAATAAATGCTTGTGCATTTGTGTGCAAGTGCTGCAGTATGTGCATGCATGGGTACATGCATGTGTGTTCATCTTTGTGTGAGTGTGTGTGCATTTGTGAATGCTATGATGGATGTGTGTGTACATGTTTATGCATATGTGTGTGTGTATGTTCATGTGCACGTGTATATAGATGTGTGTGCGAGTGTACATCTTTGTGATTGTGCTTGTGTGCTAACTTATGTGTGCATGTGCACGTGTGTGTGTGCATGTATTCATTTGTGTGTGTGTGCATGTACATAGGCATGCACCAGTGTGCACTTATGCGTGTGTGTTTACACATGCATGTGGCAATGCATGTGTATGTACGTGGTTGTGTCTATGTGTGTTCTTGTGTGTATGCATCTATGTGCATGCAGGTGCATGATAATCCATGTGATGTGTATGTGCACACACATGTGTGTGTGTGTGTTTGCATGCATGTGTGCATGTGTTTTCTTGTGTTTCTTTGTGTCTATGTGCATACACATGTGTGTGTATGTATGTTCATGCACACGTATTTGTGTATAAGTTTGTAATTTTTTGTGCACGTGAGTGTACACATGTGTGTGCATGTGTGCTTGTGCGAGTGTATTAGTGAGTGTGTGTGCTTGTACATGCTTGCAAATGTGCGCATGTATGGGTTTGTGTGTGCAGATGTGTATGTGTACATGTGCATGTTTGTGCTCATGTGTTGTTGCATGTACATTATGTTTGCATGTTTTTGTTCACGTGTGTCAATAGGAATGTGTGTGCTTGTGAGTGAGTGTACATCCATACATGTGTGTACGTGTTTGTGTGTACATGGGTGTGTGGCTGTGACGATGTGTATGCGTGTGTGTGTACATCTATGTCTATATGTTTGTGCCCATGTATGTTTCTGTTTGCCTATGTGAGTCTATGCACATGTGTTTATGCATCTGTGAGCATGTGCTTATGCGTTTTTGTGTGTGTGTGCATGTGGATGTGTCGATGAGTACATATGTGTGCATCCATGTGCATACATGCGTGTATGTGTGTTTTATGTGTTCATGCTTGCTTGTGTGTTTTTGGGTATTTATGTGTGTTCTTATGCATGTGTTTGTGTGTGTTTTGGTGCTTGTGGGTTTGCAAGTGTGTGTGTGCGAGTGTGTATGCCTATTTGTGTTATTATGTGCGGAGTTTGTGTATGTGCATTTGTGTTTGTGTGAGTAAGTGGGTGTTTATTCAAGTGCATGCGTGTATGTTTTTATGTGCATGTGTGTATGTTTTTATGTGCATGTGAATGAGTGAGTGTATTTGTGTGCATGTAAGTTCATTTGTGAGTGCATATACATGTGTGTGTGCATGCACATGTGTGTGCATGGCTATGCATGTGTATATGCATGTGCATATGCATGCATGTCTATGTGTCTATGCTTGTGGTCTTATATGTCTGTTTGTGTTTATGTACATGTATATGTGTGTTCTTGTGCATATGCATATGTGTATGCATATGTTTGCATCATCGTGCATGAGGTAGGTGTGTGAGTCTTTGTATGTGTGTGAGTGCATTTGTGGGTGCACATATGGGTATATATGTATGCACATCGATGTGTGTGCACACCTATGTTTGTTCATGTGTGAGTGTGTGTGCATGTTGGTGTGTTTGAGTGTGTGTGTCTACTTGTGTATTTGTGTTTGTGCATGCATATATGTGCATGTATGTGTGTGGATATAAGTGTGGGTATGTGTGCATGCATGAATGCATGTACATGTTGCTGCATGTGCATCTGCATGGGTGTGGTGTGCGTGCATGTATATGTGTGTGCTTGTGTGTTCCTGTGTGTTTGTCTTTATTCACGTATGTGTATGTATGTGTGCATGTGTATATGCATGTGTCTGTACATGTGTCTGTGTCTATGTGTGCCTATGCGTGTGGACATGTGAGAGCATGTGTGCATTTGGGTGCATACATGCACATTTCTATGTGCATTTGTTTGTGTTTGTGTATGTGTATAGTTATTTATCTATGTATGCATGTGCTTGCATGTGTTTCTATGCATATGCTTTTGCATGTGCATGTGCATGTGCATGTGAGTATGTGTGTGTATGCTATTTTTCATGCACATGCCCATATGTGTCATGTCTTTGTGTGAGTATGTATGTGTATGTGTATAGATGTATGTGTGTGAGTGTGCTTGTCTACTT
This sequence comes from Vanilla planifolia, assembly GCA_023846275.1. Classification (NCBI taxonomy): domain Eukaryota; kingdom Viridiplantae; phylum Streptophyta; class Magnoliopsida; order Asparagales; family Orchidaceae; genus Vanilla; species Vanilla planifolia. Next base: position 1,060,042 of record JAIUJO010000102.1, read on the forward strand.
GTGTGTTATTGTGTGTGTCCATTTGCATGTGCATATGTGTGTGTGTTCTCATGCTTCCATTTGTGTGTGTACGTGTGTGTGATCGTGTTTGTATGTGTGTGTGTGAATGGATATGTGAGTGTGTGTACGTGTGCATGTGTGCATGCGTAAGTTCTAGTGCATGTGAGTGCACATTTTCATGTTTGTGTGTGTGTGTGTGCATGTGCTTATAAGTGTGTGTGTGTGTGTGTGTGCTTGCTCAACTATAGTGATTGCAAGTGCTTATGTTTGCTTGCATGTGTGTGGGTCAAGATATGTGTGCATGTGTGTGTCAATGTGTGCTGGTGTGTGTGTGGGTGCTAACAAATGTGCTTCTATACCTTAGTTCACATACATGTGTGTGCACATGATTATGTGTGGGTGGGTGTGTGTGTGTGCATGTGTTAGTGTATATTTGTAGTATGTTCATGTGTGTGTATGTGTGAGTGTGTGCTTGTTTGTGTGGGTAGGCTTGTGTGCATATGCATGTACATGTGTGTGGGCATGCATGCTTACATATGTGTCTAGTTGAGAGTGCATGTCAATGTACATATTTGGGTGCATGTGTCTACATATGTGTATTTATGCATGTGTGCCTTTGCAAGTGTTTGTGCATTTGTGTGTGTGTGTGTGCATATGCATTTGTGGGTCTACATGTGTTTGGGTGTGTTTGTACACATGTGTGTGCATGCACACTTATGTGTATGTGTATGTGCATGTGCGCATGTTTCAAATTGTGCATGTGCGTATGTGTGTGTATGTGCTTGTGTGCCTTTGCATGTGTGTGCGTGGGTGTGCATGTGTAGGTCTGAATGTGTATGTGTGTGGGACTGCACACACATGCATGTGTGTGCAAGAGTGCACACAAGTGCATGTGTGTGTGTGTGAGAGTGCATGTGTGTTAGCTTGTGCATGTGTTTTGGTGAGTGTGTGCATGTATGCATCTATTTGTGCATTGGAGTGTGTGTTTAGTTGTGTGAATGCATGAGCATGCTTTTTATGTTGTTTGCCTGCATTTATGCGTACATGTGCATGTATGTGTACATGCTTTGCATGAGTTTGTTGTGCGTGTGGGTTGGTTTTGGGTGGGTGTGTGAGCATGTTTGCATCTATTTCTTTGTCTACACATGCTTGTATATGTGTATGTCTGTGCAAACATTTGTATGTGTGTAGGTAGTGTGTGAGTTTATACATGTATATGTATATGGGTGTGTATGTGTACATGTGAGTGCCTATGCATATCTAAATTTCTATATGCATGTGTGTGGTGTATGGAGGGCAAGTGTGAGTCTGCATGTGTGTAGTGCATGTGTATGTGTATGTGTGTGTGCATTTGTGTGTATGATTGTGTGAGTGTGTGATTGTGTGCACATGTGAGTGTATTAGAGGATGTGTGTGTGCTTTCGTGCATGCATGTGTGTGTGCATGGGTACTTACTTGGGTCTGCATATGTGTGTGTCCATATGCATGTTGGTGTGCTTGTGTGTGAATCTTTGCTTGTGCATTTGATTGTGTGTTTACATGGTTGTGTGCATCTGTGTATGTGTGAGTGCATATGTGTGCATGTGCATGCTCATGTACATGCATCTATGTGTGTTTCTACACTTCTGTGCATGTGCATCAACATGTGTGTGCATGGGTATGCATGTATGTGTGTGCATTTGTCGATGTGGATGTGTGCATTCGTATATGTGTGTGTGTGTGTGTGTCTAAGCATGCATGTGTGTATGTGTGTTTGCATTCTTGCATGCATGCATTTGTGTGTGCAAAAATGTGTTTGTCCGTGTATGTGTGTCTATTTGTGTATTCATGTATGTTTGTAACCATATTTATTTGTATGCATGTGTATGTGTGCATGTGTGTGCATATGTGTATGTGTGCTTGTTTGTTTGCATGAGTGTACGAATGTGTGCACATGTTGGTGTGTTCATGCTTGTGTGTGTCTACATACTTGGGTGTGTGTGCATACTTGGGTGTGTATGTATGTGCGTGTGTGTACATGTGCATGTGCAAGTGTGTGTGCTTTTGCTTTTGCATCTAAGAATCTATGTAGGGGTAGGGATTTGTGTGTTTGAGAGTGCATGTCTATGTGGGCATGCATATGTGTGCTCATGTACATGTATTTTATTTATGTGTTTGTGTACATGTATGCATGTGAGGGTGTGCATTTGTATATGCATGCCTATGCATGTGCTTGGGTACATGTGTGTCCATGCATGATTACACGTGTGTGTTCGTGTATCGATGCATATGTGTTTGTTTGCCTTAGCCTGTGGATGTGTGCATGTGCATGTGTGTGCAAACATGAGTGTGTTTGTGTGCATGTACATGCCTTTGCATGCTTGCTTTTATATATGTGTGTTTGCATTCTTGCATTCATGCATGTGTATGCATATGTGTGTTTGTTTATATCTATGCATATGTTTGTGTGTGCATATATGTGTGTACATGTCTACGTGTCAATGTGTTTGTCTATCTTCATGTCTGTATGTGTGTGAGTGACTGCTTTTGTGCATGTGTACTTGTATACTTACTATGTGTGCATTTGTGCATGTTTTTGCATGCACATGTGTGTGTCCTATCATTAAAGTGTGCTTATGAGTATATGTGTATGTGTTTATGTTTATATGTGTACGTGCGTTTGGGCTTGTGCTTGCATGTGTGTGTGTATGTATACATGTGTGGACGTGTATGTCTGAGTGCTTATGCACTTATGTGTGTGTGTTCATGTGCCTACATGTGTGTGTGTGTGTTTGTATGTGTGTGCATGCATGTTCATGTGAGTTCATGGGTGTGCGCATGTATGTGTTTTTGTGCATGCATGTGTCGATGTGTGGGTGCTTGTTTGTGTATGTGCATGTGTATAAGTGCATGTGCATGTATGGTTGTGTGTGTATGTGTTTTCTTATCTATGTTTGTGTGTGTGTTAACGTGTAATTATGTGTGTATGTGGATTTAGGAATGTTTTTATAAGCATGTGTGTGTATCTAATCATTTGCATGTGTGTGCATGTGTGTGTATGTTTTGTGTATAACTATGTGTGGGTATTTATATGTGTGCATGTGTGTGTGTGACTTTACATGAGTGTATTTTTGTGCATTCATGTGTGTGGTGTACATGTGTCTAAGCATGTGTGCATGTATATGTTTGTTTGTGTGTGTGTGTGTGTGCATGTGAAAATGTGGTTGTGTGTGCATGTGTTTGCATGACTACGTGCTTATATATGCATGTGCATTTGAGTGTGCATACATGTGTGCATCTATAAGTGTAATAGTGGACATGCACATGTTTATGCATATGGCTACATGCGTGTGTTTGTGGGTGCATTTGTTTTTCTAAGTGTGAGTGCATCCATGTGTCAATGTGTTCATGTGTGTGTGTGAAAGTTTGTAGACATGAGTTTGTGTGTGTGTTGTTGTGCATGTGCACGCTTATGTGTAAGTATGTGTGTGTGTGCATGCATATGTATGTATATGTATGTATGTGTTTATGGATTTGCATGTGTGCCCATGTGTGTGTGTGAGTGTGCTTGTGTGTATGTGTTCGTGTGTATAGATGTGTGATTGGGTATTTGTATGTATGCAAGTGTGTGTGGCTGTGCATGAGTGAATGTTTGTGTGTGTGCATGCGATCACAAGTGTGTGTGTAGCTACTTGCGTGGGTGTATCGTGTGTGCACGCATGTGTGTTTAGGATTATATGCATGTGAGGGTGTGTGTACTTGTGTTTGCATGTCTGTGTGCATGTGCATGTGTGTGTGGGTACATGTGTATGCATATGTTTGTGCTAATTCATATGCATATGTGGATGTACATGTGCATGTGAGTGTTTGCATGTACATGTGTACGTATGTATGTGCATGTGTGTGCATGTGTGTGTGTATGTCTATGTGTGTGCATATGTGTGTGTACATGAGTGTCAATTCATATTTGTGCATGTGTGTGTGCTTGTGAGTGTGTGTGGACAAGTAAGCATTAGAGCATGTATATAAGCATTCATGCCTATATGTGTGCATCTATGAGTGTGTGCACGTGTGTGTGCATGTATAAATGTTTGCGCCTTTGTTTATATGTTTGTGTGTGTGCCCCAATGTGTGTAGGGGTTTGTGTGTGTGTATGTTTGTGTATGTGTGCACTTTTAGGTGCACATTGCATGTGTGTGCACACATATGTGAGTGTGTGTGTGTGTATATGTTTGTATATGTATGCACTTGTTTTTTTGTTAGTGTGTGTCTATGTGTTTGAATATAGGTGTGCATGAGTGCATGCATGCATGTTTATACATTTGTATGCATGTGCATATGTTTGCATGTGTTTCCTTATGCATGTGTGCAAGTATCTATGCTTGTGTGTGCACTCATATATGTTCATATAAACTTCTAAGTGTGCACATGCGAGTTTGTGTGCTTATGAGCATGTGGGTGCATGTTTGTCAGCATATGTTCACTTATACCTATTTGTGTGTGAGCATATAAATGCATAACTATGAATGTGTTTAATCCTACATTTGGGTATGTGCATGTGTATATGTGCAAGTGTCCATGTGTGTGTACGCATGTGTGATTGTGTTTCTTTGTGCTTGCATGTGTGCGGGCATGTGCGTGTGTATGTATGTGGCCAGGCATTTGTCTTGTGTGTGTTTATGGCATGCATGTCTATGGGTATTAGTGGTTGCATAGGTGCATGTTTGTGCATGGATGTATGCATGTGTGTCGATATATGTGTATGTGTGTGTGTGTGTGCATGTTTTGTATGCATGTGTCTATATCAGTAGGCATACATATGTGTGTGAGCACCTATGTGTGCATGGGTATTTGTTCATGTGCTTATGTGTGAGTGCATTTGTGTGTGTGTGCATAGGGGTGTGTATGTTTATACTTGTGTGTATGTTTGAGCATGTGTGTGCATGTTCATCTACATGTTTGTGTAAGTTTGTGTGGTTGCATATATGTGTATGTGTTGGTGTGTGTTGTTGTGTGTGTGCATGTGTACATGCAGTGTTTGCATCTGTGTGTGTGCTTGCATGTGTGTTTATGCATGTGTGTGTGAATGTATGTATGTTTGTGTGGGTTTGCATGTGATTTTTGTGTACATGTGTGTGTACATTTGTCTGTGTGCATGCATGCAAACTTGTGTATATGTTTGTATGTTTGTGCCATTATGTGTGTGTGCTCTTGTGTGTGTGTGTATGCATTTTTTTCATGCTTGTATTCCTATGTGTATTTATATGTGTGTGTGTGCAAGCATCTTAGTAGGTATGCATACATATTTATGAGCACGTGTGTTTTTTTGTGTGTATGTTTATTTGTGTGTTTGTAAGTATATAAACCTCTACACTTGTGGGTGTGTTCATGCATGTGTGAGTGCATGTATGTCAGCTCATGTATGTGCATGACTAGATTTATGTGTGTATATGTGTGTGTACTTGCATGTTGGTTTGTGTGTGTTTTCATGTTTATGCATGTGTGCGTGTGGGTGTGCTTGCATGTGCTTGTGTTTGCTTAAGAGTGTGCATGTGTGCATGGGAGTGTATTTGAGTGTATGTGCTAGCAAATGTTTTTGTACACCCAAATGCATATGAGTGTGCACATGTATGTGTACATGTGTATGCATGGGTACACAAGGATGTGTGAATATGTGTGTTTGTGCATGCGTATATGTGTGTTTGTGCATGTGTGTGCATGTGTTTAAGTGTTTGTGCAAATGGTTATATGTGTGCATGTGTGTGCTTATGTGAGTGTGTATTAGTGTATGTGTATATGCATATGCATGAGTGCATAGGTATGCATGTGTGTGTGTGTGTGCATGTGAGTACATGTGCATTTGTGAGTATATATGCATTGGTATGTGTATGCATGTGCGTGGGTGTGCATGCATGTGTGTGTGTGAGCATGCATATTTTTGTGTATGTCTTTGGGCATGTATACATGCATGCGTGTACACATATGCCTTTGTGTCTGTGTGCATTTGTGTGGTTTTATGCATTCATGTGTGAGTATGTTTGTGTGTGCATGTGCTCGTGCATGTGCATGTGTATTTGTGTGTGTGGTCATTTGTGTGTCTATATATGTGTGTGTGTGTGAATGAATTTGTGTGAGCATGTTTGTGTGAGAGCATTTGAGTGTATGTGAATGCCTGTGTATGCATGGGTGTTCATGTGTGTATATGCATTTGTTTGTGTCTTTGTGTGTATGTGTGTGCATATGTAAATGCATGCATGTATGAATGTGTGCATGTATTTATGTTCATATCAGTGTGTATACGTGTACATATGTGCATTCTTGTGTGTGTGCATTTATGTTCATATCTGTGTGCACAAGTGTGTATGCTTGTGCATGCATCTGGTTCCTATGTGTGATTTTTGTGCATGTATGTGTGGACTTGTGCATTCGAGTGGATAGCTACTTGCATGTGTGCATAGGTACATTTGTGCATGTGCATCTACATGCCTTTTGGTGTTTTTGTGCTCATGTGTGTGTGTTTTGGTGTGTGTGTGTGTGCATGCTTATGTTTGTGTGTGCATGAATGTTTATGTTTGTTTGCTTGCATTCATATATTTGTGTGCATGTCTATGCATTGGTTCATGTCCTTACATGTGTTTGTGTGTGTATGAGCATGTGAATGTGTATGTGCATGCATAGTCATGTGTGTGAGCATGTGTGAGTGTTCGTGTTTGCGTGTGTAGGTGTGTGATTGTGATTGTATGTGTGTATGTCTGTGTGTGAGTACAAGCCTATGTATGTGTGTTTTTATATGTGCATGTGTGTGTGTGTGCTTGTGCATATATGCATGTGCATGCATGTGTGACTGATGCATGTGTGCATATGTGTGTGTGTTTATGCATGTGTTATCATGCGAATTCACATGTATATGTGCTCATAAGTGTGTGTGTGTACTTGTGTTCATATGCATTTTTGCATGAGTGTGCATGTGTGCATATAAGTGTTTGTCCATGGGGGTGCACATGCACATGTTTAGAGTGTTTTTGTGTATGTGCATATGTGGTTGTGTGTGTCTGTGCATCTATGTGCATGTGTATGAACATGTGTGCATATGGGTTTATGTGTGTGTGCAGGCATATGTGTGAGTGTTTGTTCATTTGTGGGTGTGTGTGAGCATTTTGTTAATGTGTGTGTGTGTCTATATGAGCATGTGTGTTTACATGTGTGTGTGTGTGTATGTATGTGTGTTCATATTGCCAAGTGTGTGTGTGTGGATTTACATGTGCGTGATTGCATGTGTGAGTCCATGCATGCAAGTGTATGTGTGTGTGCATCTTCATGTGTGCCTGTGCATGTGTTTCTATAAGTGTGCATGTTTTTTCCTATATGAAACTCTACCTAGGCTTAAGCATACATGTGCATGCATTTGTGAGTGTGTACGTGTATTTGTGTGTGCTTACGATTACATGTGCGTGTGTGTGCGCGCATATGTGCATATACATGTCTATGTGTACGCTTTTGCATATTTATGAGTTTGTACATATGTGTGTGTGCTTGAGTATGTTTGTATGTTTGTCTATGCATTTATGTTTGAGCATTTGTGTGGAAATGTATTTGTGTTTTTATTTGTGCATGAGTGTGCTTGTATGTGTGTGTGTGCATGCATGTGCATGTGTATGTTTGCTTACTCGTTTACATGTGCATGCACATGTGACTATGAGTGTATATGTGTGTGTTTGTGAGTGTGTTTATGCATGGGTGTGTACATCTATGAAAGTGTTTATGTGCATGTATGTTTGTGATGTAAGCATGTTTAAGCACTAGCATGCATGTGTGTATGGCGGGTGGGTGTGTGTGTGTATGTGTGTTGATGTGAGTGTGTGGATGTGTCTATGTATGTATGCCTGTATGTGTAGGTGTATATGTGTGTACTTGTAAGCATAGGCTAATAAATGTGTGTGTGTGTGTGAGCGAGTGTTGTGTGTGTGTGTGGTGTGTGTTTGTGGGTGTATATAAGTGTACATGTGTGTATATGTATTTGTGTGTGAGTGTGAGCATGTGAGTGGGAGAGTTTATGTGCACATGTGTGCTGTTTGTGTATGTGCATATGCATGTGTGTGCATGTGTGTATGTACTATGCATGTGTGTGCATGCATGTGTATGTGTGTGGGTGTAGGTGTGTGTATGTATGTTCCTACATGTGTGCATTTGTGTTCGTGTGTGCTTGTTTATGTGTTTATATTTATGCATTTGTATAAGTGTGTTCTCAAGCATGTGTTTGTATATGTAAGTGTGTTGTTGTACACATGCATGTGTGTATGAGTGTGCGTGTGTGTTTGTGTCTGCATGCCTAAATGTGATAAAAATAAATTTTTTAAGGAGAAAATTCTCAAGGAGGAAATGAATAATTAAGATGGTTTCCCTATCTTGATGCTCCCCTAACTCCTAACTATTGTCCCCCTTTGACACCATCAAAAGGGAGTGAACCTTATGCAATGTTTAAAATTCCTAATTGTTTCCTTAATGTTTGAAATTGATACGATGGTATAGGTTTGGTAAAAATAATTAGCCAATTCAAGCTTAATGGGAATACTCTAATTTGAATAATCCTTTGGCCACTTGATGTCTAAGAAAGTGATATCTAACATTTATGTGCTTAGTCATAGAATGATGAACTTGATTTTTAGCTAGTGCTTATGCATTAGTTTTATCAATTTTAATAGGTGTGACCATAGTCTTAAAGTTGTTGTCTTATTTGCAATCCTAAGAAGAATTAGCACTACGATAATGCTCATTTCAATATTCTTAGTCATAAGATCTCCAAATTCTTTACATATTTCTTTTTTTCTACTACTAAAACATAAATTTGAATAATTAGTAAATAATCTCCTAATAATCAAATCTTTTAGATGTGAGGTTGCAAATATCCATCATCTAGATAAATTGTTTTTTTTACTTCTAGATTTTCTAATTTTTCATCATTCTTATTCAAACCTAAGTTTTTTACTAATTTTATTTCATTTTGTCAATGCTTCTCACTAACTAGTTGGATAGACTCATCAAACACATGTATTGTTTCCTCTACCCTATGATTCTAGATTAAAGACTCTTTATGCTTTTCTAATAGATGAATAACCAAGATGTAGATTTTAATTTTCTTCTCGATTTTGATTATATAAGTTGTAAAATCTAAACTAGAAGCATACCACTAAATTAAATCATCAATTTAAGTTTTTTAAATGTTCTAAACCTATCATAAAATGTCTATAAATATTTTGGAAACCTTTTCTTCTAGTCTTCTAAGTTTTACCCTTGGGAACCCAAGAAAACTTGGGTTAACCACTAAATGAATCTTTAATATTATCATTCTTAATAATCCATCCAAAATTTCTTTTATATGCATACATGTTTCTCCTAAAAAAGCAATCTTTCATAGTATGTCCATGTTTACAACAATAAAAACAAACAATATTTGATGTCCTAGGCATGCTTAAGTATTTAGGCTTTTCAAAATTGAAGTTATGTTAAGAATAATAAACATGTGAAGCATGAGAAGTATGTGAAGCTTTTCTTATTTTAGCATGCTAAGGAAATTGTTTTTTCTTTTCAAACCAAAATATCATGCTTTAAAGAACTATTTTCAATAATATGAGAAGCCTTTTCATCACATAAATTTTGATTTTCTATCTTTTTCTTTTCATCTTCTTTCATAACAAAATCAAGCAATTCAACTTTTTCTTTATAAATCTTTTTTAATTTTTTGTGAGCACTCATTAAAGAAGTTAAGGCATTCATAATTTCAATATAATTACTTTCAAGAATATCTCTTATCTAAGAGCTCACCTCATTTTCTTCTTCTTCTTCACTTGAGGATGTTGAAGATGCCTCATTTGCCATAAAACAAATCATCCCTTCTTCTCCTCTACTTGAGCTTGAAACATCTGAATCTTTGGATGCACTCCATGTAGCTTGGAAAGCTTTCTTTTTCTTCAAGCTCTTCTTCTTCTTCTTTTCCTCCTTCATATGCTTGTCCTTATGTTTTGGACATTCCGGTTTAATATGACCGGTTTGCCTACACTCAAAGCAAATTGGTGGCCACTTTCTCTCCTTATAGCTCTTCTTCTTCCATTTCCTATTAAGAAAACGTTTTGCGAAATTTTTTGCTAAACCATTAACATGAGAACTTACCTCATCCTCCAAATCCATGGAAGAGGTAGAAGTGGAATCCAAATCATATTTGGTGGCTTTAAAGGCCATGGGTTCTTCCTTCTTCCTTTCATGCTTTAACTTGCTTGTAGAAGCCTCTTTCGTTAGTCTCCTAGTCATCTTTATTTTGACTGTGAGAAGTTCCCCAAGGAGTTCATTAAATGAAAGTTTATTTATATCTTTGCCCGCTTTAGTAGCTATAGCAAGGGGATCATATTCTGTTGGAAGGGATTCTCAAAATTTTTTCTTACAAGATCCTCATTTGAGAATACCTTTCCAAGATTTGCTAAGCCATTTGGAATATCATTAAATCATAAAATAATATTTTTAATACTCTCATAGGGATTCATTTTAAAAAGTTCATAGTCATGGGTGAGGATGTTAATTTTTTGTCTCTTTCACTTGTGAGGTGCCCTTGTAAGTTACTTCGAGGTTGTTCCATACCTCAAATGCTGTATGCACATTCATAATTTGTGTAAACTCACTAGGAGAAATTCCACAATGAAGATAGTTTAATGCCTTAGCATTTAATTCCAATCTTTTGGCTAAACATTAAGTTCACTGAAAGACTTGACTTCATTAGTAGAAGAATTTTTAAGAAGTTCACAAGGCTTAGTCATAACATCCCATAACTTTAAATCGATAGATTGAATAAAAATTCTAAAACGATTCTTCCAATACAAGTAAAATTCTCCTTTAAATAAGGGAGGTCGATTTGAAGAAAAACCTTCACACAAAGTTGCACTCATCTCAACCAGAGAAGAAGCCATAAAACAAAAAATCTCAAAACCACAAAAATTATGAGAGAACCTTCTTTTAGCACAAGTGGATCTCCCACGTGATGTTATTCACGTAAATTGGGATTCCTCGCTCTAATACCAATTGAAGTTCATTGTGCATAAGGAAATCCCACAAGAAGGAGTGAATTGTGATAAATAAAATTTTCTTTTGATTTTCAGTTTCAATTAAAAATTAAATCTTTTGAGCACGAATAAGAAGAAATATAACACAAAATATTTTTAAGGTGGTTCGACTCAAAATCGAGCCTACATCCATCCCCAACCGATGTTGGGAAAAAACAACACTAAAAATACCAAATTACAATCGAGGTTTTTCGTACGGTTCACTTCAAACCTACTTGGGATTTTTCCTACGGCTAATCCTAAACCTACTTGAGTTTTTTTGGGTTGAACTCAAACCCCAAGCTTTTGCACAATGCCGGGATGCCCTTGCCCCAAAGAAAGGAATACAAAAATTGGCAAAGCTTAAAATAACTTTAACTGAAATAAGAGGCACACGACGAAAAAATAGAGGAATAGAGATTCAGAGATTGTTGAAGCAATAACATCTAATTTTAGAATCCTTCTTGCCACTTTCTCTTTATGAAATTGGAAGCACTGTATTCAGTTGATTTTGCTTGAAGTCGTGATCTGAAAGCTTTGAGATCTTAGAAAAATGTAACCTCTAGAAGTTCTTCATTCTTCCCTATTTATAGAGCTTAAATTTGAGCTCTAAAATCACTCCCAACGGCTCTTAAAATCAATTATCCTTTTGAGTAATAGACGGAAAGCAGTTATTGTCCGATTCAGGCCCAAACACGGACGACACGGATAGAATCTTGAATATAATGTTTGAGATTAATCTCGTCCATTCGATCTGGGCACGCTTGATCTGGGCATTTGGATTGTACGCAGACTGTCCTTCATGTATTAATATAATATGTCCAGACTTAATTAAAATTAAAACACTTTACCTCAATGGTTACGTGTTCCAACACATATTTGTGCAGCCTAGGTTCGATTCTCTTACATGTCTTTTTGCACTGAATGATCTCAGCCATCCAATCGTGCTTGTCTTTCTGACTTCTTTGATAGTAAGGTTGGATTTTAGTCCCACATCATTGCAAATGCTTTGCCATTGAGCTTTAAAGGTAATTAGCTTCTTATTACTCTCGAGTCGCTTTGGGGTTCGCTCTCCCCTTCCTTGACCATGATTTCATCACCTGGTTTGGGTTGACCTGATCTTGCATTGTTCCGTTTAGCATTGCCTGTGGACTGAATTCGCCTTTCTGTTCAGCGTCGCCTGTGGCCTGAATTTGTCGTGCTCCATTCGGCGTTGTCTGCGGCCTGAATTCCTTTCAACTATGGGTGCCCCTTCCTTGGGTCAGTCCACCAATTTTTATTTTTATTTATTTTTTCATTTTTAAAAGCCTGGATGGGCCAGTGGTTGGGTCGGGTCGACCTGTCTAATGCTACAGTAAAAATTCTCGAGAGTAACACTGTATTAGAGTTTTTTGTGAGAATTTTTGTGCCAAAATATTTAATATAAATGTACCAAAATAATTTTATATTACCATAGTATTATAAGTTTTCTAAATAGCAATGAAAGGAAATTAATGAAAAATAATTCCTAAATAATTTTAAAAAATGAAATACCAATGTCTATACTTTTTGTCAATAAAGCTTGGCCCAAAAATAAAAATTCAATTATTATTAATTTTATAGTATTTTTAAATATTAACACTACTAGTGTGCCACATAATCTCAAAATTTGGACATATCATATTTGAGAAAAAATAAAAGAAAATCAAGTATGAAAACTTTAGTGGATGTCTTTAATTTTCTTAAAGATTGCCAGGACTCTAAGTGCCTTGAATACCATTATTTCAGACATTTAGAGTTCTTGGCTTATCTTAATTGAATATTAACAATTTTGTTTAGAGCAAGCTCATATGAAATATAAACATTTATTCTTGACTAATCACACATAAGGGTGTAACACCTATATAGATAAAAAAATCCTAATAAACATGCCAAAAACAAAGAAAATAAAATAATTAAATTACCAAAAAATTTTGCAATTTAATAGCACTAATCAACATTAGTTTAATGTTGTTTACCTTATACAAGAATTTTGAACTCCAAGACACTAAGGAGATTGATCATACCATTCTTGATGAATAAATCATGTATGACTCCAACTATCATGTATATTAAGCAAAATCAAGAGAAAATAAAAAACATTTATGAACATGGAAGCAATTACTTGACTCGATAGAGCTTATCAACACCAGTCCTACAATAATTATGTCATCTTATATGAACCTCATTTATAATTACTAAAAAATACAAAAAATTAAAAAAAACATAAATAATATATAACTATTATTTTATTATAAAGGAAATATTTATTAAAGTGAAAAGATAAACTAATGCAATATAATTTAACCAAATCATATGATTACCTGATCACATGAGAAGAGAATTTTTGTTTCATAGTAATATATAAAAAGTAAATTAAAACCATTTAAAAAATGACACTGATAACTTGGGAAACTTGCATTGAAGGACGCCAAGGTATGGAAGTGTAACATCCTCTATCATCATGTTATGTAAAATTTGAAATGTCTAATAATGCATGCAAAAAAAAAATTAAAATTTTATAAATTAATATTTAATTTGATAAAAGTCAATTACTTAAATCAAATAGTATTTGTTTTATAGCAATTAGACCTCATTTTAAATAATTACAACTAATAAAAAAAAAGCATAAATAATAATGAACTATTATTTTAAATTAAAGAAAATATATATTAAATTTTTAATAATAAAATTAGGAGTAAAATAATATAATAAATAAAACAAATCTAAAAGGCACATGAGAAACAAAGTAAAAGTTACACATTAATATAACTAAATTAAATAATTGAGGAAATGAGTTAAATTATTAAAAAAAGTTGCTTTCCAAGATACTAAGGAGGTTGAGTGTAACACCCTTGATTATAAAATCTAATAAGAATCTAAATGTCTCAGAAAACACAAAGCCTTTAGAGAACAAAAAAATAAAAATTACAGAACATTTTTTAATTAGTAGAGCTCATTATGATGAGTTTACTGATGATTTGTTTCTTAATCAGACCTTGTATAGAATTTCTTTAAAATACCAAAATTAAAAATGCATAACTAATAAAAAGAAAGATAACTTTATATTATACAGTATGTATATTAAATTTCAAATTAAATAATTGAAGTTTTGATTTATAATTAAATCAAAATGATGTAAAGATTTCAAAAGAGAAGAATTAACATTTTAGAGTAATATAACTAAATCGAAGGAGAGACTTTTGAGCAAATGAGATATACTATGCTAGCAAATTACGTTCAAGTGTACTAAAGACATTAAGTGTAATACCTTAAATCATGAAATGAGTCATAGATTAAAATATGTCATAAAACATGGCATAACACTAGAAAATTAAACAAATTAAAATATAAAAATTAAAATTTAATCCTTCAAAACTTGGTGGGACTTAGCCAACAACATTTATTATATATCAATTAGACCTTGTTTGGCATTGCTATGAATTATAAAAGAAAATAAGAATAAATGATAATAAAATATTAATTAAATACTAAATAATTATGTATCAATGGTGAAATAAGATAAATTGAAGAAAATAATAGACATTTAAGGGTCTCATAAGAAAGATTTGGACTTAAAATTAGTTGCAAAGCTTGCAAAAATAGTAAAGAAAATATGTTTAAAAAATAAAAAAATATAATGTAATTTGATAAATCTTTTCAAAAAAAGTCAAATTACTTGTTAAAACTAATATTTTATGAGATAATTTGAAATGATGAATTATAACCAAATCAAAGTCATTTAAGGTCACCAGAGAAGCAGGTTGGAGTTACATAACAATATGACCAAATAGAAGCAAAAAAGTTAAAGAAATAAGATAAATTATTTGGAATAGTTTTATTTCATAATACTGAGGAGATCAAGCATAACATTCTTTATTATCAAATATTGTTCAAGTCAAGTTGACTTATAATGTTTGTAAAAAAATTTTTGAGTAAAATATTTAAAATTATAAAACAATTTTTTTATTTTGATAGAGGTCATTAAAAGTCGTTTGATGATGTTTGTTTCGTCTCTATCGAATGTCATTTGGAATTATTATTGAATACCAAGATGAATTAGAATAAATAATAATAAAATTTTATTTTAATATTAATTAAAATAATAATAAATATTAAAGGAGAAAAATTGAAGCAATATAATGTAACAAAATAAAAGTAGTTTAATGATGAAATAAGAGGAGATTTAGAGTATCATTTTAATGTAACAAAATCAAAGAAAAACATTTTGAAGAAATGAATAAAGCCTTATCAAAGCAAATACACATCTCTTAAATCTTTGAAGTTTGTTAAACAATCCAAAGTCATTTTAGGACCACTAGTTTTCTATGTTCATAATGTTTAAGTAATTCTTTACACATAAACCTATTTTTTAATAAACAAAGACATTAGAAGAAAGGTGAACAATTTTAAACTTGGTCCACCAAACACAAGGGTGACCTAAAACATACACTTGAAATTTCATAAAATTAAATAAATGGTTTATACTCTCGAAGACAATAATCAAATTATAATTTTTTGTCATTTGTATGCATGTGTGTTCACACAAGTATTGTAGCACTCGATCTCAATAGAATTCCAAAGTTAAGCATGCTTGGGCAAGAGTAGTGTTAAGATGGGTGACCTCGTAAGAAACACTACTATTTTACAAATTTTTTATACCATCTCATTTTCTAATTAATGACAATTTAATATAAATGATAGTTTATCATTATTATTTTAGTAATTAATTGTTATTGATAACTTTGTAACATTGTTATTAATTTTATACAGTACTATATATGATACATCATATAACATAATAAGATAATAGTTTTATCTTAGTTTAATACTAAGTAAAAAACTTATATTAGTTATAATAAACTAAAATTAATTAATATTTGTAATTATATATCTTCAATTTTCTTACATTTTTTTAAATATAGTAATATTTTATTATATAAAAACTTATATTAGTAATATTATATTATTTATATTTATTATCTATATTACATCATAAAAAGATAATATATTAGAATAATTCTAGCCTTTATAATTTAACGGACATTTTTAATTTTATGTTTGAATAAAAAAAGATTAAATTAATAGTTAAAATATTATTTAGATATTTATAATTTTATTAAATAATTATAAATCACAAATAATTTTAATTTTTTATTATTATTAAATATCATATGTGATTGGTTTCTTATATTCAATAAATATTATAAGTTTAGCTCTTAATATTTAACTTGTATTTAATTATTCCTTTCAATTTTCTCTCTTCATCCCATTATCTCTCAAATTCTCACTTCCTTCTCTCCTTTATTACCATTCTCTTGTTTATCTCTTCATTCTCTATTATATTATGTTTTTTGCCATTCTCTCTCATCCATCAATCTTTACATTCTCTCCTCTATCTTTTTCACTTATTTATTCTCTCTCTTGTTAATGTTCTCTTTCTTTTTCCAAAATACTAAATCAACTCTCATATCTCATCTCTTATCTCTCTTTATTATATTTATTTTTCTATTTTTTTCTTATCAATCCATTACATTCTCTCTCTTATAGAATATTTGCTGATTTCTATTATCTCTTTTTGCACATTCTATTAATAATATTTATGAAATCTCATTTATTTTATATTTTAAAAGATATTTTTGTGATAAACATATATTTAATATTTATATTTATTACATAATTTTATTCTTTGTTTAATAGGTTAATAACATAATGATATTAAATGTTATGCATAAAAGTCTACATATATAATACGTATAATTTTTTTTAAAAGTACATATAATTTTAGAAGTAGTTCACTATCTTCGAGACAATAATCACATAATTATAATTTTTTTATATGCATAAGACAACACCTATATTTTTACGCAAGATCTATTTAGAGTTCCAAGTTTAAGCATGCTTGGGTGAGAGTAGTTTTGGTAAAGCCCTAGCATTGCACCTTTTTTTTCATAGCAATTCCTTTTTAATTAATGGCATTTCATTTTAACATGTTAATATTAAAATATAAAATAATTATAAATGATAGTTTAAAATTTTTATTTTAGTAATTAAGCTCTCATAATAACTTTATAATATTATGATCAATTTCATAAAATAATAAATATGGCATATCATATGTTGTAACAAAATAATTACTTTAATATTGTTTGACACTAACATAATAACATATATAAGTTATAATGAAATAGAATTAATTTATTTTTATAATATATATATATATATATATATGTCATGTTTATAATTTTTTAAATATAGTAATATTATATTATAGAATTTTAAAAAACTAAAATTATTTAATTAATGTAATATATTTTTTATATTTGTTGTACATATTAGATCATATGAAAAAAATATATTACAATAATTGTATTATTTATTTTTCAACTAATAATTTTCATTAATCTATTATTAAAATAATATTAAATTAATATCCTAAATGTTTTATTTATATTTTTAATATTGTAAAATGATAAGGAATCTATAATATTTTTTATATTTTATTATTATTAGTTATTATATATTATGAACATATTATGTTTAATAAATATTATAATTTTAATTGTTAAGATCTAATTTTTTGTTAGTTATTTCTCTTTGTGTTAATGTCATTTATATTCTCTCACGTCATGCCATCTTATGTTATGATTCTCTATGTTCCTATATTCACCATGGCCTCTCTCTTGCCCATCATTTTCTATTTTCTTTTTCCTCTCTCTTTTACTTATTGATTTATTCTCTTTATCTTATCTCTATTATCATTTTTACTTTTTCTCTTCATTAAATCATCTCTCATCTCTCTTTATAACTACTTTATTTTATCTTTATCTTATCAATTTGTGTCTTTCTCTCTCCAATAAAATGGTTATCTTCACCTCGATTATCTCTCTTATAGCTCATTGGTTGACAATATTAAAGAAATCCCATGTGTTCCATAGATTATTGTAATATATTTTTAATGTATATATATTATTTTTTGTTTGTACATTTATTATATAATTTAATATTTTATTCACAAGAACGATAACAAAATAAAAGAAATTTTTATGTATTAATTTTTTTGTTATAAAAAATAATTGATTAAATAATGTTCCCTTAATTACATATAAATAAAATATTTATATTCAATTATTTTATTACACACATATAAGCATACATTTGTTTGAAAAGTGCATATGCTTGATAATTTACAACTATGATTTTATCTTTTGCATGTGTGTGTGAGCACACAAGTATTTTAGCACTAGATTTTATTAGGACTTCAAAGTTAAGAATGTATTGGTGAGAGTAGTATTTGGATGGCATACTTCTTCAAATGTCCTCATTATACACTTATTATTTTTATAATAATCCATTTTCTAATGAACAAGATCTAATTCAATGTTATGCTAATGTTAACAAATTAAATTATTATAAACAACAATTTAAAATTATAGTTTTACTAGTTAATTTCAAATATAAATTTTTGATATTATTATTAATTTCATGTAAAATAAATGTGACATATCATATAATATAAAGTAATAAAAATTTCAATAAAATTTAATATTGAGTAAAATAACGTATATATAGATTTTTTTAAATATACAAATATTATATTTTAGAGTTTTAGTAATCTAAAATTACATCTTTAATATTAAATATTATTTATGTTTATTATAAATCTTATTTGATATAAAGATGATATATTAAGACTATGATTATATTTATTATTTGAATTTTTTTTTTAATTTTAAGAATGAATAAGATATAATAATATTAATAATCAAAATGGTCTTTAAATATTTGTAATATTCCAAAATAAAGAAAAGTTTTGCATTTTTTTATTTTTTATTATAATAAAATATTATAAAGATTTAATTTTTATTAAATTATATCTTTGACTTATTTTTATTAATCTCATTATGTCTGATACTCTTTGACTTCCTACACTTTTATTATAATTCCTTTATTTGTCTCTTTAGTCTTTGTCTTTTTAAATTTTTCTTGGCCTCTAGCTCTTATCTATTATTTTTTACTTTCTCATTTTTCTTTCTTTTTCATTTTTTTGTTAATTTGTTTATGACCTTTAAGTTATCTCTTTATTTTTCCTCCTCATTAGATTGTAGCTTATTAATCATTATTACTATTTTCCTCTCTATTTTGATCCTATCAATCGTTTACTTTCTCTCTTATAAAATAGTTATATGTAACTCCATTATCTCTTTTTTTAGCCAATCCATTAATAGTATTTAACAAATCTCTAATGTTGTGTTATTTAATACATAATATTTTATGATATATATAAATTAGTTTTGTTATTTATTTTTTTATTTTTAAAAATGATATGAAATTAATAATATCAAAAATTTATATTATGACATATATAATTCAGATAATTTTTTTGAAAGTGCATATGTTTAATAATTTTAATAATTTTAGAAAATTTCGTTATGATCATAAAAAGAATAACATAACTACAATTTCTTATCTATTATATTATTTTGTGACCACACGAGCATCATGGTACTATATCTCCATAAAACTCCAAAGCTAACATTGGGTGGGTGATATTGCTATTTTGATGGGCAAACTTTTGAGATGTCCTTATGTTGCACATATTGCTTCATAATAATCTAGTTTATAATAAATCATAAATTATTTTGATAACAAGTTAATTTTAAAAAATTAAACTATTATAAATGATAGTTTATATTTATCATTTTAATTATAAATTATTAAAAATATTGCTACAGTATTATTATTATTGTCATACAATAATAAATATAGCACATTGCATGATATAATAAAATAAAACATTTATTATATTTTTAATTTTTAGTGAAATAACTTATATAAATAATAATCAATTATAATTAATTTATGTTTGTAATATAGAAATACAATATTTAAAAATATTTGAAATTAAAATTATGTCATTAATGTTCAATAATATTCATATTTATTATTCGTATTACATCATAATTGAAAATGGCTTATTGAAATAAAATATTTAAAGATATGAGACTTGCTAATTAATTTGGTGATCAACAATGTTACATCAGATTTTCTTAGTATCAATTAATGCATCCATTTAGTGTAGTTTATCATATTTCTTCAAAGTTTTAACATCAATTTTGTTATATTATTATGAAACACTAAGTTTCCTCTCTTTGGATGTTAACATATATTTGATTTTATCTTGTTACAATTTTTTAATTAATTTCTTTTCAACTTTAATATAATTTAATATGTTTTAAAATATTACATTATTATTATTTTTGTTTATTTACTATTCTTATTTGCTATAATTCCAATCTATATCTGACCTAGATAAAATAAATGTCATTTGACTCATCTAGATGAGATTTTTCAAATTAAATATTACCTTTTGTAATTTGAAATTTTTTATTTTCTAGGGTTTTCTCTTGCATTATAGTGTATTTTTATTATATTTGATTTGAAGATTAAAGATATTATAGCTTATTTCTTAGCATCATTAAATAAAGTTTTTAGCACAATTTATCTTATTTTTGTAAATTTTTAGCTCTAAATCTCCCATCGTTGAAACTTTATTTCGCTTTAATTAGTTTTATTAAAATAATAGTTTACTTTTCATTAATTATGTTATTTTTCTTAACTTTATCACATCTTAGCCATTATATATACTTTCTTAGCATTACATAATTTTTTTTATTATTAAGCTTATTTAATTTTGTTATTCAATGTAATTCCATGTAATGTCCCATCGAGACAAAAGAATGGTCATTTGACTTGTCCCAACAAACTCTCTCAAATTCAATGTTTATTTTTTTATTTTTACATATTTTTTCCTCTTGAGATTTTATATGCTTCATGGGATATTTTGATTTGTAATATATATCTCCTAAAAAAGAAATAGCAGATTATTAATTTTTTCAAGTATTTATTTTGATAATTCTCAATATATCAAAATGACGATCTATCTATGCATAATTCTCAAAATATCCTATAAAATATTCATTTTAAATATTTTTTAAATACTTAATTTTTTTATTGTTTTCCAGACATTATGATGTATTTTTAATTGTACTTTATTTTGTTACTATAGTGTCATACTCAGTCTCTCTAGTATGTAAAAATATAACTTTCATAAAGAATATATCCCATTTATGCAAAGGTTTTGCTTTGAGTTGGCTATATATCAATGAAACTCTTGTTACCCTCACATTTTAATTTTACAACGTTTGCATTTATTTTTTTTTCAATTGCTTCAATCAAGCTCAATTTGGCTTTATCACATGCTTATTTAGTATTGAAATAATAATGTTCTATTATTTATACTTATTTAAATTATAATTTCTCTAGAATTCCAATTGAGATCAACGATGGTAAAAAACATCATTGGATTGACCTTAATACGCTCCATCCAATTAAATATTTATTTCATAATTTTTAAGTTTTATTTTGTATGGTTTTCTCACACGCTTTGAGATATGTTGTCTTTTACATCATTAATGATCAATGATGTTACCCTCAATCTCCTTAATATTTTTTAATGGAATTTCACTTGTAATTTTGCTCATTTATTCAAATTGTTTGCTAATACTTTTTGCATTACAATGAAGAAACTTTTTCTCTCTCTTGAAATATTTAGTAATTTAAAAAAGGTTTGTCATAGTTATTGGATCAATCATCATGAGTTCTATTCATTTAAATTATTATTTTTATACTTTAAAAAATAAAAAATTCTAAAGGTTTTAGAATGTTTTCTTCAAATTCTACTTCATACATAATTTTGCAATTGAGGATGTTATGCAATCTCCTACATATCTTGGAATGTAACTTATACAATTTATGTTATGCTATCAAATCATTTACTTTAATTTGGTTATATTATTATGAGTCTCAAAATCTCCTCACATGTGACCTTTGCATCATTTTCATTTTGTTGTATTACATTGTTTTAATTTATCTTTTTTTATCGTTAATATATATTTACTTAATATTAAAAAATTAATTATTTATTAATTTTTCTAATGTACTTTGATAATTCCAAGTAATTTTATACAAGGTCAAATTTCAATGACTTAAGTGCCATTGGACTCATCTCCATGAGCTCTCTCAAAGTAAATGTTCAACTCTTTAATTTTAAAAATGTTATTTTCTAATGTTTTATCATGCCTCATGAGTACTTTCATTTTATACCTAATTCTATGAATGAGGATGTTTCGCATGAACTCCTTTATTTCTTGGAATGCAAATTTTTCTTACATTTCCTTTCATTCGAGGAACTTTTTTCTCTTTGATTTTATCATATTATGATAAAATTTTAATACTCTTATCTACTGGCCCTTGAAAATTTTTTGTTTTGTTATTTGGTAATGCTTCAATTTTTCTTGTTTTAGCTTTTATATATTCTTACATTATTTTAAAAAACTATTTATCATTATTTATGATTTATTATTTTGAAAATTCATAATAATTTGAAATGTGGTCCAACCAAGGTGAAACAATTGTCATTGCACTTGTTAGGGCAAGTTCTATTCAACTTAATTTTCATTTTATATTTTTAAGTATTAAATTTTTAAGAGTTATGGAGTACTTGAAAGGATAATTGATTCATGTATAATTTTCTGATTTAAAATGTTGCACTAGTTCTCTTTACTATCTTGCTATGAAACCTCCCCATACAATTCATGTGATTTCTTTAAATTTTGATTTTTGTTTAGTTATATTACATTGTAACTCAATATCTTGTCCCATGTAACAGTAACATTATTTCCATTTGGTTATATTATATTGCTTCAAGTTTTCTCATTTTAACTGCAAAATATATTTACTTAATATTTAAATAATAATTTATTATTTATTGTCTCGTTTTGCTTTGTTATCTTGCACAAACTCAAACTAAGGTCTGATTAGATTGAAATAATCATTATTGGACTTATCTTGGTAAGCCCCATCAATTAGATATTCATTTAAGGATTTATAAGCATTTATTCAAAGCTTATAACATTCATTATAGTCAAGGATGCTACAAACAATCTTCATATTATCTTGAAATATAATTTTTCCACAGTTGAATACATTTTTGAAAATTTTCACTTTTACTTACTTATATTAGTGTGTACTATAAATCTCCTCTTATTAAACCCTTACATTAGTTTGACTTTATAATATTACATTTCTTCAAGTGATCTCAATTCAGCATTAATATATATTTAACATAATAATTTAATATTATTTATAAATACTTAGTTTTGTAACTTGTGTTAATTTAAAATGAGTTTTAATTAAGATTAAAAGAACACATTGAACTCTTCTTGAAGAGCATTATATATTTAAATATTGATTTCCATATTTTAAATTTTTTAAATTTTTATGTATTTTGCATGTTTTACAATATATTTTAATTTACACTTCATTTTATAATTGTTGAAGACAATTCAATCTCCTTACAATCTTGCAATACAACTTTTCAATATAATTTAGTTCATTTCTGCAAAAGTTTTACTTTTGATTTGGTTGCATTACTAGTTAACAAAAAAATCTACTCTTTTGACCTTTATCAAGAAAAGTGGTACCTTATATTTTTATGATTTTTCATATGTTGATGAAGTAGATTTTATATGCTTAACAATAAGCCTAACATTGTTTGTAATAGTTTGTTCTTTTTTACGTTCATTATCTTGAAGGCTTATTTAGCTCCAATCAATTTTTGATGACTTGGCATCAAAATTGATTACTATTATTAAATTCTCTAATGTTTATGTAACTATCAACTGATTTAATGAACCTATACCCTCAATAATTATTGGTTCAAAGATATAAATATATTTGAACAATTTCCCTCATAGAAAATCCTGTTCAAAGCATTTTTTTCCCAAGTATTTTCTCCATATTCTTTCTTTTATAGTTTACTTAGTTCTTTTCTAAGTACTAGGTCAATTAATGATTCCATCTAATAAAATTTATTTTTGTCTTTATAATTCTCAAATCAAATTAACAAAAATTTTCAATTATCCATTTTCTATTCCAAGCAAAATAACTAATATAAATTAACAAAGATCATGATCTATCTCTATTTTATGTTACTTTCTAAAAATAAAAAAAATCATCTCAAAATATGTACTAATTATCATGTCATTGTTAGGTCAATATCAAACATGAATGATTGTTATTTGCTCTTTTATGCTCCTACATGCTTTCCTAAGTGAGACATGTAAAAGGATGTTTAATTGCTTATTTCTTGTAATCATCACATGATATTCATTTTATGAAATTACCACTAAATTAAAATTATTTTCGATTAAAATCAATTTAACAAAAGTAATGAATATTTTCAGTTTTTATGAAATTCAATTAGAAAAATATTTTTATAAAAAATTCATGTTTCTTTCCTTGTAGACTTAAATGTTTTGTGTTTAATATCATTGTGATAAGTTATCTCTAAATATGTATAAATTCTTATTTGTTTTTAGTGCAATGACATACAGGACCTAATTTTTTGTGAAATTCTATGTCAAATTGTATTTAACTATAACTTCACTAACCATGTAATATTTTAATTCTAAATGAGATATCATAAAATCAACTAATCATATTTCCTCAAATCATCCCAAGGACAACCTTTGGTAATGACTTAATTTATTTGAATTCATTTTGGAAGACTTGTATACAATAATAAATAAGTTCTAAATGATTAATTTTTATTTGTACTAATTAAGTCTAAAAATGTCTGATCTTAAAACCTAAGCTCGATAAGTTAAGGAATACAAATGTTTTTTTAATGTGAGTGAAATAAACCAACAAAATAATGTCTATAAGCATAGGTCCTAAAACATGGAGATGCTACTGCAAAACTACATAAGCTTCAAATTTAAGAACCCAAACAATCTTGGGTTTGATAGTGGTGTGGTGTGGATGTTGTGATTTTGTAAGCAAATTTTCAAAGTTTACTCCCTTAGGAATCCACTCATATCTTTTATGCAATAGATTTATGGATTTCTTAGTTACAAAATCAAAAGTATGATATCCAAATTTAGGAAAATAATATCATTCAACATGAGATTTAAATTTATAATTAGATGTAGGCCAACAAGGAATGTCTAATGCAATGAACAATTGCATATGTATTTTTTAATCTACAATTATTTTTATCTCTTGCCACACAATGTAAGATCAAGCATATTTGAGTACTTGTGAAACATTGAAGTAACCATTACTCTTTTCCAATTGATTGAATAATGTAGCATGTCAAGTTATATGTGAATAATTAAAAGTATATACATCAAAAAATAAAGAGGTATACATTATCTCAAGATCATGTATTTCTTTTTTAATCGAATCCAATTTTTCAAGTTTTTCATTAAACAAAGATGTTATTTTGCATAAAGTATCATTCTTATACTTCAAAGAATCATTGCAAGTGATATAGATGGATAATTGTTTTTTCACATTCTTTATTTGAAGATTTCAAACATGAAGTAATGGAAATATAAGCATGATCTTGATTACTTCAACAAATATGTTTCTCTTCAACTGCATCAAGTTGTTCATGCAATTTAAATATTCTAGATTCATGTTTTGCACAAACTTTCTTAAGATCATCATACATGTTTATTAATATTTTATTCTAAAAAACTGCTTAGTAAAAGAATTTGAAATTTCTTAACTAGACACAAAAGTAGACTCATCTCAAAATAAGAAGTACTTCATACTAAATTACCTCCATGATTCATCTCTAAAATGAGTTTCTTCTTCCTACTCATCTTCTTCCTTTCGTTTTTTTGGTGTTCATCTCCTTCTTGCCATCATGTCAAGGTTGTGATTCTATGTTACAACGTAACTTATCTAATACCTGCTTTATCGCAAAACATTTTGTACACAAAAAGACATTCACTGTAATTTCTTGAGGCAATTTATAAAATGAGTAATTCATTCCATTATTACTTATTGTAATTACTATTCCTAACTTATTATTTCTATCTTTTTATTATTAAAGACATGACTAATGACCTCCATCAAATCATTACCAATCTTTCAACAAAAGTTTTAAAGCATTTTTCCAGATAAAAAGTTTTCAAAATTAAATAATGGAGTACATGATGAAAATCATTTAAATAAAATTTCACAAATATCAATTTTCGGTAAAGTCTTCCCAAAACACTTAAATAAATTTCTTATAACAACAAAATAAAATAATTTACTAATAAAGTAAAATTACAAGATTTTAATTGATATTAATAATTAAAAAAATAATTAAAATTAATAACATAATTAATTAGTCACACTCAATATTTTTAACATCTTGAAATGAAACTTTCTTTTACAACATATCTTGTTTCTTAATTTCTTTTGTTTGATTTTTTTTATTACATTTGTTTAATTTATTTCATCTTGGGTTTAATATATATCTACTTAATATATAAAGCATTATTTACTATTTTTATACTTATTAAATTTAGTTATTTGCAATAGTTACAAATTAGTTCAAATTGAGATGAAACATTCATCGTTGGACTCATCTCCATATGCTTTAACCAAATAATTATTATTTATATATTTTTTAAAATTATTTTTATGGTTAATATTTTTTATGAGATAATTTGATTCATACAAGATATTTTGAAATGCAAGTTTCTTTTATAATGTGTCTAATTTCTTTAAATTTTAATGTATATTATTATTTGTATATAAATTAATATTTATTTATTACTAATTCTTATTTACATATGAAATTTGCAATAATTCGAAATGAGCTCCCATGTCGAGGAAACAATGTTTGTTAGACTTCTTGGATAGCTCTCGCAAAATCAATATTCATTAATATATTTTGATTAGTATATTATATTTTTAGTTTTTTGATTGAATATGTGAATGCAAGTTTCCCACACAACTTTTCTATTTTTCTAAAATTAATCGGATTGGTTTAGTTATATTGCTATATAACTCTAAATCTTTTCTATGTGTCATTTTTATTTTTTTGAATTACCTATAAAACATTACATTAATTTTTTTACTTTTATATTTAATATATATTAGCTTAATATTATAAAAATAAGTTTTTATATTTATGTTTTTTTCTTTGGTAATTATTACTAATTCCAAATGAGGCTTGATTGATATTACACAAAGGTGATTTTGCTTGTATTATTATTCACCATCAAAATAAATATTATTTTTACATTTT
The DNA here is from genome assembly GCA_023846275.1 of Vanilla planifolia. NCBI lineage: Eukaryota > Viridiplantae > Streptophyta > Magnoliopsida > Asparagales > Orchidaceae > Vanilla > Vanilla planifolia. The sequence goes on from JAIUJO010000102.1 coordinate 1,087,279, forward strand.
TTAAATGTTTTATTTTCTAGATTTCATGCACACTTTACAAGACCTTTCAATTCATTCATTATGTAATAGCAAAATTAGTAACATGATCATCCAAGTATCCTCAAATGTTACATTCCTATAAATTCATATTATTTCTTCTAATTTTTTTCTTTGATTTCTTTATACAATATTGGTTTACTTTCTTACATTTTTTATATTCATATATGATTTTGGTAATTTCAATCAATTTTAAAGTATAACTAATTAAGAGAGAACAAACATCATTATACTCATATCTTTGAGTTATATGCAATTAAATTTCATTTTTTTATTATTAAATATTTTATTTTGGAGAGTTGCTTGCTTATTTTACGAGATATTTTGACTGGTATCTAACATGATGATTGAGGATGTTATAATCAGTTTTCTTATCATCTTTGAATGCAACATCATTGTATAATTTATCTTCTTTTCTTAATGTTTTTGTTTTTTTAGCTTTGAAGCACTTATTCTTTTCACTACAAATTTATATAATATTAAAAGGATCATTTATAGGTATTCCAAATGTGGTCAGATCGTGAAACAAATGGCATCATTTGACTACCTTGAACATGTGGTAGTAAATTAAACGTTTATTTTTATTTTTGAAAATATTTTATTTTCTTTCGGGTTTGGCAAGATTTATAAGAAATTTCTATTAATGCCTTGTTTTATGATGGATGATGTTACACTTGAACTCCTTGTTATCTTTGAATGCAACTTTTTCATACCAAACATCTCAATTAATAAAAGTACTTGCTTTTATTTTTTTATAAAAAAATGTTACCAAAATTCTTTCTCTTATGACATTTATATCGATTCAATTTGGTTTAATTAAATTGCTTCGATTTATTGCTTTTCGACTTTAATATATTTTTTTTTAATATTTTAAAAATGAATTTATTATTTTTTCCTTATCAACTTCAATAATTAGCAGTAATTTAAAATATTGTTTGATCAAGTGAAAACCAACATTATTTGACTCATCTCGATGAGCTTTATCCAATTAGTTATTTTTAATTCTTTTAAATTCTTTATTTTGTGTGAGTTTGATTGATTTTATTAGACATTTGCATTTATAATAGATTTGTCTATCAAGGATGTAACACTCGGTCTACTTAGCAACTTGGACTATAAATTTTTCATACAATCAATCCCATTTCCCAAAAAGTTTTCTTTTGTTTAGTTTTATTACTATAAAACTATTATTTTCCTCTCATTCGAGCTCTGCAATACTTTGATTTGCTTATATTACATTGCTTTAATTGTATCATTCTAGTTCAAAAATATTAAGCTAAATTTAAAAAATAATTAATTGTTTGTTATGTTTATTCATATTGATTTGTAATCCTAAATACGATCTCATCCAAATGAAATGAATGTCATCGGGCTCTTCTCAATGACTTCTAACTTATTAAATATTTTTTTTATATTTTATGTATTTTATTTTTAATTTTTTATGCTCGATAGAATATTTTTTATGTTTTAGTGCAATTTTATTATACAATGTTTCTCATTTTTTAAAATTTTTCACATAACGTTTTTCTTATTACTATGTAACTCTAAATATTTTCCCTAGCGACTTTTACATTGCTTTGATTTTATTATAAATGTGTGTTAGATTCATCATAGTTAACATTTAATATATGTTTACTTAATATTAAAATACTAATTTTTTAATGCTTATTTACTTTGGTAATTCAAAGTGATTTTTGGGGAGATGTAATCAAGAAAAAACATCATTTGTGTATCTCCATGCACTCTATACAATTAAGTATTTATTTTATTACTTTTATTACTTTCTTTCTTATGTTTTAAAATGCTTTAAAAGATAATTCCTTTCATATCTAATTTGATGGTAAAGAATGAAACAATGAATCTCTTTAGTATATTTTGACACAACTTTGTTGTATAATTTATTTCAGTTCTTCTAATGTTTTGCTGTGATTTGGTCTTATGCTATATAACTCAAAATCACTTCTTATCAAACACCTAGATATATTTGTTTTGATTATGTTATATTATTTATATTTCTCTTAATTTAAAGTTAGCATATATTTTATTAAGATTAAAGTAATAATATATTTTATTTTTGCTTATTTACTTTGGTTTTCCTCAATAAGTTTGAACGTGATTCGATTACAACAAAACAAGCATTCTTGGTTTCAATGTGATGAACTCAATCAAATTAAATATTCATTTCTATGACTAAAAAATTATTTTCTTGGGTTTGGCATACTTTAAGAGGAATTTCATTTAAAACCTAACAAAGATGAAATAAACATCATTAAACTCATCGTGGTGAGCTCTAACAATTTAAATTATCAGTATTATATCTTTAAATATTTTCTTAAGATGTTTTCATGCATTATGAATCTTTTTTTGTCTTATTTTATTATTGAGAATGTCATATCATATCTTTTGAGTATTAGGGAATGTAGCCTCACATGTCATATGTCTGATTTTTTTATTATTTTTTTCATTGATTTTCTTATCTTATATTGCTTCAATTTATCTAATTTTAAGTTTAATATATACTACAATAATATTAAAACTGTAACTTGTTATTTATGGTTTTATAATTTTTTAATTTGTTTTTCTCCTGACAACGCCTGATTGAGATTAAAAAATGTAGTTGGACTCATCACATCGAGCAATATCAAATAAAATATTCATTTTTATTTCATAAAATATTTTATTTTCTAATATTTTGGCAAAATTTATGAGACTTTTCAATTCGTATGAGATTTAGCAATTAAGGATATTGCCCATTTTTGTCTTGGATTCTTAGAATGCATGTTTTCCAAAAATTTTAACAAATTTCTTGAAATTTTTCATTTTTATTTTATTATATTTCTCTGTTACTCCAAATCTCTTCTTGTGTGACATTTGTATTGCTTGGTATGGGTTATACTATATTGCTCGAATTTATTTCATTTTAGGTTTAATATTTGTTTGCTTAGTATTACAAATATATACGTTTTTATTTTATTGCTTTTTTAACTTTCCAATTCTCAAAAATTTTGAATGACTTTTGATTTAGTTGAATTGGACTAATCTTAACAAGCTTTATCTAATTAAATATTGTTTTATATTAGTTTTTAATGTTTTACTTTTTAAAATTTTGGCATATTATATGAGATATTTTGTTTCATATGAAATTTGATGACAAACAATAATAAACTGGGACAATTTAGAACCTTAAAATTAAACAATGTCATATTATTTATCTCATTATTTAAAAATATTTTGGTATGATTTTATTATATTAATTTATAACATTTTTTCTCTTCTCATGTGGCATTTACATCAATTAAATTTGGTTACATTATATTTCATAAATTTATCTCAATTTAGGTTTAATGTATTTTTCCATAACATTAAAATGTTAATTTATTATTATTTAAGATTTTTTCACAAGAAAATCATTGCAATTTCCAACAAAGTCTAATTGACAATTACGATACGTGATAGGGCTTGTCCTAATAAGATTTATGAAATTAATGCCTTTTTTTTACATGTTTTTTTTGGCATTCTTTGAAAGTAATTCTTTTCTTACCTAATTTAATGATGCAAGATTGTATAGTTGATCTCCAAATTATCTTTGAATACATCTTTCTTGTATAATTTTTCTCTTATAATCAAAATATTTTATTTTAATTTTGTTTTATTATATTGCTTTATTTCATTGCATTTTTGCTTTATTATATATTTAATTTATATTGTAATAATAGTTTTCTATTATTTATGCCCATTTATTTTTGTAATTTGTAGTAATTCTAAAGAGCTTCAATTAAGATGAAATAGACATCCTTTGGTTCACGTTGAGAAAATCTATATACCTAAAATTATATTTCCATGCTTTTAAATGTTTTATTTTATAATTTCATACCTATTTCGATGATCAAGAATGTTCCACTCAATCTCCTAATTATCTTTAAATGAAATACACAATAAAATTTCTTATTTCTTCAAATGTTTTGCGTAGGATTGTTTGTTGTACTATATAATTCTAAATCTCACCTCATGTAACTTTTGCTTTGTTAATTGTTTAGATTTGCCTCCTTTTTAATTTTATTATAAATTTAGTCAATATTAAAAAATAAATTAATAATTAATTATGATTATTTTCTTTGATAATTCAAAAAAATTCCAAATGAGGTTTGATCAATATGTAACAAATTTGATTAGACTTGTCTCGATTAATGTTCAAAATTAAATATTTAATTTTGCATTGTTTAAATATTTATTTTGATGATTTTTGCATGCTTTATAAGGTAGTTCAATTCATACTTGACATGAGGAACTAAATTTTAGCGCACTAACTCCTAATTATGTTAGAATGGAACATTTTTTTACAATTTATCTCTTTTTTACCAAAATATTTGCTTTACTTTCAATATTTTATGTGGGACTCTAAATCTCCACTAATGTGACTTTAACATTTATTTGATTTTGATATAAATTGAAGCAATGTAATCTAACCAAATCAAAGTGATATAGAGCTTACATGAATGAAGATTGGAAGTTACATAGTAACATAACAAGATCAAATTAAACATTTTTTAAAGTGTGTCAAAACTCTAGAATATAAAATATTTAAAAATATACAAATGAATAGCTCTATGTATAGAGCTATGTGAGAAGCATTAAATAACATTTTTTTTATCTTGATTGTAACTCATTTTGAATTAAAATGAATTACAAAAATAGATAAACAAAAATAATAAAAAATTATTTTTCAATGTTAAAAAAATTATATTAAAGATAAAAATATAAAATTTGATGCGATGTAGTCTAATCGAATCAAAGCTATGAAATGGTACTTGAGTAGCGAGTCATAATGAAATTGTAATGTTACTATGACAACACCAAAACTTTGAATAAATGAAATAAATTGTGTAAGAAAGTAAAATTACAAGATGCTTACAAGATTGACTCTAACATATTCTATCATCACTTAAGTTATGAAATGAAATTATTTGTAAAATATGTTAAAACATTAGAAAATAAAAAAAAAGTATGAGTCAAACAAGCTTATTTTTTTCTTGATCAAAACTTTGTTGAATTACTATGAATAACCAAAGTTAACAAATATTAATTGTAATCAATTGTTTTTTTACTATTAAGCAAATATATAATAAATTTGAAATGTGATAAATTAAGGTAATATAATAAAACTAAATGAAAATGATATAAAGATCTTAGTAAAATATAAAAATAAAATGAAAATATTTGATGAAATGGGATAAATTATGCGTGAAAGTTATATTGCGTGATACTAAGAAGATCATGTGTAACATGTTTAATCATTAGTACATCTGTGATGATGAAAGGAAATTAAAATTTAAAATGAGATAAATTATGCAGCAATAAGAAGATCTAGTGTAACATTCGTGATCATGAAATCTATTATGAATCAAAATTTAACTTAAAGCATGCCAAAACCTTGAAAAAAATGTCTTGGAATATAGAAAGGAATATTTAATTAGATAGACCTCATTAAGATCAATGTAATGGTAATTCTTTCATGTCTTCATTTCAAACATTTCTAAAATTTCAAAATAAATAATAATAAAAATAATAAATTACCTTATAATATTAAATAAGTATATATTTGGGATGAATGCAATATAACCAAATCTAAGAGTTGTAAATGTCATATGGAAGGAGATATAGTTGCATAGTAATATAATTAAATTGTTGTGAAATTTTGAAGGAATGAAATAAATTGTGTAAGTTAAATACAAAGATAATAAAGAGATCAAGTGTAACATCCTTCACTATCAAATAAAGCATAAATCAAATATCTTTCAAAGTGTGTCATAACCCTTGAAACTAAAATATTTAAAAATATAAAAAGGCTATTTGATTGGATAGAGCTCATGAAGGCTACTCTAACAACATCTGTTTCTTCTCGATCAAACCTTATTTCAAACTAATATTAATTAAAAAATAAAATATGAGAAATAAATAATTATTTTTAATATTAAGTTAATATATATTAAAGATAAAATATGACAAATTAATACAATGACATTTAACCAAACAAAAGAGATATTGTGGCTACAGGGTGGGAGAGTTAGATTTTAATTATAATATAATAAAATTATAGAGAAATATTTGAACAAATGAGATAATTTGTGTGGGAAAAATTCAATTCAAGAAAGTAAGGTATTATAGTGCAACATCCATAAAAATCTAACAAGGTTTGGATCAAAATAACTTGTAAAGTATGAAAAAAGTTAGAAGCAACATATTTTTAAATAATAATTATTATTATTTGAAACTAATTAATGATATTTGTTTAATTTTGATTGGGACTCATTTACAAGTAATACAAATAACTAAAGTAAATAAAAAAATATAAATTATTATTTTAATATTAAGGCAATATACAATAAAGCTGACACTACATAATTAAAATAAATGTAACATAATCAAATCAAAGCATTGCAAAGGACAAATGAGAGGATAATTTTCTTTTCATACTAATATACGAAAATAAATCCTAAAAATTTTATAAAATGAGATAAAGTGAATGGTAAAGTTGTAATGCAAAATGGTAAGGAGATTGAGTGTAATATCCCTGTTCATCAAATCTTGTATTAATCAAAATATCATGTAAAGCATGCCTAAACTAATAGAAATTAAATATTTTAAAATATAGGAATTTTTTTAAATGGATAGAACTCTTTGAAAAAAGTCCAATAACACTTGTTTCACCTCAACCAGACTTCACTTGTTAGTACTGCGGCTACGAATAGTTAAACAACACTTAAATAATAATGAATTAAAGTTTTAATGTCGAAAATAATATATATTACTGCTAAAACAAAATAAATTGGAAAAACAATAGACTAACAAATTTAAATTGTTGAAAAGGCTACATAATAGAATAATTTGAGTTTCATAATTATATAACAAAATAAAAGAAAAAGGTTTTGAATAAATGAGATAAATTACTTGGGTATGCTGAAAAAACTAAGGAGATTGAATGTAACTAGGTTAATCTTGAAATAAGTTAAGAATTTGAATACCTCATAGAATATTTAAAATTATAAAAATAAAAATTTAATTTGGATGAGTTTGTCAAGACACGCTCAAAAAAGTTTGCATTGTCGTGATCAATGCTCATAAAGAGTTGCTAAGAAATAATAATTTAAGTAATAATAAATAATAATAAATTTTTATTTTAACAATCAACAAACATATAATTATGCTAAAATTAGTTAAATACAAACAATTTAATAGAATCAAATGAAAATGATGTAATAGGCACATATTAGGTGAACTAATGTTTTGTAGAAATATAAATAAATAACAACAAAATACTTAAGAAAATTAAATAAATTATAGAAGAAAGTTTCACACCATGATACTAAAGAGATCAAGTGTAAAATCAAGGTTTGCCAAATCAAGTACAAATGAATATCTTATAAAGTATGCCAAAACCCATGGAAATAAAATATTCTAAAATATAATAAAAATATTTAATTTCATATAGCTCATCTAGAAAAGTCCAACAATTTTTATTACTCTCAATCTGACATCAATTGAAATTACTATGAATTATAAAAGTAAATAAGCATAAATATTAATAATTTATATCGTTTTTTAAGCAATTATATGTTAAAATAAAAATGAGATAAATTGAAGTAATATAATCTAACTAATCAGAGCTAAGTATAGGTCACACAAAAGGAGATAGAAAGTTCCATTCTAGCATAATAAAATCAAAGATAAAAAGTTGAAAAAATAGATAAACTGTACAAGAAAATGTCATTCAAAGAACTTATGGAATTTGATTATATTGCCCATGGCATTAAAGGTTCTAAAATAAAAATTTTTATAAATCCAAAAGTCATAATAAAGTTTCAAAATTCTTAAAATGAATATTTAGTTGAATAGAGCTTTTCTAGACTACTCCAATTACATTTTTTTCAAATTAACTAGATCATGTTTGGCATGATTAACAATTACCAAAGAATAAAAAGCATAAATAATAATAAATTAATATTTTTATATTATGTAAATGTATATTAAAGTTAAAATAAGATAAATAGAATTAATATAATCCTTCCTAATCAAGGTGATGTAATGGCCACAAAGGAGAAGATTTAGAGTTACATTTTAATATACCTTCATAAAAATAAATAATGGTAAAATATGATAGTTGTATAAAAAATTGATATTTAAAGATACTAAGGAGATAGAGTGTAACATCTTAGACCATTGAATCATGTACAAATAAAGAATAACTTGTAAAATATACCAAAATAAAAAAAATATTTTAAATATATTAAAATAAATCATCGATGTGATAGAGCTTATTGAGATGAGTGCAACAACATTTATTTCATCTTGATCAGGCGATTATTATACTTAAGAGAAATTACTAAAGTTAGTATTTATAAATAGTAATTAATTATTCTTTTAATATTATGTGGATATATATTAAAGTTTAAATGAGATAAATTTTAGCATTATATTATAACTAAACAAAGTGATGTAAAGGCTATAAGAGTGGATATTACTATTTACAAAATAATATAGCTATGTGAAAGTAAAGAATGTTTAAGAAACAAGATAAATTTTATAAGAATGCTGAATTCAAAGTTATGAAGAAGATCTACAATAACATTCTCAGTGATCATATCAATTACATGTTGAAATGCCACATAAGGCATGCAAAAAATTTAAAAAATAAAAAATTTAAAAATAAAAAGATGAATATTTAATTCTTTATAGCTCATCTAGATGAGTTTAATATTATTTTCTCTAGATCAAATAAATTACTATTAACTACAAAAAGTAAATAAGTATAAATAAAAATAAGTTCTTACTTAATATATTTTCAACCAAAATGACATAAATTGAAATAATATAATATTACAAAATTAAAGAACTATGATTATCACATGACTGTAGATTTGGAGTTAAATAATAATATTACCAAATCATAATAAAATTTAAGAAATGGTATAAATTGTATAATAAAGTTGATTCCAAGTTACTGTGAAGATGAAATTTGAAATACTCGACCACCAAATTTGATTTTATGACAAACTATCTTGTAAAATGTGTCAAAGAACTAGAAAATTTAATATTTAAGAAATATAAAAATAATTATTTAATTTAATATAAGTCATTAAGAAGAGTCTAAAGACATTTGTTTGAACCTGATTATACCTTTTCTATAATAGCTATGAATTAAAAACTAAAAAAGAATCCAAAATAGTGTGTTATTTTTTAATGTTAAAAAATTTATGATATGCCTAAAATGAAATTAATTAAAGTAATACTGTAAAGTTAAGTAAACACAATGCAAAGTTAAGACAACATAAAACTTTTATTTTCATAATAATATAACCAAATAAACTATAAAAAATATTTAACAAATGATAAATTATATAGAAACTATTTACATTACAAAAGACTAAGAAGACAGAGTGTGATATAAATGTCACATAAGAGTAGATGAAGAGTTAAAGTAATATATTAAAATGAACGAAAAATATTTAAAAACTATACTGAGTGATACAAGAATGTTAAATTCTAAGACTTTATGGAGATCAAATATGATGTCCCTGATCATGAAATTAACTGTAACTAAAAATGCCTTAATGCACCTGATAAAATGTTAAAACATTTGAAAATATAAGGAATAAAATTTTAATATTATACAAATTAGTGGATTGGGTCCAATGACATTTTTTGGTAAATCAGACCTCAATTTTAATTATTCTAAATTGCAAAATTAATTAAACAAAAATAATAAAAAGAATTATTATTTTAGTATTTAGCTTATTTATATTAAAAGTAGAATAAGATAAATTTAGTAATATAATATAACTAATTGATTCCAAAAATTTAAGAAATTTAAAAAACATTATATAGAATGTTGTAATCCATGATAATGAGAAGATTGCATACAACATGCTTAATCATCAAATCATCTATGAATTAAAATGTTTCACAAAGCCCATCATAACTTTTTAAAATAATATATTAAAAAAATAGTTTTAATTGGATGAATGCCATGGGATGAGTCCAATCAAATGAGATCAATAAGCACAAAAATTGACATATTATTATTTTCATATTAAATAAACATTTATTAAACCTAAAAGTAAGTAAATTAAAATAATATAATCAAATCAAATCAATGAGTTGTAATGGTCACATGAGAGGAGATTTAGAGTTGTATGATAAAATAACCAAATCAAAATAAAAATTTTAAAGAATCATTAAATTTTATACGATTGTTTCAATCAAAGATCCTAAAAATATTGATGGTAATATGCTCAGAAGTCATAGCATGCCCAAATTAAAGTATCCCATAAAACATAGCAAAATCATAGAAAAATACTTACATTTTAAAGATAATTTAAAATTTAATGTCTTATTTAAGAGGAGTCTAATGAGATTTTTTTCATCTATATACTTTATTATTTGAAATTACTATAAATTAACAAAGTAAGAAAGCATAATAATTATAAATTTTTATTTTAATAATAAAACAAATATTAATTTAAATTTAAAAAAGATTAATTTAGGTATTTTATGCCAACAAAAAAGAAATATTGTAAAGGTTTTATGGGAAGATAGTTGGAGTTTCATAGTGACAATTAAATCAAAGAAAATGAAGAAAATGATTGACATTATAGTGAAAAGTTGCAATACCAGATAGAAAGGAGATTGACTTTGACATTATCGATCATCATATCAACAAGAAATGTAAATGCCCATAAAGAATGTAAAAAAATCCTTGAAAATAAAATATTTAAAAAATCTAAAATAAATATTTAAATAAATATATCCCATTAAGACAAATTCAATTATGTTTGTTTCATCTCAATTACACTTCATTTGGAATTATAATAAAGTATTAATTTAAATAAAAGTAAATATTAATTGATTACTATTTTAATACTCAGCAGATAAATAAGAAATCCAAAGTAAGATAAATTGAAGCAAAGTAATGCAACCAAATCTATATGATGTAATGGTCATGTCGATAGAGATTTAGGGCATTTTGGTCACATATCCAAATCAATGTGAAATGTTTTGAAAATATGAAATGGGTTATATAGGAAAACTGGTTTGCAAAATTCTAAGAAGAATAAGATATTTAAACTTCTATTATTTATTATCATAATCATTAATTTACAAAACAAATCTTTCAAAACAATATAACATTAAAATCAAAAGTAGATGAATCAGATGTTTGTTTAAGTTGCATATTCGAGAAGAAGTCAAGTCTTATCTAATGATGCCAGTTTTCTCTCGATCATGCCTCACATTAAATTAGAAAAAATTACAAAAGTAAAAAGCACATGATTTTTTAAGATCTTAGCACATTTTATGAGAGATGTTTATTTGTACATACTTTGGTGATTGAAGATTTACAATTGATCTCCTACGTCTCTTGGGATCCAACTTTCTTGTTCATCTTATCTCATTTTTTTCAAATGCTAAGTTAATTTAGTGCTACATATTAATATAACAAAATCAAAGTGAAACTTTTGAAGAAAAAAGATAAAATTTGTGTGATGGTTGCATTCTAATATTCTTAAGAGATCAAGGGTAACATTCTTAGTCATCAAATGAAGTTCAAATAAGACTTTGTTTTGTGGCATTCCAAAAACATAAAAAAATTATTTAAAAATAATAATTTAAACATCAATTTTATAGAGCTTGTTGAGAGGAGTCTAATTACAAATTTTTATTTAAACCATGTTTGGAATTACTATGAATTGCAAAAACTAAATAATCATAAAACTATTAAAGGATTATTTTAATATTATGTAAAAATTTATGTTAAAGCTAAAATAAGATAATTTTATGGTATATGACCCATTAAAATAAAAATTAAATAAAGGAGACGTTAGAGATTATTTAGAGTGATATATTAACATAAATATATCAAATTCATCAACTTGAAATTAATAAATTATTTGTAAAGTTGTATTCTAAAATACTCAAAAAATTGCATGTAAAAACTATAAACAAAAAATCAAGTACCATTTGAAGTCTCCTATAAAGCATGAAAAAATATTAAAAATAATATTTAAAAATTTAAAAATAATTATTTAATTTTATAAGATAAGTCAAGATGAGCCTAACAATATTTCTTTCATCACAATCAAATCTTATTTGAAATTACTATGAATTTCCAAAGTAAATAATCATAAATAATAAAAAAAATTATTTTTTATTTTAATTAAATATATTTTATGTTTGGAAGAAGATAAATTGAAACAATGCAACACAACTAAAACAAAGCAATATAAATGTTGCACAAGAACAGGTTTAGTGTTAGAAATAAATATAAACAAATTGCATGAAAAACATGAAGTAATGTAACATTACAAAATAAATATGATAGTGATAAGTTTGATAAATAATATAAAATTTGAAGAAAAGTTTTACTATAAGATTTGATAAGATTGAGTGTAACATCGTCGATAATCAAATCAAGTACAATTAAAATGTCATTTAAAGTAAGAAAAAATCATTGGAAATAAATTAATTTATTTAAGAAAGCTCATCATAGTTAGTCCAACAACAATTCTTTCTTCCGAAACTAACCTTATTTAAATTTCTTAGCAATTAAAAAATATAATAGTCATAACTAATATTATTTTCTTAATATTAAATAATATATGATAAATTTTGAACGAAATAAATTGAGGAATTATAATATAAAAAAATAGAAGTGATGTATCAATCACATGAAAGGACATTGAGAGTTACCTGGTAATATATTAAAATATAGCCTAAAAAATTTGAAGAAATAACATAATTTGTATGAAAAATTTGCTTTATAAGATACGAAGGACTTCACATGTACAACAATGGTCAAATTATAAGATACAAATCAAAATGGCTCATTAGAGATGAAAAAATACTTAAAAATAAAATATTTAAATTTATTAAAATTGAAGCTTAATTGGATAGAGCTTTTTGAGATTTGTCTAATGAGTATTGTCCCATCCCAATCCATCCTTGATTTAAATTACTAAGAATTACGAGGTTACGTAGGCCTAAAAATTAAAAAAATACTATTATTTTTTAGGTAATTATATTTGAAATTTTACATGAGGCAAATATAAGTAATAAAATATAACTAAATCATTCCAATGTAAAGGTCAAACTAGACGTGATTTTGAGTTACAATATAATATAGGAAATCAAAAAAACTTTAAAAAATGATAAAAAATTTTATGATAGTTGCAATTAATGATAAAAGGAAATTTTGTCTAACATCCATAGTTATAAAATATAGTGAAAATTGAAAATCTTATTAAGCATGTTAAAATAAGAAAATCTATTTCAAAAGAAAACAAAATGAATATTTAATTACACATTACTCTTAAAGTTAATCCAAAGACATTCATTATCTTTAAATTGAGTCTAAATTTTAATTTTACGAACAAATAACAAAAGATTATTATTAAAAATTAGGTAAATGTATATTGAAGCAAAAAATGAGATTACTAAAAGAAATGCATTATAACTAAATCCAGGTGATATAAAGGTTACACATGAAAACATTTAGTGTTATATACTAATATAACAATTAAAAATAAAAATATTTCAAAAAATATGACAAATTATATTGTAATGTTGCATTAATAGATATTAACACCATCCATTATGCATCGTAAAGCATGAAAAAATATTAAAACTTTTTATAAAAAAAAACAAATATTTAATTACATAGAAATCAACTAGATAAGCCAAACAATGTTTGTTTCATCTTGATCAGACTTTGTATGAAATATTGCAAATTACTAATAAAAATAAGGAAAAATTAAAAAAAAAATATGATTTTGATAAAATGTAAATATATTTAAAGCAAAAAAAAAATTTATTAAAGCAATGTAGTGTAAAGAAATGAGGGCTGTGTAAAAGTGAGAGTAGATTTTGAGTTACATAGTTATTTAGTCAAACTAAATAGAGAAACTTGAAATAAGCTCAATTTTATGCCTATATTGCATCCAAAATTACAATGGAGTTTGAATTTATGATGTTCAATCAACAAATCATATATGGGTCAAAATCTCCCATAAAGTATGAAAAAATCTTAGAAATTAAAATATTTTGTTTTATATATTTATAAAAATTATTTTATTATATAAATACCATTAAGACAAATACAAAGATGTTTATTTTGTGTCGACCAAACTCCTTCGAGATTTACTACAGATTTCTAAAATTAATAAGCATAATAATAGTATTTTTTTAAATGTTAAATATATATTGATGTACAAATTAGATAAATTAAAGAAATATAAGATAACAAAATCAAATCGAAGTGAAAGTCTTTATAAAAGAGGTTTAGAGATACATTGTAACATGACCAAATAAAAATAGAACATTTGAGAAAATGAGACATTATATTGGAAAGTAACATTCCAATTGACGAGAGAGATGTAGTGTAACATCCTATGTATCAACTATAGTACAACTCAAAAAAAATTTTAAAGCATGTGAAAATATAAAGAATAAAATATTCTCTAAAAAATAAAATAAAATTTAATATGATAGAGCTCATCAAGAGAATTCCTTAGTCATTTCTTTCGTCCTAATCAAATTACACCGAGAATTTCTACATATTACCAAAATAAACAAACGTAATAACAATAATTTTTTTAAATTTGGCATTAAATAAATTTATATAATAATAAAAAGGGGATAGATTAAAGTAATGTAATATAAATGAATAAATGACATGTAAGTGTCATATGAGCTGAGATTATAGTTATGGAATAGTATTGGTTAGTCAAACTAAATCATTTTAAAGAAATTAGAAAAAGTTAATAGAAAACCTTCATTAAAAGTACTTAAGGAGATTATTTATAACATCCTTCATAATAATTAAGTACAAAAAAAAAATATTTTGTATAACATGCCTAAACCCAAGAACATAAAATATTCTAAAAAATAAAAATAAATATTTAGTTTTAAAAAGCATATCAAGATGGGACGAATGACCTTTATTTCATATAAATCAAACCACATTTGGAGTTACTATAAGTTGACATAACAAATCAACATAAATAAAAACGAATTATTTTTTTAATTTTTAACTAAATATATTTTAAAGTTGAAGAAAGAAAAATTGAAGCAATTTAATATTACCAAATTAAAATGCTTTACCTTGCTTGTGAAGGGTTTTAGCATTCCAATATAACCAAATCAAAGAGAAAATATAAAGAAATAAGATAAGTTGCAATTGAAATTTAAATTTTAAGATACTAAAGGGATCGAGTATAACATTTCATTAAATAACAAAGCATTTAAGAATGCAAATGATTCTTATAATTTTCTCAAATGTATCTATCTTTTATTGAAATATTTAAAATTAATATTTAAATTGAACAATATTATCAAGATGAGTCCAATGATGTTCGTTTACCACTTATATGCCCTTGTTTTGTGTTCTTATAAAATATCAACAATAAGTACTTTTTTAAATATTTATTAAATATATATTAAAGCTATAATAATATAAATTAAAGTAACATAAAACGACCAAAACCAATAAATGAAATGGTCAAACGAGAGAAGAATTATAGTTTCAAAAAATAATAAATAAATCGAAGCAATAAGAAATTAAATTAATGGTGTGAGAAAGTTTTATTTGAAAATACTAAAAAGATCGACTGTACCACTAATAGTAATCAAATTTGTTGAGATTCATAATGTTTCTTAAAACATGCAAAATTAAAAAAAAATAAACTATTTAGAAAATAAAATGAGTATTTAATTAGATAAAACTCTTAAAAAGTAATGATAGTTTGGCCACAATCTAACATCGATTTGGGTTATTATTACTGCAAATAAAAATAAATTATTTTTTAAACTTTAATAAAATATTTATTAAAATTAAAATTAAAAAATAAGAGCATTGTGCTATAATAAAACGAAAGTGAAAAAAATACCACAAGATGGGAGTTAAATTTTTCTAATAATATAAAAACTTTAACTGAAAAGTTTTAACAAATGACATGAATTATAAAAGAATGTAGCATTCCAATATCTTAAAGTGATCAAGTGAAATATCATGGTTGTAAAATAAAGCTTAAATCAAAATGTCTCATAAACTATGAAAAACACGTTATCAAATAGAACCTATAAAGTAATAAAAAATATTTAATTTGATAGAGCAAGTCAGGATGAGTCTAATGAAGTTGATTTCATATCCACCAATTTGCTTTTGGAATTACAAAAAATTTCAAAATTAAATTAACGTAAATATTAATAACATTCTATTTTAATATTTTTAAGATTAAGGGAAATGATGTAATATTGTAAAATAAAAGTAATTTGAAGGTCTTTAGGAAGGGGAATTAGAGTCGAAAGTAATACTACGAATTCAAAATGAAAACTTTGAGAAGATTAGGTAAATTATAAAGAAAGGTTGCATTCCGAGATTCTTAAAAGATTTAGTGCAACATCATTGATCATCAAAGTAGGTTTGAAGTGAAACATTCCATGAATAACCTAAAAAATATATTTCAAAATATAAAAATAAATTTGTAATTTGGTAGTGCTTATTGAAAGTAGTCCAGCAAGCTTTGTTTCATGTCACTTGAATTACATTTTTGATTTTTGCAAATTATAAAAGTAAATAAAAATAAATAATAATAAATTATTATTTTAGTACTAAAAATTTATATATTCAAGAGAAAATAAGAATAATTAAGGTAATACATTGTTTGCTAGAAAGGATATTTAAGTGTCAAATGAGAGGATATTTTTAATTACATTGTGACACACACCAATCAAAGCAAAACATTTGAGGTAATAAGATAAATTTTATAGGAAAGTTACATTCCATGGTATTGAGGCCATCGACTGTAACATTCTCAATGAATCAATTTGATACAAATAAAAATATCTATTAAATCATACAAATTCACCATTAAAAAATATTTAAAAAAAATAGAATGACCGTTCACATTAATAGAGCATTGTCAAAGCAAGTTCGATGTTGTTTGTTTCATCTTAACTAAAATGCGTTCGGAGTTTCAACAAAAAAATTAAAAAGGAAAAATATTAAGGATTTAGTTTTTTTCCTAAACAAATATATATTAAAACTAAAATGAGAAAAATTTAAATAATGCAAAATAAAACAATTAAAATGAAGTAAAGTTCACTTGAGAATAGAATTAAAGTTTCATAATAAATAACAAAAATATTGAGGAAATAAGAAAAGTTGAGATAATTGTTTGGAAAAGTCACATTCCAATATACAAAGGAGTTCGAGTATAACAACTAAAATAATTAAAGAAGATCTCATTCAAAAATCCTTGGGAAGGTTATTATACCCAAGATAAGTAAAATATTTGTAGATAAAACAATGAATATTTTATTATACAAAGCTTGTTGGGATGAGCAAACGTTGATTGGTTCACTTCGATCAAGTCTCGTCTAAAAGTTTTGCGAATTACTTAAGTAGATGGCTATAAATAATAACAATTTTTATTTTAGTTCTAAGTAATTGTATATTAAATCTAAAATGAGAAGATGTGAACCATTATAGTATCCAATTTAAAAAAAAATGTAAAAGTCAAACGAGATGAGATTTTAGGTTACATAGTATTATATCCTAATTAAAGGGAAACATTTGAAGAAATAAAAACATTTTATGGGAACAATCTTAGATGCTAGGGAGATTTAGTGAAACATCTTCAACCATCAAATAAGGTATGAATCAAAATAGCTATTAAAATATTGGAAAATGTTAGAAAATAAAATATTTAAAAATTAGAAAGAATTACTTAATATGATATAACTCATTAAGTGTGTCTAGTTTCCATTATTATTTTTCTATTTGACCTTATTTTCAATTACTATGAACTACCTAAGAAAAAAACCTAAACAATATTAAATTAGTTTTTAAAATTGTTTAAAAAATTTTAATGCTAAAATAAGGTAATTTGAAATAATGGAATAGGTTAAAACCTAAGCAATGTAATTCTCACACTAAGGTAAATTTAAAATTATACAGTAGCATAAATAAATACAAACAAAAAATTTGATAAATCAAGATAAATTCAATGGTAATGTTGGATTTTACATAACAAACAAGATCAAATATAACATTGACAACTACAAAATTAGGTATAAATAAAAATATCTCAAAAAAGATGTCAAACCTTGGAAAACAAAATAATTAAAAATACAAAAATAAATATTTTGTGGTGAAGAGCTAATCAAGAAGAGTAAAAGTAATATGTTGGATTCATCATGATTTGACCATATTTGGAATTAATGCTAATTACCAAGATAAACAAGTATGAAAAAATAAATTATTATGTTAATATGAAATAAATATACATTAAAGTTGATGTGAAATAAATTGAAGTAATATAACATAACCAAATCAAAGTGTTGTAAAGGACATCAGAGAGGATAACTAAAGCTACATATAAATATAACTAAATCAAAGTAAAATTTTTAAAACAAGACAAATTGTAATTGGAAGTTACATCCCAAAATGATAAGCAAACCAATTACAACATTGTTGATAATTAAATTAGGTTGATATCATATTATCTCATAAAACTTGCCAATATTATACACTAATAAAATATTTAAAAATTTAAAAATAATTATTTAATTGGGTTAAACTCATAAAAAAGACTCCAAAAATGTTTGTTTTATTTTAATTAGACCTCATAAGAGGCCATTACAAATTACAAATTTATATAAGCATAAAAATATATTTGTATTTTAAGTATTTTTTAAATATTGAAAAAAAAAATTAAAAAAATAAATTTTAGGTAATATAATATAATAAAAACAAAGAATTAAATTTGATGAAATAAAATTTAGAATAATGTTGCATTCAAAGATACTAATTTGTCAAATAATGTTTTTTCATCTCGATCAAAGCTTATTTTGGAACTATTATGAATTATAAAATTAAATTAGCATAATTAATACTAAATTATTATTTTATAATTAAGAAAATATATGTTAATGCATAAATGATACAAATTTAAGCAATATAATAAGACCAATTCAATGATTGTATAATTATAGGAGAGGAGATTTAATGATATATAGTATTATAGACAAATTAAAGTAAAACATTTTAATTAAAGAGAAATGTCATAGAAAATGTGCTTTCCAAGATGCTAGCAAGATCGAGTATAACATTCTCAATTGTTAAAAAACATAAGAATTAGAACGACTTTTAAAGCATGTCAAAGCAACTGAAAAAAATTTAAAAGACAAATGAATATTTAATTGGAGATAGTTTGTCGAGATTACACAATTGATGTCACTTTCATCTAGATCAGACTTTGTTTGGAATTAAGGTTTATTACCATAGTAAATAAGTGTATTTAATATGAAATAACTATTTTAAAATGAAGTAAATATGCAGCTTAAATGAAAAAATTTAAGCAGTATAATATAACCAAATCAATGTCAAGTAAATATCACGTAAGAGCAAATGTAGTGTAGCATAGAAATATAGCCAAATAAAGTGTGAAAAATTTAAGGAATTAGATGAATTGTTTGAGGAAGATGTATAACATGATAATAAAGAAGTCAAGTGTAGCATACTTAATCATCAAATTAGGTACCAATCAAACTACCATATAAACAATGTTGAAAACACAAAAAAAGTTTTAAAAAAAGACCTAAAATTTTTTTTAATGAAAAAGAGCTCTTCGAGATTAGTCAAATTGCATCAATTTTAAAGTAATATATCAAAATGAAGGTGAAACATTTCAAAAAAAGTGGAAAATCATTTGCAAAATTTGCATTAAAAGATAACAAGATTGAGAGTGACATCTTCGACAATCAAAATTGATATGAGAAAGAATGGCTCGTAAATTGTGTCGATACCCAAGAAAAAATTATTTAAATATAAAAAAATATATTTTATGACTACGGCCGTTGAAGGGATTCCAAATATTTTATTTCATCTTAATTTGTCCTCATTTTGAATTATTGTAAATTGCCAAATTAAATAACTAAAAATAATAAAACTTTTAATTTCAATATTAAGTAAATATATATTAATGTTAAAATGAGATATATTGAAGCGACATAATATATATAGAACACAACAATCTTAAGCTTACAAGAGTAGAGATTTAAATTTTAATAATAATATAACCAAACAAAAGGAAAAACATTTAAGAAGATACTAGTTAGAGTGGGACATCCTAGATTGTCAAATCAAGTAGTAATTGAAAATTTTTATAAAGAATGCAAAAAGACAAAAATAAAATATCAAAAGGTGTAAAAATGAGTGTTTAGTTTGATTGAGTTGGTTGACATGAGCTCAAAAAATTTTTTTCAAATCAATCAACTATTATTTCGAATGATTGTGAATTATATAACAAAAAATGGATAAATCAAAACTACTAGTTCTATAATATTATCAAAAAAATGCATTAAGGAAAAAATTAAATAAGTTGAAGTAATATAATAAACTAAAACAAGATGATGTAATAATGTCAAAGTAGAGAATTAAAGTTACATGGTATTTAAGCTAAATCAAAGTTTGGAAATTTGAAAAAATGAGATAAATTTTATAGGGAAGTGACATTCCAAAATGCAAAGAAGATGAAATGTAACGTTTAATATTATCAAATTATGCATAAATTAAAATGCCATGTGAAATTTGCCAGAACCTTAAAAAACAAAATCATTTGAAAATATTAAAACTAATATTTTGTTCAATAATGCTAGCTGAGATGAGCACAATAGCATTTATTTCATATAGGTTATGTGTCATCGGTAATTACGATGAATTACTAAATTAAATATGCAAAAATGATATTAAAATAAATTTTTTTTCTCTATTAGATATCATTTGAAAATAATATGAATTAAGAAACAGAAAATCATAAATTAAACTATTATCTTAATAATAAGTAGATATATACTAAGGTGTAAATAAGTTAAATTGAAGAAAAGTAATTAAACAAAATCAAAGTGATTTTAAGGTCACAAAGTAGGAGAATTGGGGTTTTACAATAAATATGAAAGTTAAAGATAAAAATTGGAAGAAATAAGATAAATTAAATAGAAAAGTTACATTAAATAATACTAAAGAGATCAAGTGTAATATTCTCAATCACGATAAAGGTGACTAAGTATAACATGCATGATCAACAAATCACTTAAAAATCTACATGCCTTGTAAAAAAGATGAAACTATACCAAAAATAATTTAAAATATAGAAATAAATTTATAGTTTAATAAAGCACATATTAACAAGTTGAACGATGTTTATTTCATCTTTATCAACCTTTGTTTAGAATTACTATGAAATTCCAAATTAAATAAGCATTAAAAAATTAAAATGATGTAATTGTCACATTATAGGAGATTTAGGCTACATTTTAATGTAATTAAATTTATGTAAACCTTTTAAGGAAATATGTTAAACTTTATAAGAAAGTTGTATTGCATGATATTTAGGATATTAAGTGAAATGACACTGATTATCAAATCAAGTATGAATCAAAATGCCTCACAATGTGTGTAAAATTACATGTGAAATATAATATCTAAACATATAATTTTTTTAATTGGATAGAGCTCAAGGAGATAGTGCAATGACATTTGTATTGCACAGATTGGTATCATTTGAAATTATTATGAACTTTTTATCTATATAAGCAAAACTAATAACAAATCATTATTTTCATATAATGTAAGCAAAAAATTAAAGTTAAAGTGAGTTAAACTCAAAAAAATATAACATAATGAAATCCAAGTGATGTGAAAGTTAAACGATAGTAATGTTATAGTTACAGAGTAATATGAACAAATTAAATAAAAAAATTGAATTTGAGAAAAATAGTACATGAAACTTTTATTCAAAAATAATAAAAGGATTGAGTGTAGCATTCTCTACCTATAAATTATTTATGAATAAAATGTTCCATAAAGTATGCCAAATGTATTAAAAAATATTTAAAATTATAAAGATAAATATTTGAGTGGATAGAGTTCTTGTAATTGAGTTCAACAATGTTTTGATTCATTAAGGCCTCATTGGAATACTATGAATACCAAATTAACTATGCATTTACAAATTAATTTATTAAAAAGCTTATGTAAATATAATTAAAGTTGTATAAAGTTTGTCAAAGAAATGTAATATAACAAAATCAAAGAAAACAATTTTAAAAAATAAGTAAATTCTGTTGGAAAGTGGCATTCCTTAGTACTAGAGAGATCGACTATAAAAGCCATGATAAGTTTAATATTGTTTGTTTCATCTCAATAAGATCTCGTTAAGTGTTACAAAGAGTATCCAATGTAAATAAGCAAAGATTGTAATAATTCTTAATTTTAATAATAGGCTAATGAATGTTAAAACTAAAATAAGATAAATTAAAGAAATATAATGTAATCAAATCAAACCAAAGTAAATGTCAATCGAGAAGAGAACTAAACTTTTGCTACAATACAACCAAATCAAACAAAAAATATTAATAAAAAAGTCAATTGTACAGGAAAGCCACATTGCATTATACTTAGAAGATTGAATGTAACATCGTTAATCCGCAAACAAGCATATTTTGAAATGTCTCATTAAGCATGTCAAAACATTTGTTAAGTAGTTAGTTTTAAAATATAGAAATAATATTTAATTGTATAGAGTTTATTTCGTCAAGTCTAATGACGTTTGTTTGCCCTCCATTTCAACTTGTGTGGAATTTCTTCGATTCACAAAATTAAATAAGAAACAATATTAATAAATTATTACAATAATATCAAATTAAAATATAATAAAGATAAAATTAGGCAAATTAAAGAAATCTAATGTAAAAATTTTAGAGTAATGTAATGGTAACATAAGATGAGAATTATAGTTTAATAGCAATATAACCAAATAAAAACAAAAGATTTTAACAAATGAAATAAATTGTGTAAAAATTATCATTCCTAGATACTATGTAAATTGATTGTAACATCCTCGATGGCAAAATAATGTTCTAATTGAATTACTTCATAGGATATGCCAAAACCTAGCAGTATAAAACATTTAAAAGCACAAAATTAAAACATTAATTAGAGTTTTCTTATCGAGACGAGTATCCAAACATTTGCTGTGCCTCGATTAACACTCCATTTGAATGCATGTAAATCATGAAATAAAATTACCATAAGTATCATCAAACTATTTCTTTATGTTAGGTGAGTATATATTAAATATAAATTAAGATCAATTAAAGCAATATAATGTAATCAATAAAGCAATGTATAAATCATAGGACAAAAGAATGAGTTTTTCAGAGTAATATCACAAAATTGAAGTGGAGCATTAGAAGAAATTAGATAATTTTCCAAGAAAAATACATTTCAAGATAGTAACTAGATTGAATGTGACATCCTTGTTCATCATTTCAAGTACAAATAAAAATGCTTCACAAAACATGTAAAAATCTTAGAAAATAAAATATTTGAAAGTATAAAAAGTAATATGTAATTTGATAGAGAACATTGAGTGTAGTCTAGCAACATTTGTTTTTCTTGGTCACACTTCAAGTTCTTTGTTCGCAAAGTAAACCAACAAGAGGGGGGTGAATTGTGGTAAATAAAGTTCTGAGATTTTCTTTTAATTTTTTTTTAAATTAAAACTTAAATCTTTTAAGCAAGAACAAGTAAGAGAAGTAAAATAGTACACAAAAGATTTTTTAGGTGGTTCGACTAAAAATTGAGCATACGTCCACCCCCAAAAGGTGTTGGGAAAAACCACTAAAATTGACCAAATTACAAGCGAGGTTATTCGTACGACGGCCCACCACAAAGCTACTTCGGATTTTACATATGGCTAATCCCGAACCTACTTGAGTTTTTTCCAGGCCCACCTCAAACCCGGGGATTTTACATAATTGCAAGGATGCCTTTACCTCAAAGAAACAAATACAAAAATTGGCAACAAAGTATTAACTTAAAATAATTTAAAGATGCCTACAACCCTAAAAAACAATATTTAAAAATGAATACTTCATTGAAAAAGCTCATCGAGATGAGCCTAATGGCAAAATTAAAGCGATGCAAAAGACAAACTATAAGAGAATGAGAGCTTCATAGTAATCTAACAAAATAAAAGTAAAAAATTGAAAAAATGAGATAGATTGTGCATAAAAATTTTGTTACAAGATACTAATCTATTGGAGTTTAGCATCCTCGATCGCTGAGTATGACACGAATAGCAATATCTCTTAAACAATGCAAAAGCCTTGCAAACTAAAATATTTAAAAAAATGAAAAATTTTATATTAATTAGATAGAACTAATCATGATGAGACCAATAATATTTGTTTTGTCTTAATTTGGCCTAGTTTAGAATTACTACTAATTGCCAAATTAATTGAGAATAAGAAGTAATAAATTATTAGTTTATTATAAAGAAAAATATATGTTGAAGTTAAAATAAGCTAAATTGAAGTAATGTTATTTATCAAAATCAAAGCAATGCCAAGGTTAGTTGTGGGAAAGATTAGTTTTAGAATGAGATATAAAAAATTAAAGTTAAACAATCTGAGACATGAAGTAAATTTTGTGGTAAAGCAAAATTTTTGGGTATTAAATAGATCAAGTATAGCATCCTTATCAAATAATGTATAAAAAAAGTGTTACAAAAAGAATACAAAAGGTTTTGAAAAAGAAAATATAAAATTGAACATTTAATTGGATAGAGCTCGTTAAAATGTGTCCTGGAATTTTTTTCATCTACATCAGACCTTATTTAGAATTGTTACAAATTACAAAAAAGAGAAGCATAAATAATAGTAAATGTTTATTTAAATTTTAAGTGATTTTTATAAAGCTAAAAAGTTATGAATTGAAGCGATGTAATGTATCCACATCAAAATGATGCAAGTTATAAGAGGGAAAGGACCTTGAGTTATATAACAGTAAAACTAGTCAAAGTAGAAAATTTGAATCAAGAAAGATAAATTGTAGTAAGTAGTTACATCTCCATATGCTAAGAAGATTGCTTATAACATCCTTGATCATCAAACCATATATGAATCAAAATGTCTCGTAAAACACATAAAAATCATAGAAAATAAAATATTCAAAATGGAATCCTTAATAGGATTCTACTCATTAACAAGAGTCTAATTTGTTCATTTTGTCTCTATCTGACCTCATTAAAAATCACTATAAATTAACCAAATTTTCAAACAACAATAATTATAAATTATTATTTTGATATAAAGTGAATGTATATATCCAAGTTGAGATGAGATAAATTCAAGAATATAGTATAGCAAAATGAGGGTGATGTAGAAGTCCTATAAGAGCAACATGTTAGTTTCAACTCTGTCGCACCTCTTCTGGAATTATTGTGAATTAATAATTTATTAAGAATAAATAATAACAAATTATCATTTAAATATCAAGCAACTTTGTAATATATTGTAAATAAGATAAATTGAAGTCATCTTATTCAAAAAAATAAAGCAATGTAAAGGTTACACAAAGAGTGAATTAGAGTTTTGTAGTATTATAACAAAATCAATGGAAAACATTTAAGTAGAAGAGATAAATTATACTAAAAAACGACACTCCAAGATGCTAAAATGACCAATTTGAACATCATATATCATTAAATATGATACAAATTGTATTATCTCATAAAATAATAAAAACCCATTAAAATAAAATATTTTAAAATATAACAATCTATATTTAATTAGTAAAAAATTTGCATTTAAAGTCCAATGACGTTTATTTCATTTTCATCTAACCTCATTTGGAATAAAAATACCATACTTAATAAGCATAAATATTTTAAAATTATGATATTAAGAAAATATATATTAAAACTAAAATAAGATAAATTAAAGCATTTTGATATAGCCTAGTCAAAGTGTGTTAAGATAACATGTGAGAAGATTTAGAGTTACATAGTAATTTAACAAAATGATAGTAAAAAATTTCAGAAATTGAGATAAAGTTCATGATAAAGTTGAAATATTAGATACTAATAAGATAGAGTGTAACATCTTTGATCATCAAAATAGGTACAAATCAAAGTGTTTCAGAGAGCCTGTAAAGACATTCGAAGATAAAACATTTGAAAGTATAAAAATGAATATTAGATTTCATAGAGCTCATCATGACAAGTTTAGCAACAATTTTTTTAGTCTGTATATGACCTTGTTTAGAATTATTACAAATTACTAGATTAAATAAGCATAAATAATAATAAATTTTTATTTAAATAATAAGAAAGAAAATATTATGTGTCAAGTAAGATATATTGAATTAATGCAATAAAATAAAACCAAATAGATGTAAAGATCACAAGAGAATAATTCAAGTGTTACATAGCAATATAACCAATCAAAGAAACAATTTCACAAAAAAAATAGATTATATTGGAAAGTTATATTCCAAGATGCAAAAGAAGATTGAGTACAATATCCTCGATCATTAAATAAGGCTCAAATCAAATGCTCATAAAAATTTGCTAAAATCAAAAATTTTTTTTAAAAAATATTATATTTAATTATATATGGCTCTTCATGACGATTCTAACAACATTTGTTCCAACCCTATCGTAGAACATATGGAATTATTATGAATTGACAAAGTTCTTAAGAATATAATAATAAATCATTTGTTTAATATAACATAAATACATATTAACGTTGAAATCACATAAATTTAAGAAATGTATTATAATCAAATCTAAGTGATGTGATGGTCGCACATGTGAAAAAAGAGGGTTTTTAGTAATGTAACTAATTCAAACCGAAAATTTTAAAGAAATGAGAAAAAGTCCATACAAAATTTTTTAAAAAAGTGTGCAACGATATTTGTTTAGCTTTATTGGACATCATTTTCAATTACTACAAAATACTAAATTGAATAAGGATAAATATTTATTATTATTATTTTTATTATAAAAATAATAGATAAACTTTGAAATAAGATACATCAATGTAATACCAAAAACTAAATCATAATGCTTTAAAACTGAAATGAAAGGAGATTTGGAGATTCATAGTAATATAACAAAATTTTAGGAAAACATTTCCTTATGTGAGATGAACTTTATGAGAAAGTCGTATTTCATGATACTAAGAAGCTCGAACGTAACATTCTCATTCATTAAATTAGGTATGAGTTAAACTATCTCATAAAATGTGAAGAGATTTTAAAAAATAAAAAAAATATAAAAACATATACAAAATGAATATTACTTAGTTAGAACTCATGAAGATGACTATAATGAGCTTTGTTTCATCTCGATCGAACCTAACTTAGAATTGCTATAAATTAGGAAAGTAAATATGGATAAATTAAAAAATATCATTTTAGTTGTAAAAATTTAATAATGAAGCTGAAATAAGATAAATTAAAGAATTATAATAAAACAACATAAATTGGATGTGTAGGTCACGCAAGAAATGATTTAGAGTTACATATTAATATAATCAAATGAATACATAACATTTTTGGAAATACAATAAATTATACGTAACAATTGCATTCGTCGATACTAAGAGGGTGGAGTGTGACATAATCATTTTTTAGATATCTAAAACTCAAAATGTGTGCTAAAACATACCAAAACCCTAGAAAATAAAGCATTTTAAAAAAATAAAAATGAATACATAATTTAATAGACCATGTCAAAACAAATCGAAAGACATATGTTTCATCTCGACTTGTCCTAATTCAAAATTATTACAATTAGCTGAAGTAAATAAAAATAAATAAAAATATGTTATTTTTTAATGTTAATAAAATACACATTAAAGCTTAAATGAGTTCAATTTACATTCAATATTGCTAAATAAAAAATATTTAATGGTCACATGTGATAAGGTTTAGAGTTATATAGCAAGAACACCACATTAAAGAAAACATTTGAAAACATTGGATAACAATTTGAGGAAAGTTGGACTCTAATGCACCAAGAAGACTTGGTGTAACACTCTCTATCATTAAATTAGGTGGAAATTGTAATGTCTCATAAAGCATGCAAAAGATTTAAAAAGATAAAATATTTAAAACTAAAAGATGAATATTTAACAAAAAAGAGCTTGCTAAAAGGAGTTCAATGATTTTTATTTTATCTTGATCAGACCTCATTTGAAATTACTATCCATTAAAAAAATTAAGTAATCATAAACAAAAAAAATTATTTTTTAAGTATTAAGTTAAAAATATAATAAAATTTGAAATTAAATAAAATAAATAAAATATTAAACAATAAAAGGATAATGAATTAAAGGTCACATTAGAGAAATTTTAAAGTTATATGACAATATAACAAAATTAAAGTAAAATATTTCAAAAATTTAGATAAATTGTATAAAGAAGTTGTATTACTTGATACAATGGAGATCGAGTGTACATCGTCGATCAAGCCTGATAAATAATGAAAGGTCTGCTAAAAGTTACAAAAGCCTTAGAATATTAAAAATTGAAAAATAAAAAAAATAATACATAATTGGATAGAGCTTTTTGAGTTGAGTCTAATGACATTTGTTTTGTTATGATTGAATCTCGTTTAGAATTAAAAGAATTACCAACAAAAATAAAAATATAAATTTTAAGTTCATTTAATAATATTAAGTAAATATGTATTAAAGTTGGAATAAGATAAATATAAGAAATTATTTTCACAAAATCAAAGGCATGTAATTGTTACATGAGATGTGATTTATAGTTATGGTGCAATAAAGTCATATCACAGTGAAAATTTTAAAGAAATAAGATAAACTATCCGTAAAAGTTATACTCCATGTATAAAGGAGACTGAGTGTAACATCATCATCCATCAAATTAGGAACAAATAAGTATTTTCATAAAACATGATAAAAAATTAAAAAAAGAAAATATTTAAAAATAAAAATGAGTATTAAATTAGTTAGAGCCCTTCCAGAATAGTCCAAAAGTGTTTATTTCATCTTTGTGAGACCATATTTGGAATTGTGAGAATTATCAAATTAAATAAGCATCAATAATAATAAATTATTATTTTAATGTTAATTAAATATATAATAAAGCTAAAATAAGATAGGATGAAGCAATATAACGTAAACAAAACAATGCGATGGAAAGGTCACTAGAAAAGAGAATTATGGTTCCATAATAAAATAGCTAAATTGAAGAAATAACTTTGAATAAATGAAATAATGCTTACTAGAATATTATATTTAAAGTTGTTAAGTTGATTTAGCATAAAATTATCAATTATCAAAAATGATATGAATTGAAATACAATGTCTTTCTCACCAAACTACTAAAAATATTAAAAATACTAAAATCAATTTTTAATTGGATTATGGTTGTCAAGATGAATCCAAGGATTTTTTTCATTTTCATAGCTCCTTTAGAATTATTGTAAATTGTGAAAGTAAGTTAACAGAGAAAATAACAAGGAATTAATTTTATATTGGATAATTATATTTTAAAGAAAACGTTCTAGATATTAAGCCAATGTAGTAAAAGAAAAGTAAAGTATTGTGAATGTCAACAATATAAGAATTTGAGTTTCATAATATTGTAATCAGTTGAAAGGAAATAATTTAATGAAACGTGTTAAAGTGTTTGGGAAAGCTACATTCTAAGATACAAAGGAGATGAAGTGTAGTATACTCAATTGCCCAATCAAGTGTGATAGTGAATGACTTATAAAGGATATGAAAGTTTTGAAGAAAAACAAAAAAAAAATATAAAATAAATATTTAATTAGATAGAGCTTATATAGAGTAGTGTAATGTTTGTTTCTACCCCATCAGAGGAATTATTATGAATTACAAAAATAAATAAGCATAAATAATAAAAAATTATTATTTTAAAACTAGATAAATATATATTAAAATTGAGATGAGTTAAACTGAAGGAAAGAAATATAACCAAATCAAAGGTGTAAAGTTCACATAAGATGAGAATTATAATTTCTTATTAACATAAAAAATTAGGGTAAAGAATGTGAAAAATTTTGATATTTTATATGTGAAAGTTGCATATTAAGACACTGAAGAGATCAATGATAATATCCTTCGCCGTAAATCAAAATGTCTGCTAATGCATAACAAACACTTTATAAAATAAAAAAACTGAAATTTTAAAAAAATATATTTAATTTGATTTTGCTCATATAGACGAGTCCAACTACATCGTTTCATCTCAATTGCCCGAAGATTAGAATTTTAGTGAATTACAATACAAAGAAGCATAAGAAAAATTCAATTTTTAATTTAATATTAAGTAGACATAATAAAGTTGAAGTGAGATAAATAGAAGAATTGTAATAAAAAAAATTGAAGTATTGTGAAACTCAAACAAGTAGATAATTTTACTTCAATAAGATTATAAGATAATTAAAATAACAAATTTGAAGAAATGAGATAAATTATAAGGGCAAGCTATATTCAAAGATATTAATGACATCAAGTGCAACATCCTAAATCATCAATTATGATACAAATAGAGTTTTTTCATAGATCATGATAAAACATAGAAAAATAAAACTTTTCAAAATATGAAAATATATTTAAAGTAGATAGAACTCATCAAGATGTTTCCCATAATATTTTTTTTATTTGGCCTTATTTAGTATTACTTTGAATTATACAAAATTAAATAATCATAAATAATAATATATTATTATTTCAATATTGAGTAAATATATATATTAAAGTAAAAATAAGATAAACTAAAAAATTAGAATATTAAAAATCAAAGAAATGTAGAAGTAACATAGGAGGAGACAAAGTTACATGGTAATATAATTAAATTAAAGAAATGAGATAAATTATAGAAAAAAGTTTCATTACAAGAGACTATGGGGTTTGAGTTAAATATTCTCGATCATCAAATTAGCGTGAAATATAGTAGATTATAAAAAAACATCAAGAAAATAAAATACTTAAATATCTAAAAATAAATATTTAATTAGATAAAGCTTGCCAAGATGAGTTTAATGATATTTATTCCAAACTACTAAAGAAAAAAATGTATAATAAAAAATTATTATTTCAAAACAATTATATATATTTATTAAAACTAAAATGAGATAAATTGAAGCAATGTAAGGTAACAAAAACAAACACATGTAAATGACAATATTGAGTTAGTTTAGAGTTATATGGTAATATAACCAAATCAAAGCATAACAATTTAAAAAAATAAGATAATAAAATATTAAAAAATATAAAAAATAAATATTTAATTTGATTGAGATCATGGAGATGAATCCAACTACATTTTTTTCCTCTCCATTAGATCTTAGAATAATTGAGAATTATCCCAGTAATTAAGGTTAATTAATACCAAGTTATTATTTTAAAATTTTGCAAATGATTATTAAGGTTGGAAAATAATAAATTAGAGATAAGAGAATTTGAGTATGATAGTAATATAACAAAATAAATGCAAAACATTACAAAAAAGAAGATACATTATATAAGAAAGTTGCATTAAAGATATAAAAGAGACCAAGTATAACTTCCTCAATAGTCAAATTGGGAATGAATCAAAATATCCATTAAAACATGACAACATGCTTGAAATAATATTTTAAAAAATATATATAACTAATTAGATTAAGCTCATCAACATTAGTAGTAATCTCTATGAATTACGAAAACAAGTAAGTATAAATAACAACAAATTATTA
Organism: Vanilla planifolia; assembly: GCA_023846275.1. Taxonomy (NCBI): domain Eukaryota; kingdom Viridiplantae; phylum Streptophyta; class Magnoliopsida; order Asparagales; family Orchidaceae; genus Vanilla; species Vanilla planifolia. The sequence goes on from JAIUJO010000102.1 coordinate 1,118,949, forward strand.
TTTTAGTATTAAATAAATATACAATAAGGCAAAAAATAAGAAAAATTATAAAAATATAATAAAACCTAATCAAAGCAATGTGAACGTCGCATGAGAGTAGAATTAGGGTTTATCAAGAATATCACAAAATAAAAAAAATGTTTAAATAAATTATATGAATAATTTAGGGAGGTTATGTTCTAAGATACAAAGACAATCATGTGTAACATCCTCGATTGTCAAAAATGATACGAAAAGAAATGTTACATAAAGCCTTGCAAAAGACAATAACAAAATATATTAAAAAAATATAAAAATTCATATTTTACTACATGAACCTCATGAATTGAGTTCAACAATATTTGGATAGTCTAGATCTTTATTTGTAATTATTGCAAATTATAAATGTAAATAAGCATTAAATAATAGGGAATTATAATTTCATATTAAGTTAATATATATTAAAGTAAAAAAAGATAAATTAAAGAAATTTAATATAAAAAATCACTATATTGTAAATTTAAAGTTGAGAAATAAAGAGTTGTGCATTAAATAACCAAATGAAAGAAAACAAATTGGAGAAATTAGGTAAATTTAAGGGAAACATTTCATTCCAAGATATGAAAAGGATTCAATACTAAAAATTTTCAATTGTTAAATTTTGATGAAAAAGAATTATTAAATAAAAAATGCAAAAATAATTGAAAATAAAAGTTTTAGAAATATAAAAAAATAAAATTTCATAAAGCTCTTCGATACAAGTTGTAAGACATTTTGTTGACCTCGATCACTCCTTATTTGAAATTACTACGAATAATCAAAGTAAATGAAAAAAATATTAAATTACTATTTTAATATTAATTATATATATTAATGTATTAATATTAAAGATGAAATAAAATTAATTTAAGTAATCTTAGATAACTAAATAAAAGACACATAAAGGAAGTAGAAAGGACATTATAGTTATGTAGTAAAACAACCAAATAAAAATAAAACATAGGGAATTACTAAAGATCTCTACAGAAAAAAAGGAAAAATAATAATAAATTTTTAGTCCAAAATTTAAATATGATGAAGCTATGAGAAGATAAATTAAAGAATTTTAATATAAATAAATCAAAATGTAAAGGTCATAACAAAGGAGAATTTTATTTTCAAAGGTGCATAACCAAATAAAAGTGAAAACATTCACAAAATGTGAAAAACTATAGAGAAAAGTAACATCCAAGATGATAAGGAGTTTGACTATAACATCGTTGATTATTTGTTAGGTGGAGATTGTAATGCCTCACACAATATATCAAAATACTAGAAAATAATCTTTTTTAAAATAAAAAATTGTCTGCCTAATTAGATGAGCGCATCTAGAAAAGTCTAATGATAAATATTTCATCTCGATTAGACATTGTTTTGATTTACTATGAATTACAAAGTAAATAAGAATTAATAATAATAATTTTTTTGAAATATTATGTAAATTTATAATAAAGCAAAACATTTGAAACAAGATAAATTTTGAGAACTTGAATTCCATAACTATAAAACATTCAAAAAATAAGAAATTAAGTATCTAAGTTGATAGAGTGTATTGAGATGATTCTAATAATTTTTATTTTTCATCTATCATATCTAGTTTAGAATTATTGTGAATTATCTATACAAATAAGTTTAAATATTAATAAATTTTTATTTTTCATTAACAAAATATCTATGAAAGATGAAATAAAATAAGCTAAAGTAATAAATATATATAAAAGTTAATGCTAATTAAAGGCCACAAGATAAGAGAATTAGAGTTTTATTATGAAATAATTAAATTAATAAAAATTGAAAAATCTAGAAAAATTATGTGAGAAAATTACATTCCTAAGAACTAGGATTACAGGATATTCTGTCGCTAAACTAGAAAAAGAAAAAATATCATGCAAAGATTAATAAAACTCTAGAAAAAAATTTATTTTAAAAAACATATAAAATGTATATTTTATAGGGTAAAGTTCATTAAAATGTGTTCTATGATATTTATTTCATCTTGATCAAAATAAAGTTGAATGAAAGTTGAAAAAGATGAAATGATGAAATGTAATCAAATTGAATGAAAGTTATAAACAAATTAAAATTTTAAAGGATTGTAAACAAATCAAAAAATAAATTCAAAGAAATAAGATAAACTCTCCATGAATGTTACATGCCAAGGTACAAAGGAATTTAAGTGTAATATTCATTATTATAAAGTTATGCATGAATCATAATTTCTCATAAAACATACGAAAATACAAAAAATATTTTAAAATATTAAAATATTAAAATATTTAATTAGGTAAAGTTCATCAAAATTAGCCCAACAACATTTATTTTATCACAATTTGTCCTTGTTATGAATTAAAGTAAATTATCACTTAAAATAATAATAAACTATTATGTGAATTTTAAGTAAAGGTATAACAAAGATAAAACAAGATAAATTGATGTAATATAATATATTTAAAACAATGCAAGAAAAGGTCATATGAACAAAACATTATAGCTAATTTTGTGTTTACCAAATAAAAACAAATTGGAAGAAATGATAAAAAATGTAGTAAAAAGATGTATTCTAACAGGGGAAGGAAATCGAGAATAACATCCTTAATTATGGAATCATGTATGAATAGAGATATGTCATCATTCATGTAAAAATAAAAATGAAATATTTAAATATAATGAAATGAGTAATTAGTTTATTTTGGGCCATCAAGATAGGTCCAAAGATATTTGTTTTGTTTCTATCAAAAAAGGTGTAAGAAAATACTATAAGTTTTCAAAAAAGTAAGCATAAAAAAAATAAAAATATTATTTTGATAATAAGAAGACAAATGCTCTAACTAAAATGACTGAAATTGAAGTAAAATAAAAGGACTAAATAAAAGTGATTCAGAGGTCATGTAAGGAGAGAATTAGGATTTCATAGTAATGTATCCTTATCAAAGCAAAACATTCACAGAAACCAATTAAATTATGCTATAAAGTTACAGTCCAAGATATTAAAGAGTCCAAATGTGACCTCCAAGACAATCAAATGAAGTAAAATTAAAACGTCTCATAGAAAATGAAAAACACTTGAAAATAAAACATTTAAAAAATGTGCAAATGATTGCCTAACTTGATAGAGCTAGTTGAGACTTGTCCAATAATGTTGGCTTCATCTCGATCAAACCTCATTTAGAATTGTTGTAAATTATCATAATAAATAAGTATAAATAATAATAAATTAATATTTTAATATTTAATAATTATATATTAAATAAACAGATAAATTAAAACAACACATTATGGCAGAATCAAATCAATGCAAATGCTATAGAAGAGAAGAATTTTTGTTAAATATTAATACCAAAAAATCGAAGTGATAACAGTGAAGAATGGAAATAAATCGCACAGGAAAACTACATTAAAGGATTCTTAGTTTGACTGTAAATTCTTTGATAAATAATTTAGGTATAAATCAATGTGTCTCATAAAGTATGCAAAAACTTTTGAAAGTAAAATATGTAAAAGTATAAAAATAAATTTTTAATATGATAGAACTCATAGTAATAAGTTGAATGACATTTGTTTGATCTCAATTAGATTTTATTTCGAATTACTAATATTTAACATATTTAAAAAACATTAATAACAATAAACTTTATTTTAATATTAAGTAAATTTATACACTGAAGTTTGAATTAGAAAAATTTAAGAATTGTAATATACTAAATTAAAGCAATAAGGTTACAAGAGTTTATATTTATAGTTATATCATTATATAAAATAATTAAAGGAAAAAGTTTAAAGAGATGAGATTAATTATATTTGAATGTTTCAATGCAAGATACTTGGGAAATCAACTATAACAATCTTGATCATCAAATTAGGTATTAATTAGAGTATCTCATATATCATGTCATCTCAGAAAATAAAATTTTTACAAATATAAAATAAATATTTAATTTGATAGAGTTCATTAAGAAGAGTTTGATGATATTTATTTCATCTCCAAGGCAAAGATTTACACATTATAATCATGGGCTCAACAAGAACATGGTGATTATACAAAGCTTTTTTAGGTCAACTATTGTCGTGTTTACAGAATATGTGTACTAATTGAGTTATATTGTTTGAAATTTCGTGTTAATCTCTGCTTCAAGTTGAAAGAATCCAGATATACATAATCTTAAGAATCATCTATCAAAATTTATACTACATTGCATGCCAAAAAGAAGATTATGTTGAGGATAGCATGTTTTTTCATGTTAGGACTGATTTAAAGCAAATTGGTAAAATGTTAGGTGCATGAATGTCTTTAAGAATGCAAGTCATGGATGTTCTTTTGTGATTTTGTGGAGATTTTGTTGTTTATTACAAATTTTTTTGATAATATTTTCTTGGAACTATTACTTTTAATGTCCAACTAACATATCTTCGAAGTATTCCAGATTTTTGCATGATATGGTGAAGAATTTAACTATGAATAATTCTAATTAGTTAAGAAAAGAAAGTAAGAAATCTTAATAAAACATAGCTATTACTATGAATTGAGCAAGGATTACTCCAAACAAAAAAAAACCTTGAAATGAATTTTACAAAAATATTGGGGATGAATGACTCAAGTTTTTTCTTGAGGTTTATTATAAGGCTCAGCCACAGACATGGAATGCATTAAAGTACCCAAAGAAAGACCTTATACACCTTCTAAGGAAAGTAAGCTTACAAATTGTCTTGTTGGATGATAATGGTGTTTCAATTGAGCAGTAAAGTAGGTAAGGAAAAAGTTTGGTATTGATTATGCTCAACAAAAAGCTTTTAACTTTGTCAAGGAATAATAAGATACTGTGAACTAAGTTAACCGTGCTAAATGCGTAGTTGACCTAGATAACACATGTGAAATTGTAGGATTGAAAAGTGAACATAGGAATTAGAAGTTGTATTGTGTAGGGTTTAAATTTGAGAAATTTAAATTTTAAATTTGTACATCCTTGATTTAAAATTTTAATATTTAAGATTTTAATTTTAAATTCCTTAGGTTTGAAACTTGAACCAAAGGGAATTTTGAGAACCCTAAAATCGATGGTATAACTATTGTTAAATTAATACTAAAAAGTAGTTCACTTAATATTTAGAATAACTTTGAAATTTTGTAGGTGAAAATTCTAAAGCTTAAGGTTTTATGTGAAGAGGAAACTTAAGATGACAATTAAAGTTGATTTATGAATATAATGTATTTGGTGAGAGTTGTGCACACTATCGATGAGGCTATCATTTGAGGACATTGTGGGTTAGACCTATATAAAGGTTATTAAGATGGAAGGCTCTATTTTAGCCTTAGGAGTGGTGTCAGGCTTAGCTAAGCAAGCAATGATGACTTTGATTTTAGTTAAATCTTGCTCTACTTCTATTTATATGTAACATTATTAGTAGCCATGAGTTAGGGTTGTTTTTCCATGATTAACACCTTAGATGATTATTTTGAGTTGTAGGAAACTCAAGTGATGCCATTAGGAAAGAGAAGTGACTCTAGTTGGTTTATGATGAATCTGAGGGTGAGTAGCAAAATTCATGTGAATAGTGGTTAAAGAGCAAGAATAATGACTTAGATGGTTCAAGCTAAGGATTTATAAATTATGGCTATGGTTTGGACACAAATAGATGAAATTTGAATGGAGAAGATAATAAAAGTGGCAGCCTAGGCAATAATAGAAACCCTAGGTTAGCTAGACACTAGAGTAGAATTACAGGAGACCTAGATTGTTAATTGTTGTAAAGGATTTGAAGAATATAGACATAGGTCAGTTCAATAACCTTTATTAAAGGCAAGTAAAGTAATCAATAGATTAATTAAGATAGTCTATTGATGATGACATATAATGATGTTGTCGCCTTAGTAATGACCACCTAATCCAAGGTAAGAAAAGTTTGGTATATTACAAATGGTTGGATTCCAACTAGATATGGAGATTACATGCCACATTTTTTGGGTGTATGTGAGCTTATGTTTGTTGAACTAAAATGTGATAAGATTTTATGACTATATTGTGGTTGATAAGGTTTGCAAACCTTTTATAGGGACAACAAGTAACCAATAAAGGATTCCATATTGGTCATGTGAAAAAAATAGAATATCATTATAGATTATGGATTCGACAAATAACTTGTTATAATGAAATATTATTTATGAGTACTCTTATAGCCTAATACGGTGATCTATGTAATTAATAGAATCTAGATTATGAACTAGTGCATCATGTGATGAGATAAGAGTATCATACTTGTGTCAAATAGCACAAAATTTTTAATAGAGTATAGAATTATTTGTGTTCAACTACATATCAAAGTGAATAGATTATGATAGTTTTGAGACTTGTTAGTGCCTATTAGACCTATGTTATGGTTAATGGTCAATTTTTTATGTATTACCTCAATTTATTAGGCTTTGTCATTTATTTCATTCCTCTAATATAATGTTGATTGTACTCTACTATTATTGTTTTGCATCTATGCTTTTATTTATAAAACATAAGGATTTAATATTGAACTTGACTTAGACCCACTATCATGCCATTTGTTAAGGTAGGGGAGTTAGTAATGGATACAAAATTAGTGTGAGCACATCTGAGTGTGCACCTTAGTGGATTACTTTATCATCTACTTTTAGTCACGTCCTTGTTTTGGACTTATTTATTTTTAAGTGTGGATGCTTTAACGTGAAATTTAGACTATATGAAACGTTATATTTTGATTTTTTTGCAATTTACTTTGTTAAGAAGTCATCATTTGGATATTATGAAATGTATGCATATTATGGAATTTTTGGATATGATTATTTCTAATTATAGTTTTCCTTGGAACCATATATATATGCAAGTACACTAGCAAATTACTTAAATGATGGTGGACTAGTTCTTTGTTCAATTAAGGTCTTAGTATGAGAAGGAAAGTGGATCATTTTTGGGTGTCATGTCATGATCATGATAATCAAACTAAGGGATTGTTATACCCAATGTAAATGGTAAGATCAAAGCACGAAAGGTAGCAGTCAAATGCATTAAATGATGCATATTTTAGTTGTATCCCAAAGAAAAACACTATAGTAAAAATGGTGTAATATTTTTTGTATTAATCACTTGTTTACAATATCCTAGGTTAGGGATGATAAAGGAGTCAGAAAATTATGGGCAATTTTAGTCAAGACAATAGTTATGTGGAGGAAATGGTTGTGAAATTATTTGCAAGTTATTCTTGATTCAATTTTCTAATTCTTACCTATGTTTTTTTAAAATATATTAGTTCTCCTTGTTATTGATTATTAGGCGTAGTAGTGCTTCCTTGAGAGACACATTACATACTAAACAAATACAAAGCAAGCTAAAATATAAAATGCTAGCTATGGTTGAGATTCTTTAGATTTTACCAATAGCAATGTTATAGAAATTATTGGAGTCTTTCACCCTATTTAGACTACAATTCTTTTTAGGTGTAATACATCAAGTCATAGTAGATCAACAACTTGCACAAATGTAAGAGTTTAATTCAAGGATTATGGCCCCCAACAAAGATGATTGTTGCAGCAGTTGATTTGGTTCTTAATGTAGAATTAAGAATACAATGTATTTGGTGAGAGTTTAGCACACTCTATATGAGGCAATCATTTGATGACATTACGAGTTAGATCTAAATAAAGGGGATTAACATGGAGGGTTCTATTTTTGCTTTAGGAGTGGAGTTAAGCATAGCTAAGAGACATATATTGACTTGGGTTTTAGTTAAATCTTGGTCTAGTTCTATTTATTTCTAAGAGCAAGAGTAGTCATGAGTTCGGGTATTAGGCCACAGATCAAGACCTTAGATATGGTTTTTGTGGTGTAGGCAACTTAGAAGAGGCCATTAGAAAAGAGAAGTGACTTAGGTTGTTTTATAAGAAAAGTGATAATGAGTAGCAAAATTCATGTGAATCATATTTAAAGAGAATAAATAATGACTTAGATGGTTGAAGCTATGGATTTATAAATTGAGACTAAGGATTGGGCACAGATACATGAAGTGTGAATGTAGAATTATCAAAAACAGGTAGGTTAGGCATTAGTAAAAACCCTAGGTTAGCAAGATACTAAACTAGTTATAAGAGACCTAGATAGTTGATTAAAGGTTAGGGATTTAAAGAAATCATAGATGATAGATTAGGGTTAGGTAACCTTAATTAAATTATATGTGTACTCATCAATATTTTAATTGAAATGCCTTCCCATGATGGCATAGACTGAAATGTTATAGACCCCAATGATGGCCTCTTAAGCTAGAGAGATCGATTTGATATATTTGAAAAAGTTAACACTCCCACTAGATATAGAGATTACGTGCCTCATTTTTAGGATGTCTTGAGAGATCGTGGGTGTGTGTGAGCCTATGTTTGTTTATCAAAACATTTGATAAGATTCCATGACTATAGTGTGGTATAATTAGTGTGTAAAACTTTTTTGTTTCAATAAGATAATTAGTTGAGGATTCCATTTAGGTGATGTGCCACAATATGGTATCATTAGAGATAATGTATTTACCAAAGTACTAATTATCGTGACACATTATATATGGTTATTGTTTTTGTTCTAATTGGTGAGCCAAATAACAAGTAGAGGTTAGATTGTGAACTATTGGATCTTGTAATGAGATAGGAGTGTGCAACTTGTGTCAAGTAAGGGTATAAAATTATTTGTGGTGAACAACATATCTAAGGTAATGGATTATAATATTTTTGGGACTTGTTAGTTCTAGTTAGACATGTGGTAAGGTTTATGCTTGATGTTTTTTCAGTTAGCTAACCTTAGTGGGCCTCGACATTTATTTTATTCCTTTAATATAGCATTAATTATACTCTACTATTATATTTTTACATATATGCTTTTATTAAAAGGAGATAAGGATTTGACATTAAACAGGGAATAGACCCCCCAACACATGTCATTTGTTAAGTTTGGGAGTTAGTAATGGATATGACATTAGAGTGGAGGCAAATGAGTGAGAACATTAGTGGATTACTCTTCTGTCTACATTTAGTCATGTCCTTGCTTTAGCCTCATTTATTTTTAGCATTGGTGTTTTAATGTCAAATATTGGAGTATAACAGATTTTTTATGTGAAATTTAAACTATTTGAAACATTATATTTTGATGTGGTTTTCGTAATTTACTTTATTGTGAAACTCATTATTTGGATATTAAAGTACTAATGCATAATATGGATTTTATGGACAATATTATTTTTAAGTATAGTTTGCCTTGGTACTATTTAAGTGCTAGTGTACTAGCATTTACCAAAACAATGGTGGGCCAGTTCTTCGCTCAACTGAGGTCTTAGAGGGAAAAGGAATGTTGTTCAATTAAGGTATTGTGACACTGAATTTAGATGTTGAGACCAAACAATAAAAGTAGTAGTCAAATACATTAAATGATGCTTAATCTATGTGCATCCCAAGGAAAAACATTTTAGTAAAAGTGTTGTGATATTTTTGGTATCAAATACTTCATTAGAATATCCTTTTTTTCTTGGTTTCATGGAAAATCCAAGAAAGATGGGGTCATTGTCACACTAAAGGTATGATTATATTTAAATGAGCACATTTTAAATTTTTTTTTAAATAGAGCATAAGTTAAATATCTTGCTAATTATATTTAGATGAATAAATACAAAGAAACCCCTTGTAGATAAGTTTTAACATTGGTATGATAATGCAATAAATGTATAGGAGAAGTAGATATGGTGCAATAGCTTGGAAATGGGAAAGGGATTTTAACCAACTAACAAACCATGCAAGATTTATGGCTGGGATTATTTGGTAATATAAGGGAATGACATGCTAAGCTTAGATAGTTTTCTTGCACACCAAACTATGATGATTAGAATATCAAAGGTAGTGTCCTCTACCCACTTTAAGAAGTGTGAATCCTCTTGCCTTGTATAATAGTGTAGATACATATGAGCTATTTAATTGAACTATTGTGCTACATGCTTGCATGCGATAGTCAAGAGTTGAAGATCAATATAAAGTTTGTGCTATTATTTGTGTTGATGGCTCTTATATTGGCCAAATTCATAAATTTGGGATTTTTTATTCCAAATGCAAAAACACAATTGAAGAGCTAAGAATGAAAAGTCTCAAAATGTTAATTCTTATTATTACCTTTATTTTTAAATTAATGCTAGTTTAATGTGTAAATGCATAAGATAATATAAGGGCAATAGATATTGACCTTTTTAATATTTTTATTTAGTATTAACTTAATAATGAAATAAAATATGCAAGTCACAAGAAATATTATTAGATATATTTTTAATTTTTTGATGCAAATGTCAAGTCTATTTTGGAAGGTAATTTATAATACATAGATCAAGTGTATAAGTCGATTAACTTTGGTGCAAGTTCACATGTTCATTTAATATTCCTTGACCAAGTTGTGAAAAAATATTTTTTTTATTATGATGGTGAGATTAAACTTGTTCCCTTTTTTAAATTTGAGTCACAATGTTTTAATGACATATTATTGATAAATTAGTATATTAAAGAAATATAAATCAAAAAGAAAATCCATATGTAAGTAACTAAGAGTTGTATATTATCTATGTGAATGGTACCTAGATAATGCCACATTGAATGGACATGATCAATAAATAAGAAATATTATTTTCATGTGATGTTACCTATTAACTCAAATGTGGTGCAATGTCGTACTATTGTTTAGTACTAGTTCACTTCATAGAGTAGCTAGATATGGATGTAGACTATGCCATGTTGTAAGATGAGAATAGAAGCTATGATGATTAGTATTTTGTAAGGTTTTCACAAGCAATCTAAGGAATAATAGAGTGGTAAGGTGTGGGTGTTTGATCCATGCAAGAGATGCTGTGACTAGTTTACCATTAGGTTTGCCAGGTTGGTGGGCATGGTTTCTAAAGCCATGCCTATAGTGATTGATGTAAAATAAAAAGATAAATATACCTATTGAATGAGGCATATCCATTTGAAATCTTTTATTTAGTGTTGATGTGGACATTGTATGACATGTAAGGGTATAATATTTGTAAGGAAAGTTGATAGAAATTATGAAAGAGATGAAAAAGACTAATGGAATTAAAAAATTTAGAATTACTTATTATAAGTGCAAAAATGTGAAGTTAGAGCCAAGTAAGAAAAAAATTTAAATGGTAACAATTATTACTAATATTTTTTAGAAATTAATAATTATTAAATGTGTAAATACCTATGACAAATAATGAGAAATAGAAATTAATCTAGTTAGGATTGGAATTTGGCAATAATTAAATTATGAATTAACTTAAGTAAACCCTCAAAAATATAATAAGATGTGTTCTCATAATGTAGGATCACGATGGCAAGTCAATTTAAAAAGTGGTTCCCTAGCACACACATTTGGTGGGTAAACGAATTAAGTATGATGTCAGCATGTGCTTTTATTTATATTCCTTGAGCTTGTTGTAATAAAGTAAAGTTTCATGCTGATGATCATCATGTTCAACCTATCAATACATTTGAATTTCAATCATAAGACTTTTGTGACTTACAGTTGATAAATATGCAGGCTTTTATGAGCATAAAGCTAAAGGAAAAATCATATATTAGTATTTGAAAAATGTTTAGTTGTTTATTAAAATTTCAAAATGAGAATGACAAATATAATGAACAAGATAAATTTATAACAAATATATTTTTCCTTTTGATGTTACACATTGATCACAATGTGGTGCCTAAGATGATTTGTTCATCCAAGATGTTATGCTAAATCTCCTTAATATATTAGAATGACATTTTCCTATACAACATATGTGAAATACAATTTTTTGCTTAATCTCTTTAGTATTTTGAAATACAATTTTCTCATATCATTTATCTCATTTCGCTCTAAATCGTGTGTAATTTGAATTTTACATATCTTCTGTTTTGTTGTGCTACATTTCTTAAAATTATCTCATTTCACCTTTAATATATATTTACTTAATTAGAGTAATCATTTATTATTATTTACTTTTATTTATTTTAATAATTTCAATAATTCCACGTAAGGAATGATCAAGATAAAAAAGTCTTTGAAATTTTTAAATATTTTCTCTAAGGTTTTTGTATGGTTTAAAAGATAATTTTATTCATAACTATTTTTTAAAAAATAATGTTTCACTATATCTACTTAGTGTCTTGGAAAGTAATTTTTTTCTCATAAGTTATCAAATTTCTTCAAACTTTTAATTTAAATATTATTGTACCACTATGAAACTCTAACTCTTCTATCATAAAGCCATTACAATGTATTTATTTGGTTTCTTTGGATTGCTTCTATTTATCTTATTTTAACATTAATATATATAAATAATAATATATTGTTATTTATTGATATATAATTTTTTCTTATATCTTGTAAAGCATGATTTTGGTAAAGAAAAACATCAATGGATAGGTGTTGATGTTCATTATCCTTTTGAATACTCATTTTTATATTTTTAACCTTTTTCTCTTTTAGGATTTTGGTATACCTGTTTGATGATAGGGGTCTTGCAATCGATCTCCTTATGGGTGTTAATAATAAAATTTATCGGATTTAAGCATATTTTTTTATTTTATTTTGTTGTATTACTGGTTACCTATATCTATTCCTATGTGATATTGCATAACTTTCATTTTGCTACATTAGAATTCCTTCAATTTATCTCATCTTTGCTTAGAAATTATTTACTTAAAATAAAACTAATATACTACCACTATTTATGCTTATTTATTTTTGTAATTCATGGTGACTATAAATGAGGTTTGATCGACTTGAAACAAGAGCCTTGAAATGTTTTTTAAATCCTAATCCAATTATATTTTATTTTATATTTCATCAAATACTTTTTCCTGCCTTAACGTATATTATAAGATATTTTTATTCATACTTATTACATGATCGAGAATGTTACATTTGATCTCCGTAGCACCTTGAAATGCATCGTTATTGTACAATTTAAATGATTTCTTTAAGGTTTTTGATTTAGTTATATTACTATTTTGCTCAAAATCTCTTATTATGTAAATTTTATTATGTTATGATTTGGTTAAGTTATATTGCATCTATATTTCTTATTTTTGTTAATGTCCATTTTTTCAATATTAAAATATTAATTTATTTTTATTTATGCTTATTTGGGTTTTTTATTTGTAGTAATTGCAAACAAAATCTGATCGATATGAAACAAATATTGTTAGATATTTTTGTGGTCCATATCTAATTAAATATTAAGATTTATAATGTTTTTTATCATTTATTTTTATTTCAAATTTTAAATATTTTATTTTCCTTAGTTTGGGCACAATTCGAGACATTTTGATTTGTTGCTTATTTAACATTCAAGGATGTTATAGTCAATCTCCTTAGTAAAATGCAATTTTCTTATAAAATTTAGTAAATATTTATGAGGTTTTTGATTTTATAATTTTTTGGTTTTTTTACTATTAAACTCTATTTCTTTTTTCGTGCGACCATTTTATCACATTGATTAGGTTTTATTATGTTTCTCTAATTTATTTAAATTCAACTTTAATATATATTGCTTGATATTAAAATAAAAAGTTATTATTAACGCTTGTTTAGTTTGATGATTCAAAGTAATTCTAATCAATCTTTTATTAAAATGAAGGAAGGATTATTGGAGTCATCTCTATTAGCTATACCTAATTAAGTATCCATAATTATTTTTTTATATATTTTATTTTGTTTAATGTTAGCATGCCTTATGAGATATTTTGCTTATAGTTGATTTAGAGGTGAAGGTTGTTATACTCAATCACTATAGTTTCTTGGAGATAACTTTGCCATATAATTTATCTCATTTTTTAAAATTTTTTCTTTTATTTTGTTATATCACTTTGAAAGTGTAATTCCACTATCATGAGACTTTTAGACTTTTTTTTTTCATTATATTACGTTGTATTAATCAAGGTTCAATCAGGGTTTGATCAAGATGAAACAAAAGGCATTTAACTCATTTTAATGAGTTCTACCTAAGCACATATTAATGTTTATATTTTTTTTAACATTATTTTATGTAAATTTAGCATGATTTATGAGACACCTTAATTCATTGCAAATTTAAAGATCAAGAATGATACACTACATTTGCTTGTATATTAGAATAATATTTTTTGGAACAATTTGTCTTATTTTCTTAAATTTCTCAATTTGATTTGGTTATGTTACACTATAATTGTAAATCTTTTTGTGTATAATTAGAATTAATATTTTTTGTAAAGTTTACCTAATTCCTTGAAAACTTTATCAATAATAAATATACTTAATATTAAAATAATATTTTATTAATATTTATGATTATTTAATTTGGTAATTTTTATAATTGCAAGAGTATTCTATCGAGACTAAACAAATGCTCTTGCACTCCTCCAAACGTATTCTATACAATTAAATTTTAAATTTATATTTGTTACTATTTTATTTTCAATATTTTTGGCATGACTTACAAGGCATTTCAATTCATTATAGATTTGATAGATGAGGGTGTCACACTCACTCACCTTAATATCTTGGATAACAACTTTTCTATATGATTTGTCTTATTTTTTAAGACTTTTCATATGATTTTGTTATGTTATTATGCAACTATAAATCTCCTTTCAAATGTCATTTATATTACTTTAATTTGGTTTTATTTTATTGATTCAATTTATATCATTTTAGCTTTAATATGCATTTATGTAACACTAAAGTATTTTATTATCATTTATGCTTATTTAATTTTATAATTCATAGTATTTTTTAACAATATTTGTTGGAGATGAAATAAATGACTTTGAACTCATTGACGAGTTCTACCCAATTAAATTTTTATTTTTATATTATTCCAATTTTTTATCATCTAGTTGTTATAATGTTTCATAAGACATTTCCATTTAAACATTTTTGAATAATTGATAATTATGCACGTGAACTACTTACTATCTTATAATACAACTTTCTCATATAATTTATCTACTTTTTTAAAGTTTTCATTTGATTTTGTAATGTTATAGAGCACCCCTAAATCATATTTTAATTGACATTTATATTGCTTTCATTTTTTTTATCATATAATGTAAATTTATCTAATTTCATCTTTAATATATATTTCTTTATTTTGAAGTTTCTATTTTTGGAAGGGGATATTTATAGAATCCCCATGAATATGATCAAGATCAAACCTTACTCCATGATATTTCCATAAAATTCTCCTCTTAAGGAAGCCCTCGACATGGCTTAGTTGATCCATAATTTATGTTTCATCTTTGTTTTCCTTTTTATTTGTTTCAAGAAAGATTGAGTCTGATTCCAAATTTGCTTTAGTAATTTGTAAGAATTCCAAACATGATATGATGATCACAAAATAAATGTTCGACTCCTCTCGATGAGCCCTATCTAGTTAAATATATTTTTATTTTTTAAAATATTTTTTTCGAAGACTATGACATACTTTAAAAAAAATATTTTCATACTTGAAGTTTTGCTCATGGATGATGCAACTTTTGCATGCTATCTTATTTGTTAAAAGTTTTCATTTTGATTAGGTTAAGTTACTATGTTACTGAAAATTTAGCCTCAGGTGACATTTACATTACATTTTTTAGTTATATTGCATTGTTTCAATTTGTTTTGTTAATGCTTGAATAATATATTTAAATAAAAAATAATAATTTATTATTTTTTATCTTTATTTGCATTTGTAATTCATAGTTACTCCAAATGAGATGTAATTTAGATTAAATAAGTTCATCGGACTCATCCTGATGAACTTTATCTAATTAAATATCAATTTTATATTTTCTTAAAATATTTTATTTTCCTATTTTTCTTGGCACACTTTATGTTACAATTTCATTCATACTTAATATGTTGACTAAGAATGTTACACTTGATCTCTTTACAATCTTGAAAGGTTGCTTTTTTAAACAATTTGTCTTATTGTTTCAAATGTTTCATGTTAATTTTGAAATGCTAATAAATAATAGCCTGCACTCATTTTAACTTTACAATACTTTGATTTGGTTACAATATATTATTTTAATTTATGTAATTTCAACTCTAATATATATTCAATTAATTTTTCAATAATAATTTAATTTTATTTGTATCATATTTGTTTTATAATTTATATTAATTCCAAAAGAAGTTTGATAAAACAAAACAAATATCAAAGAAGTCATCTTGACAAGTTCTATTCAATAAAATCAAATATTTTATGTTTTTTAAATTTTTTTCTCATATTTTGACTTTTTTTGAGATATTTTTATTTGTGCATGATTTGACAATCAAAGATGTTAAACTAATCCTCATTATTATCTTCGCGTGCAACCTTTACATATAGTTATCTCATTTCTTAAAAATTTTTGCTTTTATTTTTATAGAGTTAATTGTAACCCTAAATCTAATTTCATTTGTTCCTTATATTAGATTGATTTTGAGAAATTACATTGCTTTAATTTATCTCATTTTAGTTTAAATATATTTAAACTTAATACTTAAAAAATAATTTGTTATTAATTATTTTAGTTACTTTGGCAATTTAGAGTAATTCCAAATGAGCTCTAAACAATAATAAATTAATTTTTTTGGTCTCATCTAAAAAAGTTCTATCTAATTAAATATGTATTGTTATACTTTTAAATATTTTGTTTTGTGTAGTTTTGATACTCTTTACATGATGCTTTCATTTATACTTATTTAAATGATCAAAGTTGTTAGACATGATCTTCTTAGTATCATAAAATGTTGCATTTACAAAAATTTACAGTTATTTTAGTTAAAAGTTTTTATTTGAATTGTTTATATTATTATGTAACACTAATTCTCTTTTTTTACTTTTAGATTGTATTGATTTTGTTATATTGTATTCAATCAATTTATTATTTTTTAGCTTTAATATATGTTTATGGGATATTAAAATAATTACTTATTATCGTTTATGTTTAGCTAGTTTGTTAATTTATTGTGATTCAAATGCAAGCCCTTGTTAAGAAGAAACAGACATAAATCTACTCATCTCAAAAAACTTTTAATGAGATATAGTGACCACATGATAGGTGAATCAAAGTTTCATAGTAAAATACAAAATCAAAATGAAAACGTTAAAAAAATAAGATAAATTATAATCGAAAGTTATGTTCGAAGATACTAAGAAGATCTAGTACAGCATCCTATATCGTCAACTTAGCAATGAGTTGAAAAGGCTTATAAAGTATCCTAAAACCTTACAAAATAAAATATTTTAAAAAATAAAAGGATATTTAATTGTATAGAGTTCATCAAGGTTATTACAATGATGTTTGTTTTGCTTAGATGAAACAACATTTGGAACTATTATGAATCCAAAAAATAAATAAACATGAATAATGATAAATTAATGTTTTAGTAAAGAGTAAATTTATAATAAATATGTAATAAGAAAAAAGAAGAGAATTTAATAAAACATAATCAATGCAACTTAAAGGTCACAAGAGAGTAAAAGTGGTGTTTCATGATAATATAGCCAAATGAAAGTGAACATTTTAAAAAACTATGAAAAATATTTTAAGAAATAACATAATTTTTTTGGTAAAATAGCATTCGAAAATATAAAGGATATCTAACGTGTCATGACAGATCATTAAATAGAAATTTCATATAGGAAATACCTCAACACTTCAAAAAAATTAAAAAACTAAAATATTAAAAACTTTAATTTGATAAAAGATATCGAGATTATTCTATTTATGTTTCATTCACCTTAATCAATCCTCTTTTTGAACTTTTACAAATTACATAACTAAATAAGAATAAATAGATATAAATTATTATTATAATATTAATTAAATTTATATTAAAACAAAAAAGAGGTTAAATGAAGTGATATAATATAGTAAAATCAAAATGATGTAAAGTCATAGGAAATGTAATTTAGAGTTACTTATTAATATAGCCAAATCAAAGTGAAAACTTTGAGGAAATCACATAAATTGTGCATTAAAGTTTTATTTCAAAGCACTAAAGATATCCAACATATGTGGTGGATCATAAAATTTCATACCAATCAAAATGTTACATAAACCTTTTTAAAACAACAAAAAAGAAAAAATTTAAAGCAAAAAAATAAATATTTAATAACATATAACAAATTAGGATAGGTCCAATGATCTTTATTTCGTCTCTATTGAACCTTATGTTTAGTTACTACCAATTATTAAAATAAAAAGGCATAAATAATTAAAAATAATTATTTTAATATTTAGTATGTATATATTATTGCTAAAATAAAACAAATTAACAAAATTATAATATATGCAAATAAGCACAATATAATGACCACATGAGAGGAGATTTAGAGTTGCCTACTAATATTATAAAATAAAAGAAAAAACTATAAAAAAGAGGTATATAATAGATGAATATTGCATTCCATTATACTGAAGAGATCAAGTGTAAAATAATTGATCATAAAAAAGATATGAATAAAAAATTTCTCACAAACAAGTCTATTTTTAAAAATAAAACATTTAAAAATAAAAATGAATATTTAATTTGATATAGTTTATCCACACGAAGCCAATGATGTTTGTTTCTTCTCCATCAAAAAATGTTAGGGATTAATGCAAATTACAAAATTTAATAAAAATAAATAATACAAAAAAATATATTTTATTATTTAGGGAATGTATTTTAAACAAAAATGAGACAAATTAAAGTAATATAATATAATAAAAATTAGTGTGATGCAAATTTCATAAGAGAAGTGTGATAGAGTAACATAATAATATAACCAAATCAAAGTAGAAAGTTGAAATAATGAGATAAATTGTTCGAAAAACATTCATTCCCTAATACTAACAAGGAAAAGAATGTTATACAAAATCATCAAATGAGGAATGCAATAATGTCTATAAAGTTTACATAAATCAATGAAAATAAAATAATGAAAGTATAAAAAATGAATATTTAAATTAATTGAGATGATTAAAATGAGTCTAACCACATTTAGTTTATCACAACCTTGTCTCATCTGAAATTTCTAAAAATTTCAAAATAAATAAAAATAAATAATAGAAAACTATTATTTTATAATAAACTAAATTTATATTGAAATAAAAATTAGATCAATTGAGGCATTGTTTTACGACAAAATAACAATAATGTAAAGGATATGTTTTTAATTTTAGAGTTACATAACACCATAATCGATGCAAAGCACAAAAAATTTTAAAAATGAAATAAATTAATCTTCAAAATTAAATTCTAACTTCCTAAATAATAAAGTCCAAGATTCCACAAAACATTATGTAATGTAAGCTAAAACTTTAAAAAATAAGATATTTGAAAATTATAAAAATGCATATTTATTTAGATATTGCTTGATAAGGTAAGTAATATGATGTTTCTTTCATCTTTATCAAAACTATTTTGAGAATAATGTGAATTTCAAAGCTAAATAAGCATATATACAAATGAAATCAAAGAGATGCTACTGTCATATAATATGAGATTTTTTGTTACATAACAATACAGTCAAATAAAAGTAAAAACTTTGATGAAATGAGATTAACTTTTGGGGATGTTCCTTTCTACAATATAAACGAAATCATGTGTAACATCCTTAATCATAAAATAAAGTGTGAATAATAATGTCTCTTAATGTAAGGAAAAATTATAGAAAATAAAATATATAGAAATATAAAAATGAATAGTTTTCTAAAGGAGGTCATCAAGTTGAGTCCATTAATTCTTTTCCTCTATAGAAGGCCTTATTATGAAAAGTTATAAATTACAACAGAGAATAAGTACAAAAAATAATAAATTATTATTTTAATTCATTGTAAATGTTAATTAAACTTTAAAAGAGTTTAATTACAATAAATCTAATAAAACAAATTTAAGTTTAAAACAATTTAATTACAATAAATGTAATAAAACAAAATCAAAGACATGTGAATGTCACACAAGATTAGAACTTGAGTAACATAGCTATATAATCAAATGAAAACTATAATTTTGAAGAAATGAAATAAATTTTGGAGATCAAGCAAAAAAATTTTTATGATCAAATTAAGAGTGAATGAAAATGTCATAAAAGCATGACAAAGCTCTAAGAAATGAAATATTTTAAAAAATATTTATCTGAGTGCTTAATTAGGAATAGTTCATCTAGAATAGACATTTGTTTTATCTTGATTGGATGTCATCCAGAAATATAAGGTTTTACAAAAATAAGCAGTCATAAGTAATAAACATTTTTATTTTGATGTTAAGAAAGAAATATTAAAGTTGAAACTACACAGCTTAAACAGAAGTAATTTAACTAAATCTATGTGAGATAAATGTTACACCCTTTGAGATTTAGAGTTACATTATAATATAATCAAATCTAAGCTAAAAACTTAAAAAATTGAGATACATTATTTGGGATAGTTGTTTTTTGAGGTGATTGTAATATCAACCAACAAATCATTTATGAATCAAACTATATCATAGATTACTTCAAAATTGAAAGAATTGAAATAATTGAAATATATATAAAATTTAAAATTTTATTTGATAGATTTTCTCGAGATGTGTCTAGTGATGTTTCATTTTCGTTTACCAAGCATTGTTTGTAGATACCTTCAATTACCAAAGAAAAAAATACAAAATTAAATAAATAATAATTTTAATATTAATTACAAATTATTAATAGAAAATTAATATTAAATTGATGTAATTAAATCTAGCATAATCAAATTGATGTAATGTCGCATGAGAGAGGATCTAGAGATTTACAATATTTTAACCAAATCAAAGTGAAAGATTTTAATGAAATGAGATAACATATATGACAATGCTGCACTAGAAGATACTAAGGAGTTAGAGTATAACATCCTTGATCGTTAAATCTGGTACAAATGAAAAAACATTGTAAAGCATGCAAAACCTAGAAAATAAAAATATATAAAAATATTAGAAATGAATATTTAATTAAATAAAGTTAATCTTGTTGACACTAATAACATTTCTTTTGTTTCCATTATATCTCACTTAGAATTACTTTGTACTACCAAGGAATATTGACATAATAAAAATAAAATTACTATAAAACAACCAATTTAATCCAATACAAAAGTGTCACAAGAGGAGACTTTGAGTTATATAGGTAAAAAAAAAATAAAAGAATAAAATTAAATAATTAAGATAAATTACATGAAAAAACTTGCATTCCAAGATACTATGTAGACTGATTACAACATTCTTGATCATCAAATCAAATATGATAGAAACGTGTCATACATAATACCAAAATTATAAAAAATAAAATATTTAAAAATACTAAGAGGATCTTGTGTAACATCTTTGATTGTTAAATCAAGTATGAATTGAAATACCTCATAAAACATGAAAAATGGATAGAAATTAAAATATATGAAATTTTTTAAAAAATTTATATTTAATAGATTAAAGATCATCAAGTAGTAGTTAATGATGTTTATCGTCTCTATTAACAACAAATATGATTGTAGTGTACTACCAAAAGAAATAGCATAAACAATAAAAATTATTGTTTGAATTTTAACTAAATATATATTAAAAATAAAGTGTTATAAATTGAAATACAATGAAATAACCAATTTATTGAAATATGAAAATGTCATGGCACGACATTTAGACTTTTATAGTAGTATAACAAGTTCTTAGAATAAACTTTAAAGAAATGAAATAATTATACTTAGAAGTGACATTCCAAGGTACTACAGAGATCAACTCTATTGTCCTTAATTATTAATTCAATTACCATTAAAAATGCCCAATAGAGAGAACAAAAATCTTAAAAAATAAAACATTAAAAAATAATAATTAATTTGATAGAGCTCATTAAGAGTAGTCCAACTTATTTTGTTTTGCCTCAAATGAACATGTTTTGGAACTACTATAAATTACCAAAGTAAATAAGCACAAATAATAAAAACTTCTTGTTGTAATATTAAGCAAGTATATGGCAAAGATTATGTGACATAAATTGACATAATATAATATAATCAAATCAATTCGTTGGAAAGGTCGCCCAAGGAGAGATTTGGAGTTACATTGTTGTACAATATAATTAATTGGAAAAAGTTGTATAAAATAGATAAATTATACAAGAAAGTTTCTTCCCAAGATACAAAGGAGATCAAGTATAGTATCCTTGATCAAAATATAAGATAGAGTCAATGTGTCACCTAAAGCATTGAAAACCTATAAAATAAAACTTTTTAAAATATGAAAAAGAATAATTAATTTTTTGGAAGTCATCAATATGTGTTATTCTATGATGGTTTCGTCTCTGCACTACCTCGTTTGGAATTACAAAAATTTACATTTCTAATTAAACATAAGTAATAATAATTATTTATTTTAGTAATAAATAACACATTAATTAGCATTAAAATAAGATAAATTAAATTAATAAAATATAATTGGATCAGATAGTTGTAAAGCATACAAGATAGGAGATTTAGAGTTATATGGCAATATCACCATGTTAAAGAAAAGAATAGGAGGAAATGAATTAATTTGAGTGGTATGGTTGCAATCTAAGATGCTAGAGAGTTTAAAGTAACAACCTTATACATCAAGTTGGGAACAAATAAAAGTTTATCATAAAACATTGAAAAATATTAAAAAATAAATATTTAAAAATATAAAAAAATACATATTTAATGACATAAAAACATTAAGATGAGTCAAAAGTTCTCTATCAATCATTGAATGTAACTACTTTTAATTAACATTAAGGAATAAGGATAAATATTAAAAATACTTATTTTAATATTAAATGAATATATATTAATGCTAAAATCGCATAATTCAAGTGTTGTGATTGAACGAAGCTTATTGATATAATGGTCAAATGATAGGAGATATAGAGTTACAAAATATAATGAAAAAACAAAGCAAAAACTTAGAAGAAATGTGATAAAGTTTTTAAAAAATGTTCATTCCAATTTGCTATTGATTTTGTGAGATACATCGTTGATCTTCAAATCAAGCACCAATCTAAATAGCCCACAAAATATGCTAAAACTATAAAAAGTTAAGAAAATAATAAATAAATGAAAGAGATTTAAAGATCATAGAGGAAGAGAATAGTGTCTCATTGTAATATAAGCATATTAAAGCGAAGCATTTGAATAAATAATATTATTTTTTAAAAAAAACTGCATTTCAAAATCCAAGGAGATTAAGTGAAAAATCTAAGAATGTGAAAATTTCTATGAATTGAAACATCTTGTAAAGTCTTTCAAAATCCTAAAAAATAATATATATATATATATTAAAATATAAAAATTAGTATTTAATTAGGTAGAGTTATTTGAGATGTGTGTAATGATGCTTGCTTCATCTACATTGGACTTTGTTTCGAATTACTATGAATAACCAAAGAAACTAAATGTGAACAATAAAAAAATATTATTTCAAAATTAAGCAGATATATAATAAAATTGAAATAAAATAAATTAAATAATTGTAATATATCCAAATAAAATTTATGTAGTGGTCACATGAGATAAGATTTAGACTTGCATAGCAATATAACAAAATCAAAAAAATAAAATTTGAAGTTGTTTAATAAATGGTATGGAAATGTTACATTCTAAGGCCCTATGAGGTTCCTCTATAACATTATTGATTCTTAAATATGACATCAATCATAATATGTTTTAATGTATGACCAAATTCTTGGAAAAGACTTTTAAAAAATGAAAAAAAATATTTAATTAGATAGAGCTTAGTGAGTTCTTCCAAATAAATGTTTTATTATATATATTTAAGTGTTTTATGTTCAATGGCATTTGCATGAGTTTTGAGAAGTTTTGATTTGTACATAATTTGATCATAGAGGATATTACAATTGGTCTCTTTAGTGTCTTGGAATTCTCAATTTCTCAAATTTTTTATTTTGATTTGGTTATATTTTTCTTATAACTTTAAAAGTCCTCTCTATTCAACTTTACATTACTTAGATTTCCATATAATATAGTTCTTGAATTTATATCATTTCTACTTTAGTATATATCTAGTTAATATAAAAATAATAATTTATTAATACTTCTAATTATTTAATATGGTAATTCATAATAATTTTAATTGAGGAGTAACCAAGATGAAATAAATTATTGTACTAGCCTTAATTGGCTATATGCAAATAATGTCTGATTTTTATATTATTTAATATTTTTTCTTTACATTTGGCAAATTATACTAGGCAATTTGAATCATTTCATAATTTATAATTGAGGATTTTACATTCAATATCTCTAGTTCCTTGGAATGCGACTTTGTAGAAGAGTTTCTTTCGTTTCTTTATATTTTTTAATTTTATTTGGTAATATTACCATATAACTCAAAATTTTCTTTTATATTATTGTTGCATTGCTTTCATTTGGTTATGTTAAACTTCTTGAATCTTATTTCATCTATAAAATATAAATTTACTTAATGTTAAATGATAATTTATTATGAGTTATGCTTATTTACTTTGATAACAGTTAGTATTTTCAAATAATGTACGATAAAGATGAAAATAGTATGGTTGGACTTGTCTTGATGATCTTTATCCAATTAAAAGTCTATTTATATATATTTTTAGTACATTATTTTTTTTATTCATACTTTAAAATCCATTTTAATTTATACCTAAATTGACAAGCAAGGATATTATTCTCAATCTATTATATCTTCAAATGCAACTTCCTAAGGGATTTATCGTATTTCTTTAAATGTTTTGTATTAGCTCTGTTATGTTAGATTTGTTGTGTTCGACTACATTGCATTTCATCAACATGTTCCATTTCAATTGCATTTTTCATTTTATTAATATTTAAATAATAATTTTCTCTTCTTTATGTTTGCTTGCTTCATTAATTCAAAAAAAATTCCAAAGGTGATCTTATCAAGTTGAAAAAAACATCGTTGGAGACATCTTGACAACCTCCATTAGACTAAATATTTGTTTTCCTTTTTAATTATTTTTTTTCCTAATATTATTGGAAGCTTTATGTGGCTCTTTAATTCATATTGAATTTTTCACTCAAGGATGCTACAATATGACTCATTATTATCTCATAATGCAATTTTTCTACATGATTTCTTATTTATTCAAATTATTCACTTTGATTTTTTTTACCACTATGTTATCCTAATTCTCCCCACATGTGGCAACTCTATCATTTTTTTATTGTATTACATAGCTTCAACTAACTTTTTTTAGCTTTATCATATGTTTATTTAATATTAAAAAAATACATAATTACTAATGTTTATTTACTTTGGTAATTTGTAGTCATTCCAAACAACGTTGAATGCGTGTGAAACAAATGAGGCTATATTCATCTTAATCAGCTCAGAAAAATAAAAAATTTAGCCTTATGTTTTTAAATATTTTATTTCTATGATTTGGAAAATTTTATGAGATATTTTAATTTGTACCTGATTTGTTTAGCAAGGATGTGATAATTGATCTCCTTTGTAATCATAGAATGTATGGTTCACGTATAATTTATCATATGTTTTAAAATTATTTCTTTAATTTTATTATACTATTATAAAATTATTATTCTTCTTTCTTATGACAATTACAATACTTTTATTTGATTATACTACATTACCTTAATTTTTTTATTTTATCTTTACTATATATTTACTTAACATGAATTAAATAATATATTATTATTTATTGTTATTTACTTTTGCAATTCAAAATAATTTTGAATGAGGCTTGTTCGATGCAAAACAAAAGTGTTCTTATTTTAATGAGCTTAATCTAATTAAATATTAATTTGAATTTTTTCCTTTTGCTTTTGTTTACTTTATAGGACATTTTGATTTGTATTAGATTTCACAATATAGAATGCATCACTCGATCTCATTAGTATACTGGAATAAAACTTGTAAATGTTATCTCTTTTGTCATAATAGTTCACTTTTATTTGGTTTTATTGTAATATAACTCTAAATCTCTAATATTATTATCTTTATTACCAACATGATATATTCATGTTACATTATTTCAATTTGTTTTTTTAGCATTAATAAATATTTACTTAATATTACAATTTAAAGTTGTTAATTTTTTATGTTACTTAGTATGAAAATTTGTAGTAATTGTTAATGAGGCATAATCGAGTCAAAAGAAATGTCATTGGACTCATCTGACCAAACTCCTTCAAATTAAATACTTAATTATATATTTTTAAATATTTTATTTTCAATAGTATTAGCAACTTTATTAGACATTTCATTTATACCTTATTTTAATTTTAAGAGTGTTATATTTCATCTTCTTTTTATCTTGGAATGCAAATATAATGTAAACTTTAACTTGTTTCATGAAATGTTGTGCTCTAAGTATTTTATTACTATAAATTTTAATTCTCCTCTCTTACGACAATAATGATAATTATTTTTATATTATAGTAAATTAATCAATCTCATTTGAGCCTTAGTATATATTAATATAATATTTAAAAACTTATAATTTTTAAAGCTTATTAATAAAAGTAATTTACAATAATTGCAAATGAGGTTTGATGTAGGTGAAATAAATATCATTGGACTCATACCATTTAGCTCTATCTATTTAAAATTTATTTCCTTATTTTTAAATATTTTATTTCTAATTACTATGGAATTCTTCATGGGAAAGTTTTAAGCAAACCAAATTTAATAATTAAGGATGTCATGGTTGATCTCTTTAGTGTCTTTGGATGCAAGTATCCCAAAAAATTCAACTTATTTCTTCAAATTTTTTTTCTAATTTGGTTTTATTAATTTGAAACTCTTATACTCATCTCTTATGCGTACTACATCTTTTTTATTTTATTATAGTACTTTACTTCAATTTATCCTATTTTAGCTTCATTATAGTAATTTTTTGTAATTCTTAGCAAAGTCTGATCAAGATAAAACAAATATTTTTTTTATTCCTTTTCATTAGCTATATCTAATTAAGTTTTCTGTTATACATTTTTAAATATTTATTTATCTGTGGTTTGTATGCAATTTAAAAAACATTTGATTCATTCCATATTTGATGATCAACCATGTTATACAAGACTTCCTTCATATTTTGGAGTGCATCTCCCTTAATCAATTCACCTCTTTTCAAAAAATTCTTCATTTTAATTTTGTTAGCATGAAATTCTTATCCTTGTGTCTGATGAACTTTGCATCATATTGATTTGGTCATCTCATTTTTGCTAATTTATATATATATATATATTTTATATATTTACTTAATGTTAATAACAACATTTATTATTTTTTATGTTTCTTTTCTTTTTTTAACATAATAATTCTACTTGAGATTTGATTGATTTGAAATAAATGTCATTTCACTCATTTCAATGAGTTGTATCTAATTAAATATTTAATTCTATATTTTTTAGAAAGCTTATTTCTTATTATCTTGGAACTTTATTCAGCAAATTTTAATAAGGATGTTACACTTGATCTCTTTAGTATCTTGAAATGTAATTTTTACAAATTATTTGCCTCATTTATTCAAGATTTTCTCTTTAAAGTTTTTTGATTACTATGAAACTCAAGCTTGCCACTCGTGTTAACTTTATGTAGCTTTCTTTTGATTACATTACATTGCTTTAATTTGAAACCTCTCATATTTCATATAAATTTTCTTAATATTTTTATTTTTCCTTAAGCATTCTACATTTGTTCTTATTTAAAATGAGGTCGAGAAAAAAAAAACATTGCTAAGCATGCGTTTAGCAATTTTACCGAATTAAATATCCTTTTTTAATTTTTTTTTAATGTATTTCCCTTCTATGCATTTTACATATCTTAAAATACATTTTAAGAGGAAATAATATAGTGCTGACACAATGGCTTTGGATTCATTTGGACAATCTCTATTAACTATAATATTTCATGTTCTGTTATTTAATATCCTATTTTCTAGCAATTTTGCATATTATACCCGACATTTTGATTCGTACAATATTTCATGATCCGGGATATTATATTCATTCTCCTTAATATCATAGAATGCAACTTTCAAGAAAAATTTATCTTATTTCTCAAAAAGTTTTCAAATGATTTTGTTATGTTACTATGAAATTTTAGATATTCCATCTTGTGACCTCCACATAACATTTTTTTGTTATGTTAGAAGCTTTAATTTATCTACTTTTAATTATTGTATATATTTACTTAATAATTAAAAAAATAATTTATAATTTTTTTATTAATTTATTTTTTCTAGTAATTTTAAAATATGTCTGATCAATACGAAACAAATGTTCTTAGACTCATGTCAATGATTTTTATCTTATTAACTATTTATTTGTGTTTTCAAATATTTACGTTTTGTGACTTTTGTAAGCTCTATGAGACATTTTTTGTACCTAGATTGAACATAATGACATTACACTCGATCACCATTGTTCCTTAGAATGCAACTAATATATAAAATTTGTCTATTTTTTTCTCTTATTTAATTATATTATTAAGAAATTCCAATATTTTTATTGTTTGGCTTTTACATCATTTTGATTTTGTTTTTGTTGATAGATTGATTTTATCTTATTTTTGGATTATTATATCTTTACTTAATAATACAAAAAGATATTTTTTTAATATTTATTATTATAGTTATAATACAATTGTTATGTTTAACTCATTTTAGCTTTATGATATACTTAACTAATATTAAAGGAAAATTTTTTGATTATTTATTTTTATTTAATTTTGAGATTGACAGTAATTACAAATCACATTTGACTCAGATACAACAAATGTTCTTCAACTCATGTCGATGGAATATATCAAATTAAACATTTTTGGGCAAGTTTCTAAGAGCTTTACTGATTTAAAAAATTATTTTTATATTTTTAAAATTTCCATCTTCTAACATTTTAGCTTGATTTAAATAGAAATTTCTTTTCATAATTTATTTAATTAAAAAAAATTTTCACTTGACCCGAATAACTTGCAATGAAACTTTTTCATTATGAACTGATTTGATGTTGAGCATGCTGCACTTAGTATTCTAACAAATTTGAATATAACTTTCTCGTATAATTTATCTTATTTATTCAAATTTTCTTTTTTAAGTTATTATCTTAATATACATCACTAAACTTCCACTAATGTGTACTTTACTTTATTCTTATTTAGTTTAATTATATTCATTTTATCTTATGACATCTTTAATTTATATTTTCTTAATATTCAAATAATTATTTATTATTATATATGCTTATCCACAATAGTAATTAATTCTTTTTCCAAAGTATATATATATATATATATGTATATATATATATATATATATATATATATATATATATATATATATATATATATATATATATATATATATATATATATATATATATATATATATATATATATATATATATATATAAACTACCATTTTCTTCATCATATGTGCCTAAAGTGACCCCATGCCCAACACAAATAATAGAAAAGGATCCCCTATTGATGGAGCTAAGTATTTGAGGCCACTTTCATTATCGAGGATGTTGAATAGGATCAAAAAATTGAAAAAAGAGTTTTTAGTATTTTTCTTTCAATTTCGTTTCAATTATTTCAATCTAATGGAAAGAATCAGTGTAATTTGCCTTAAGTTTCTATTTAACAATTAGAATGATTTAAATGAAATTTGTTAAATATTTTGTTGTTTAGGCTTAAGGAAAAGGGAGACCAAAAGAATGGAAGAAGAAAAATCTTATTTTTATGATCTAACATATGAGTTCTACAAGTCTACATTGACACATTAAAAATTTTTAATTTGTGCAAAATTCTATAAATTAGGATGTGGAAATTGCAATTGATTGGTCAAAATTTGCAAAAAAAATTTAATAGCTATATTACTATACCATTCAATGAGAAGAGCTATATGGTGGGCACTTTGGCATGGATAAAATATAAGTATATTTTTGTAGGGCTAATTGGTGAAATTAAGACAATGCATGAGATGTATGCTCTCTAACATAAATTTTGGTGGAATTTAAAAGTTGCATGTTCTTACTTTTTTTAGCCGATGACAATAGACTTTCCATTAATTGTATAGCATATTTTCTTTTTATATTTAAGTTATCTTTCTTGCTTAGATGTTATAATTAATTTTTATAATTTGAAATTACTTGTGGCTATCAAAAATTATTGCTTATTTTATATAACTTTTTATTGTTAGTGATAGGTATAAAACAAAAGATGGGTAGCTTAGCATTTTGTTGACATTAATATTTCAGGTACGATGGAAACCAACAAAAAGGTGATTACCCATAACAACACCTAACAAGAAAATAAAGAATTGAAATTAAAAAGCTTTTTTCTACAAGAGGTGTATTGAATAATTTATTAATCATGTGATGCACTTAGTATTGTAATCTTATATGAAAATTGATATGATAACATAAAAAGATATCAAATGGTTACATGCACATGTTATTGTAGTATTAATTACTTACAGCTATTTGATTCAAATGTTTACAATAAAAAGTTGTACATATAAACTATCTAGTTTTTATTTTGCTAAAACAAGTTTGTATTATTGTACTTATAAATTAAAAAAAAGAGAACAAAATCAAGGGGTGGTTCTCATCACTTGAATTCTAAATTTTTTAGAACAAAATTCAATAAGTGGAAAGGAAATAAAGACATCACATTTGTAGTATAACAACATGATTTAAATAAAAAATTAATTAAACAAGAAAATGTAAATAAAAAAGGGAAGCCACTTTATTTGTACTAAAGTAGTTGAAGTTCTTATGATAATGCTTGAATGTCATGATGCTTGAATATTTGATCCAATTTTTCGTTTCAATGTTTATCAAAAATGAAGATGATTGTTATAAATGAATGAGGTTCACAATCTCCCCCTCCACCCTTACTAAGCAAAAATTTAGCCAAAGGTCATAATGTAAAATATACATAATGTCCTACCAGGGAGTTTTTCTAACCGAAGGAAACAAATGACAATGACTATCCACAGATCAACCATATTCTGGTATATTATCCAATTAATGTTGTACACCTGATGTTATCACAAAAAATTTTATGTTGTAAGATATAATTATAAAGGCTCTATTTAATTTTGTGGCATTGCATTCTTCTGTATCAATGATCTTATTTCAAGGTTGTTAGTTGAAATGCATGTAATAAAAACAAATCTTTTAGTAAAACTATATAGATGAAAGGTGGTAAAAGTACATAAAAGTATCAAACAATATGTGAAAATCTATAAGACATCTTTCAAATCCTAATTGATTGCCACAAAATCATCAATGTCTATCATTATTTTAAGGATGGGTTGGCTAACATTCTCTCAAGTCATCATTGATTTTTGAAGGAAGAAATTGAAGAATCATATCACAAGTGGTATTGATCCTATTTATTTTTATAAGGTTATGTAGGTACAAATAATATCTATTCCAACATTTAAAAAATAGGTAAAAAAAGGCTGTGACTATTATCTAGCATAAATATAGAAGCTTGAATAGAAACAAATGCTACAATAAGAAGTTCTAATGACTTGTTAATATCAAGATGTTCTTCTTAAAGATTTAATAGAAATAATACCTAATAGAGAGAAGACATTTATGATTGATTTGGAGCCAGAAGTAGTACCAATTTAAAAAGCACCTTATAGAATTCTACCAATTAAATTACAAAATTTAAAAACATAATTATGAGATCTAATTGATAAAGGTTTTATCAAACATAATGTTTCTCAATCGAGCATAACTATCAAATATGTGTAGAAGATGGATGGCAACTTATGGATTAGTATTAATGGCATTGAATTGAATAAGATCATCATCGAGAATAAATATACTTTGCCTAGAATAGATGGATAATCTAATCAATTTTAAGGAGCTAAAGTGTTTTCAAAGATCGACTTGAGACGTAATTGTAATTTATTTGAAGTTGGAAGAAAAGAATTTCATACTTTCAAGATCAGATACAATGATTTTGAATGTTTCACTTTCAATTTAGTTTAAGGAATGCTCCAATAGCTTTTTTTGATTTGATGAACAGAGTGTCCAAGCAATAATTAGAATATTTTGTCATTATTTGTACTGATGGCATCTTGATTTATTCTACAATTGAAGCATAATGTAAAAGGCATTTGCATCTATTGTTTTAATGGTTATGAGAGTACAAATTATATTGTAAGTTTTTAAACTATGGTTTTTTGATAACTAGTTTATCTTTCTTTGGGCAAATAGTTAGTGTAAAAGGAATCTCCATAGATTTGTAGAAAATAACATCTATTATTGAATGACCCATGTCAACTACATTTTTGAAGTGTGACGTTTCTAAGCTTTGACTGGGTATTATCTAAAATTTGTCAAAATATTTTCTTAGATTGCAATTCCTTAACAATAGTAACCTAGAAACCAAAAGTTTTTGAATCAAAATTATATTATGAAAGATGGTTTTGAACTTTAAAAGAGAAGTTAACTTCAAAACCTATTTTAGCATTACTTATGAGAGAAACAAAATTTTAAGTATATGTTGAAGCAATTTTGCAAGGACTTTGGTGTGTACTAAAAAAAATATAGTTACAGTATATGGTTCAATGTAGCTATGACATTATGAAAGAAATTGTTCTATACATCATCTTGAGCTTATTTTAACTATGATTGTCAAAAATATTTGAAGACACAATGTTTATTGTGCAAAAAATATATTTATTTATTGAACGCTAAAGTTTAAAGTATATTTTCATAGACAAAACTTAAAAATTTAAGACAACAAAGGTAATGGGAACTACTTAATGCTTATGACATTGAGATTACTTATCATGCAGGTAAACTTAACATTGTGGCACTTATGTTAAGCTAGGATGGTAGTCTTCATAGCATGATATCAAGCTTGGAGGAAGGATAAATAATAATTAAAATGAACAGGAATAAATTAAATGCAATATCAATAACTATTAAAAGGAAATTTTCTCAATTAGCTAGTGCAATAAGGTGGTTGTATGATTTAAAAGTTCTTTAAAATTTAGTTGAAGACATCCAACAAATGAAGGACTACTAAATGAAAGAAAATAAAATTTAGTTTAAATGAAAAAAATTACATTTTATAAGAAAAAACAAAGTATCCCTACAACATGTAAAGGGAAATAAGTTTTTTTGAAAGAGCGACATGGAACAAGGTTGTAGTGTATCTAGGAATCATAAAAATAAAGTATAACCTTAAATAGAGATTTTGGTGGAATAGTATGGAAAAAGATGTCTATTATTTTATGTGTAAGTGTATGCTCACTCAATAGGTGAAGAGGGGGCTACGAGGGCCGAGGGGATTACGACATTGTTTTCCTATTCAAATGTGAAAATGAGAAGAAATTATAATTCTTTTTGTAGTTGGGTGGCCAAAAATCAACCAAGGATATGATGCTATTTGGGTAATTACATATATATTAATAAAAAAGCCAATTTTTTAATTGTCACAACTTCTTATTCAATTTAATGGTAACTAATATTTTTATTGATCAAACTATGAAATTATATGGCTTGTTGAAGGCAAATATACCTAATCAAGATTTTGAAGTCACCTCACATTTTTGGAAACAAATACACAAGGATTTTATACTCAATTAAGATTTAGCACAAGTATCCATCTTCAAATAGATGACAAGATGGAAAGAACTATAAAGACTTTGGATGATATGTTGAGACCAAGTATATTATATTTTTAATGAAACTAGAATACTCATTGAGACAAGTCCAATAATTTTTATTTCAACTTGATCAAAGTTTATTTCAAATTTCCATTAATTATTGAAGCCCATTAGAATAAATATTAATAAATTAATAATATATACATAATTTTTATTTTTGAATATAGATGTCCCATTTTCTCCTCTACACATGTAGAATAAGTACCTATACCTGATGCAAATCATACAATGGGATTTCCCATTTGTTGGTTAGAAGTTTTATTAAAAAGCCACTTTATTGATGATGAGGATGTTGATTTTGAATATCTTTAAAAGGAAACCAAGGATTTGAGGTCAATCTCATTGCTCAAGATTCTGTGCAAGATTGGAAAGCTACAAATATAATTTTGTTCTATTTCTTATTATTTGTATTGAAATAATAAGAATTTTTTGTAAGAATCAAAGTATTTAGCATTACTTCAGTATCTATTTCATTATTATAATTATTAGGAAGATACTTGTTAAAGATTTGTAAGCTAGGGCTTTTCAAAAATTAAAAACTAAGGAAAGCAGTTGAACTACTTTTTAAAAAATAATTTCTATATTTATATATTGATTTGATGATAATTTTCAATTCATTTGTTAATTTGTAAATGGAGTTGAGAATAGTATAACTAATAGGCTAAAATTAATAAAATGGAATGTTCAATAGCAAAAAAATACATAAACTATTAGAAAACTTTGAGGTAAGTGCTCTAGCATGAATGCTTCATATGTATGTTTATTGTGGTGTTGACTATTGAAGTTAAGAACTTGCATAAGGTGTAAGCTCTTGACTGCAAATTTTATATGCAAATATTTGATGTATTTTTTATTATTAAAATTAATAACTTGCTTGTGAATTTTATATGAAGAATCTAATTTTGATGCACTGATATCATGCCATTATATGTATTTTGCTCAAAAATATATACTTTTAATTAGATGTATGCTTTCATATTAATGATAAACTATTATGAAAAATTATTTGGCATGATTAATTATGTAAGCATGAATATGTTAAGCTATTGCATAAATACTATAAAAATGAAGATTTTACATGTGAAACAAAATAAAAAAAATGGTAGTTGATGATATATTTGATGACATGAATGGATACTAAATTCTTTAGAAGTTAATGTGTTGTTCTTTCAAGCTAGTCTCCATTGTCGGCCTCAAGATTAAGAATTACAATTATGAGGTTACTACTAATCAATTTGGTCACAAGTTTAAGCTATTACCAACATGAGGTGGCAAATGGTCTTGTGGATGACAAGATTGAGATATTACCATCGTGAGGATGCTAGTGCCATATGACCCACAAGATTGAGATATTACCACCATAAGGTGGCTTGTGGCCATGTGGGTCACATGATGGAGATTTTACCACTATAGGATGGTTAGTGGCCATACAAGACATACTATTGAGATTACTACAAAGATAAGTTAAAAATATAACAACACTATGCATGCATCGAAACATAATATGATAAATTAACAAATGGAGTTTTCATTATAACTAAGTAAATAAAAAATTTTTAGCACATAAGATTTACATAGTAAAGTGGAAATAGGAATCAATAAGTAATGGCACATGAAGAAAAGAATAAAAAACTAAGTCAAAAGCTACATTTTCTTATTATTTCTCTTATAGAACATAACATTATTTTCTTTGATAGTATAACATATTTTCTCTTACATTCATGTTGACATGTTAACTTGCTTACTTACGTCTTGTAGTTGATATTGATGATTAGACCTTACGTGTGGTTGATCTAAATTATCATTGACTTTGTTATGTTACTATATAACTCTAATTTCATCCCAAGTGGCCCATCTAATGCTTTAAGTTTCTATATTATGTTGCTGCACTTTATCTCATTTTAATTTAAAAAAATAAATAGCTAATATTAAAAAACACTTTTTCGTTATGCATTCTTATTTTCTTTCAAATTTTGTAGAAAATATAAATGTGTCTGATTAAGTCAAAATTAATGTCATTGGATTAATCTTGCATTGTATACCTAAATGAATATTCATTTTGAAATTCATAAATATTTTAATTTCTAGAGTTGTAGTATGCCATAATCAATCAATAATTTGATTCAAACTTCATTTAACAATGAGGAAAGTTACACTCTATCTCCATAGTGTCTTAAATACCACTTTCTAGGACAATTTATCTTAAGTTTTAAAAATTTCCCCTTCACTGGATTAATCAAAATGTAATCCTAAATTTCCACTCGTGCAACTTACATCACTTTGACTTTGCTATTATACATTATGCCAATTTATCTCATTTAAACTTTAATGTATGTTTAGAAATATCAAAATAATAATTTATTTTTATCTTTTCTTATTTACATTTTTAATTCAATGTAATACTTGGTGAGATTTGATAGAAATGAAACAAAAGTTGTTTGACTCATCTAGTTGAGCTCTATTCAATTAAATATTCTTATTGAAATTTTCACACTTTTTATTTTCCATTGATTTTGTAGGCTTCGTAAAATATTTGGATTATACTTGACTTTTTGATCAATGATATTACATTATCTTTCTTTAGTATGCTAAGTGCAACTTTTCATTAAAATTTATCTCATTTTTCAAAGTTTTTTTGACTTGGCAATATCACTATATAACTTTCAATTTCTAATCATGTGACCTTCACATGCCTTTAAGTTGGTTATATTACATTTCTTCATTTTATATTATTTTACCAATTAGTATATATTTATTTAGTTATTAAAAACATTTATTGTTGCTCATGATTAGTTATTTTGTTAATTTTAAGTAATTTTAAATTATGTCCAATTAACATGAAGTAAATATCATTGTACTTACCTTAATGACCCCTTTTCAATAAAATATTCAGTTCCATAGTTAAAAGAATTCTTTTTTTATGGTACACTTCATGAGATTTTTTCATTTTACTAAATTTGATTTTCAATAATGCTATACTTGATCTCCTTAGTAACCTAGATTGTAACTTTCTTAAATGTGTTAGCTAATTTTTTAAATCTTCTACTTTGCTTTGGTTATATTACTATGAAGCTCTAATTTTTTTTTGTTATGTGACTCTTACATCCATTTCACTTGTTTACTATACCATTCTTCAATATTTCTAATTTAAGCTATAACATAATTCTACTTAACATCAAAATAATATTTATTTTATTTACACTAATTTACATTTCTTTTTCTGACAAATGTTAAATATTGCATAATTAAGATGAAATAAACATTATTAGGCTCATTTCAATGAGAAATGTTTAATTAAATATTTTTTCAATATTTTAAATATTAATTTTCTAACATTTTGGCATATTTTGGGAGACATTTCTATTCATACATAATTTGATAATTGAGTGTGCTACCATCAATGTACTTATTATCTTTGAATGAAACTTTCCCACAACATTTTTTGCCTCATGTAAATTTTATATCACTTTGATTTGCTTAAATTATGTTTTTTAGTTTATATCATTTCAACTATGATATATTTATGTGATATTTATTTATGATGTTTTATTATTTATTGCATGATACTTTGGAATGCTTTATAATACATTTATATGATAATCATGGATGCCAAACCCAAACTCCTTACCACCTTGTAATGCAAATTTCCATTAAAATATATCTAATTTCTAAAACCTATTCACTTTGATTTGCTTATATTTCAATTAAACCCTAGCTGTGCCTTAGAGTAACATTTTCATCCCTCCAATTATGTTTTATTATAATGTTTAAATTTGTCGCATTCCATGTTTCACATATGTTTACTAAAAAATAAAATAATATTTTACTTTTATTTGTGCTTATTTAATTTTATAATTCATAGTACTTCTAAAAGAGGTTTAACAAGTTCAAACAAACATTGTTCAAGTCAACTTGAAGAGCTCTAACAAATTAAATATTTACTATCATATTTTTAATTACTTACTTTTCTATGATCGTGTATGTTTTATGATAAATTTTGATTCATACTAGATTTGATGATCAATGATTGCACACTTGATCTCCAAACTATCTTTGAATGCAACATTGTAGAACAATTTACTTATTTTTGTAATTTCTTTTTCTTTGACTTTGTTACGTTACATTGGTTCAATTAATATAATCTTAGCACTAATATATATTAATGTTATGCTAAAATAATAATTTGTTGTTATTTATTGTTTTATATTTTAATAATTTTCAATAATTCCAAATGAGGTATGATCTTATGAGAGAAATGCCATTAATACAAGACTCAACTAGCATTATCGAACTAAGTATTTATTACTATATTTTTATTTTTTCTATTTTCTAATATTTTGCACTCTTATGGAAACATTTTCATTCCTACTTGATTTAATGATCTATAATGTTAACAAGAACACTTTAGCTTCTTGGTTTGCAACTTTCCAATATTATTTATCTCCTTTTCTCAAATTGTTTTCTTTGTTTTTTCCATTAACACTAAATCTACTATAATGTGACTTTTATCTCTTTTCAGCTTTAATATATATTTCTTTAATGTTAAAATAATATTTTGTTAATAATTAAATCTTTACACTAGTAACTCATTTTACTTCTAAACAAAGTGCATTGAAGGCAAAGTAAATGTCGTTGTAGCCACCTGGATGAGCTATATAAAACAATATATTCTTGCTTATCTTTTTATCTTTTTGCTTTCATTTGGTTACATCACTTTGTAACTCTAAATCTAATCTCAAGTGACCCTTATAATTCTTTGCTTTAGTTACATTTTTTGCTTGAGTTTATCTCTAATCCCTAACAAAGAGTTACATAATATTAAAATAACAATTGATGACTTTTTATGCTTATTTTCTTTTTTAGCTAAAAAGTATCTTAACGGGATTTGTTAAAAAAGAAACAAAATTTATTATACTCTCTCGATGAGGTCTAACAATTTAGATATTAATATTTATATTTTACGATATTTTTTAATTATTTTAGCATGCCTTAATAAACATTTAAATTAATACCTTATTTGATAATCAAGAATGTTATACTCAATTTCTTTAGTATCTTGGAATGCATCTGTCCGATTTAATTTATCTCAAATCTTTTAATTTTTTCTTTGATTTGGTTATACTATTTTCTAAACCTAAATCTCCCCACATGCCACTTTTATGTTCTATTGACTCTATTTTATTAAATTACTTCATATTCACATATTTAGCTTAATATATATTTACAAAATATTGTAATAATACCTTTTTAATTTTTATGCCTATTTTGTATTTCTTAGTAATCTCAGGTGTGTTTCATTGAGATAAAAGAAATATTGTTGTACTTGTCTCAAACAAATCTACCTCACTAAACAATCAATTTGTAGTTCTTTAAATATTCTATTTCTTATGCCTTTAGGGTGCTTGATAGCACATTATAATTCTTACTTGATTTGATGTTTGTAGTTCCTACACTACATCTCCTTAGTGTCTTAGAATATAACTTCTTCATAGAATTTATCTCCCTTCATTAAATATTCTATTTTTATTTGGCTATCAACATTTAACAATATACATCTTCCCATGCAAGTTTTGCATCCCTTCAATTTGGTCATAATATTCGTTTTCAATTTATCTCATTTTAAAATTAATAAATATTTAGATAATAATAAATAAATACTTTATTATTATTTATTCCTATTTAATCTAGTATGTCTTCGTAAATCATTTCTAATATGACCTCTGTATCACTTTAAAATTGATATATTGGATTGTTTTAGTTAATCTCATTTACCTTTGTTACGTAAATATTTAATGTTAAAAT
Organism: Vanilla planifolia; assembly: GCA_023846275.1. Lineage (NCBI taxonomy): Eukaryota > Viridiplantae > Streptophyta > Magnoliopsida > Asparagales > Orchidaceae > Vanilla > Vanilla planifolia. The sequence continues at coordinate 1,158,489 of JAIUJO010000102.1, forward strand.
AATAAATTATTTTTATTGCTTATTAACTAGGGATCATTATAGTAATTCCAAACAATGTGTAAATAAGAGAAAACAAAAGTCACTAGAGTTTGTTCATAAGTTCAATCAATGTAAATATTAATGTCCATATCTTTAAATATTTTATTTTTTATTACTTAGGCATGCTTCACAATCCATTTTTATTTTTGTCTGACTTGAAGAATAGGGATGCTACATTAGATCTCCTTAGTGTCACTAAATGGAAGTTTCTCATAAAATTTTTCTTATTTTTTAGTAATTTTTATTTGTTGTAGTTAGAATACTATGTAAATCTAAATCTTCTCTCACATGACTTTTACATTGCTTTAATTTAGTTATACAACATTAGTTCAAGTTGTCTCATTGAAGTTTGACATATATTAAGTAGATATTAAAATAATTATTATTTTTTTATTTATGTCTCTTTAACTTTAGTGAGTTATAGTAATTTCAAGTGAGCCATAATTGAGAAGAAAAAACACCAATTGACTCGACATAACAAGTTCCATCTAATTAAATGTTAATTTATTTATTTCTGAATATTTCGTTTTCTAAAATTTTGCCATGCTTTAAGAGACTTTTTTTATTCGTACATGATTTTACTATTTATGATTTTACACTAATTTTGTAATAATTTAGCATGAGGTGAGATCGAGATCAAAACAACATCATTGGGTTCACCAAAATTAGCTTTATCCAACTAGTTATTAATTTCTAATTTTTTAAATGTTCTATTTGTTTGATATTTTTGAATGTTTTAATACATATTTTGATGCATAATAGACTTGTGTTTGAGATTATTTTGCTTATTCTATTAAATATCATCTAATGCAAGTTTTGCATAAAATTTATCTGATTTGTTTCTATATTTTTCCTTTATTTGGATATATTATTATGGAGGCCTAATTCTCCTTCCATGTGACCTTAATAACATTTTGATTTTGTTAGATTACAATGCTTCAATTTATCACATATCTGCTTTGTTGGTTGGGAATAAAAAAGCATCATAAAGCATGGTAAAATTTAAGATTTTATAGATGATCCCTAGATTATTTTGGAATGCAAATTTATAGCTTAAATTATCTCATTTCTTCAACTTTTCTTCCTTTCTTTAGTTATATTATTACTAAACTACATCTCTCTAGTCTCATTGTGTCGACAACTAATACACATATACATCATATTAAAATATTATTTTAGAATTATTTATAGATTTTAAATATTGTGATTAGTGTTAATTCCAAACAAGGCCATATTGAGGGACAACAAACATCATTGGAGTCACTTATTAAACTAAATCTAGTTAAACATTTATTTTTATATATATTATTTGTTTTTCATAAACGTTAGCATGCATTATCATGGAGTTTTACTCCTTGATATTATAATTGATGACATCACACTTGATCTTCTTATATATTGGAATGCATCTTTCTGATGCAATTTGTCTCATTTGTTGATTTTTTTCACATTGAATTCGTTATGTTGCTTTGTAACTAAAAATATTGTCCCAAGTGACTTTTAAATCACCTAGATTTTGTTATTACTCCAAGTTATCTCATTTTACTTTTGATACATATTAACTTAATATTGTAAAATTATTTATTGCTATTTAGGCTTATATACTTTGAAAATTTATTGTAATTTTAAAAAACATTTGATCAAGATGAAAAAATATCATTGGACTTATCTTGATGTGCTTTATCAAGTTAAAGTATTCATTTAAATATAGTTAAATATTTTAACAACTAGGATTTTGTCATCCTTTGCAAGAAATTTTTATTGGTATATAATTTGGGAGTCGACGGTGTCACGCATGATCACCTTGGTATCTCAAAATATAACTTTCCTCTACAATTTACTAAAATTCTTTAATAATTTCACAATAATTTTTTTATATTATTGTATTGCATAAATCCTTCTCTTAGAAGACATTTACATTATTTTCATTTGGATGTATTATAATACTTCTTAATATTAATATGCATATTTTTAATTTTGTAATATGCATTACATATAAATGATGTACGATCGAGATGAAGCAAAGGTTGGACTCATATCAAAAAGTTTTATCCAATTAAATATTCATTTTTTATTTTTAAAATATTCTATTTTGAAGAGATTTTGCATGTTTTACAAGACGACTCAATTTTTACATGATTTATTGATTGATTCGTACCTAATTTGATGATTGAAGATATTACGTTTGATGAATGCAAATTTCTCTAACAACGTATCTCATTGCACTAAATATTTTACTATGATTTGGTTATTTTAATTTGTAACTCTAGATCTCCTCTTATGTTATCTTTACATAGACTTAGTTTGGATATATTACATTATCTTACTTCAACTCACTTCAACTTTTGTATTATTTTATGTATTATTAAAATAATAATTTTTTATTTATTTTTATTTTACATTATAATTCATAGTAATGGAAATTGAGGTATAATTAAGACTAAATAAATGTCACAGTATAATCTTGATAGGTCATATAAAATTAAATTATTTTTTTCTAATATCTAAATTATTTTTTAATTTTTTTTTTATTTTATGTCATATTTTGACTTCTAGTTGTTTTCATGATCCAAGATGATACACACGATCATCATGTTGTCATGAAATGCAACAACCCACACAATGTGTGACCAGCGCATCGCTTTGATTTAGTTATATTACATTAATTTGCTTTACCTCATTTTAGTGGTAATATATATTTTCTTAATATGAAAACACCATTTATTGAAATAACATTTTTTTGATGTGTTATATCAAATTTAAAATTCATATAAGTATTATCTAATATTTTGTTTTTAATGGATTTTGCATGCTTTATCAGATATCTCTTTTTGTGCTTTATTTTGTTATTGATGATGTTGGACAAACACCTTTGTTTCTTGGAATTCCACTTTTTTCTTTGAGTTGGCTATATTACTATACAATTCTAAATCTACTCTAAGACCTTTACGTTGGTTTAAATTGGTTATGCTACATTTCTTCACTTTATCTTATTTTACCTTTACTATATTTTTACTTAATATTAAAATAATAATTTTTTAGGATTTATAAGTTTTTTTGTAATTCATGAAAATTCAAAATGAGGTTTCTTTTAAAAGAAACAATCGAGGTTTGATTTTCCTCGATGAGTTCTATATAATCAAACATTATTTTTTTAATTTTAAAATATTTTATTTATTAAGGTTTTCTCATGTTGAATAAGACGTTTTGAATTGCTAGATTTGATAATTAATGACTTTACACTAGATATCCTTATTATCCTATAATGCAACTTTCCCTCTTAATATATCTCTTTTGTTCATGTTTTGTTATTAATTAGTTATATTATTGTGCGAGTCTAATCTCCTCTCATGTCATTTACATTGCTTTGTAATGGTTATATTATAGTGCCTTAAATTATCTCAATTACAAATTCATATAAATTTAATTAATATTAAAAAAAAAAGTTTTGTATATCCTTTTGGTAATTCATAGTAATTCAAAACAAGTTATCACTGGGAAAAAAATTATCATTCAACTTTACTCCATAAGCTCTATTTCTTTAAATATTCATCTTTATATTTTAAATACTTTATTTTCTACAATTTTTGCAAGTTTTATGAAATATTTTCATTTATGCATGATTTGACTTTTTAGGATGTTACACTTGGTATCCTTAGTTTCACAAACTATAACTTTTTTTTAATAATTTACCACATTTTTTCAAATCTTTTTCTTTGATTTAGATTTATTACTAACTCTAAATCACCACTAGTGTGAAATTTAGATTTCTTTGACATTTTTGTATTGCATTACATTAATTTATTTTATTTTTTTATTTAATGTACATTTAATTAATATTAAAATAATAATTTATTACTATCTTTGGAATTAATTTGGCAATTTACAATAATTCAAAATAAGGTTTTATCAAGATTGAAATAATGTCATTAGACTCACTTAGATTAACATTGTGAAAATAGATATTTTTTCTATTATTTTTTTATTCTTTTACTTTTTAATATTTTTGTATGCTTTAAGAGACATTTTGATGTGTGAAAGATTTAATAATTAAGATTATAACAATTGATCTCTTAAGTATCTTGTAATGTAATTGTGTATTATAATCTTTCTCATTTGTTTTGGTGTTTCATTATGATTTGGATATATTATTATGAACCTCTAATTCTCCTCTCACATGACCGTTACATCATGTTAAATTGGTGAGATTAAATTACTTCAATTTTTCTCACTTCAAATTTAATAGGTAGATATCAAAAACCTTCTTAAAATAGGAAAACATTTAAGATGTTTTGACTTGATCACTTGAGTATTTGTAATGAACCTTTCAAGTACAAGTTAACTGATTTTTCAACTTTTTTACTTTTCTTTAGTGATACTAATATTAAACACTAATTCATCTTTCTTATATTATTGACATCACTTTGATTTCATTATACAATAGAGCCTCAATAAATATACATTTACAAAATATTATAATAATTGTTTATGTATTTTTTTTGTTATTTGTAGCAATTCCAAACCCAACTTGTTTGAGATTGACAAACATCATTGTAGTCATCTAGATGAGTTATATCCAGTTAAATATTTAATTTTTTTACATTTTATTTATTTAATTTTCTTAAAGTTTCGCCTAGTTTATGATGGTTGTTTATATTTACCTGATATTATAATAGTGGATATCACACTTAACAACCATATATATATTGAAATACTACTTTCTCAAAATAATTGTCCCATTTGATAAAATTTTTCCTATTCATTTAGTTCTATTACTATTAATCTCTAAACATTGTTTCATGTGTCTTTAAATCACCTCTATTTGTTATATTAGATCTCTTCAATTCATCTCATTTTAGCTCTAATAAATTACTTAATTTTAAAAATAAATGTTTTACTTTTTATGCACAATCCTATGGCAATTTGTAGATATTCTAAAAAAATCTGATTTAGGCAACAAAACATCATTGCACTCATCTCGATGAGCTTTATCAAATTCAATATTCAATTAAATGTTGTTAAATACTTTAATTTCTTAGATTTTGTCATGCCTTTCATGAAGTATTTTTGTTATATCATTTCATGATCAAATACGTTAGACTCTACCACCTCGATATCGTGGAATGCAACCTTCCAGCATAATTTATCTCAATTCTTTAAAAGTTTTACTTGAATTTGGTTATGTTATTAAGTTATAATATATTGTCTCTCAAGCAACATTTTCATTATCTTCTTTTGTTGTATCATAATGCCTATATTTATCTCATTCACCTTTAATTATTATTTATTTACTATAAAATTTTTATTATTTTTTTTATAACTTTGGAAGCATGCATTAATTACAAATTATGTATGATCAAGACAAATTAAAATTTTGACTCATATCAACGAGCTCTACCCAAGTAAATATTTATTTTTACCATCTTACATATTCTGTTTTTAAGGGATTTTGCATGTTTTACAAGACATTTCAATTGTTACATGATTTAATAATTGAGGATGTTACACTCGATCTGCTTAACATCCTAGAATGCAACTTTTGACTAAAATTTATCTCATTTATTAAAATTTGTGGCTTCAATTTGGAAAAAACACTAAGAGACCCTTCTTCTTATCTCATTTCACCTTTACATTTCTTTGAGTTTGTATTATTACATTTGTTCAATTAATATCATTTCAATATATATATATATATATATTTCATGAAATTAAAATATATTTTTTATGCTTATTTATTTTTGTAATTCCTAGTAATTCCAAAAAAGATACAATCAGGATGAAACAAACATCTTTTGTCTTATCTGGACGAGCTCTCCTCAATTAAATATTTTTTCTATGTTTCGAAATATTTCATTTTCTATGGTCTTTAGATTTTTTTTGGGTCATTTCTATTCATACATCTTTTTTAAATCGAAAATTTTGCACATAGTCTCCCTCAGTATCATGCAAAGCAACTTTATTGTAAAATTTGACCCATTTTTTTAAATCTTTCACTTTGATTTTTTTATATCACCATGTAATTTAAAACATTCTCTCCTATAACTCTTACATCATTTTTATTTAGTTGTATTATATTCAATTATTTTAATTAAATTATTTTTGGAATATATATTTTTATTATAAAAATATATATATTTTATTAAATATTTTTCTTTGGTTCTTAATTTGTAGTATTTCTAAATAAGGTTTGTAATAAGTGGAACAAACTCCATAAGACTCATCATTAAGAGCCTTTTCTACTTAAACTTTTTTATATATAAATTCTTTATATTTTATTTTTAAGGGTCTGCAAAACCTTTGAAAAGCTTTTTGATTTGTGTGTGATTTGATGCTCTTGCATGATGTAGTTGTTCTTCTCAATATCCTAGAAAAAAACTTTGTCGTACAATTGAACTTATTCACACAAATATTTTGCCTTGTTTTGGTTATATTAAATTATTTTAATTTATCTTACTTCAAACATAATAAATTTTTGCTTAATATTAAAAAATTAATTAATTATTATTTTTTTACACTCATAATTTGTAGTATCATAGAACTTTTTTTGATTGAGATAAAATATTATTGTATTTTCTCAAGAAGCTCTATCAAATTAAATATTTAGTTTTATACATTTTAAATATTATACTTTATGAAGATCTTGCATATTGCATGTGACAATGAGCTTACTTTGATGATGAAGGACATTACATCGATGATTGCAAAGTCCTCAAACAATTTATCTCATTTCATTAAATGTTTCACATTGATTTTGTTATTTTACATCATAACTCAAAATCTCCTCTCATTTTACCTTTACGTAGACCTAACTTTGATCTGTTATATTGTGTCAATTTTTTTTCAACATTAATATACTCTCTCTTATTATTAAAATAATTAAGTTTTTTATTTATGCTTATTTAACCTCAAAATTTATAATAATTCCAAATGAGGTTCGTTCAAGGCTAAAAAAATAGTTGTATTCAACTTGATGAGCTATATTAAATTAAATAATTAATTTATAATATTTAAATATTTTATTTTTTATGGTTTTGCCTGCCTTATATGGTGATTTGATATCTACCTATTTTTATGATCAAGGATGTTATACTTCATCTTAGTATCACGGAATACAACATTCCCACACAATGTCGGATTAATACTTCACATTGATTTAGTTATATTAACTTAATTCAATTTACATAATTTCAATTATAACATTTATTTCCTTAATATTAAAGTAATTCACATGCTTTACGAGATATTTTTACTTGTAATTGATTTCATTGATAACATTACATTATATCCTTAATTTCTTGGAAAGCAAGTTTTCTTATAATTTATCTTATTTATTCATAGTTTTTTCTTTGTTTATGTTATATTGGTATGTAATTCTAAATCTAATCTAATCAAAGCTTTACATTTCTTTAAATTTTTATGCTATATTGTTTCAATTTATCACATTTCTTTAATATATTGTTTGTTAATATAAAATAATAATTTTTATATTTATATATATTTTTAAGTAATTCATTGAAATTCATAATGAGAATTGTTTAAAATGAAACAAATATAATTTTATTCATCCTCATAAGTTGTACCTAATTTAAAAAATATTTTTTAATATTTTTATATTTTTTATATTTTATATTTTTAAATTGTTTTATTAACTAAGGTTTTGTGATATTGAAGTAGACTTTTTTATATTTTTAAGTAACATTTCCCTTGTGATCTGTCTCTTTTTTTCATTTTTTAGTTTATTTTTATTATATTATTATGTAACTCTGAATCCCCTCTCATGTGATACTTACATTTCTTTATATTTTTAATATTACATTTACTTCAACTAATGTCAATTAAATTTGAATATTTATTTGCTAAAAATAAAAATAATTATTTGTTAGTATATTTATATATCGCTTTTGCTAATCGATAGTAATTATAGTTGAGATTTAATCGAGACAAAATAAACTTTGTTGGATAAACTTAAAAAGCTATATTCAATAAATATTTATTTTTATGTTCTTAAACATATTATTTTGTAAGATTTGTTCTGGGCCTTACGAGACATTTTGATACATACTAGATTTGTTGATAAAAAATATTTCCCTTGATCTACTTAATATGTTGGAATGCAACTTTCTTAAATAATTTATATAAGTTTTTCAAAAATTTTTCTTTGATTTGGCTATATTCCTTCATCACTCTAAATCCCTTATTGGACTTTTACATAACCATTATTTGGTTACATTGCACTACTTCAATTAATCATAATTAACTTCATTGTATATTTGTTAAATTTTAAAATAATAATTTATTATTATTGATGCTTATTCGCTTTGATATATCATAGTAGTTCCCAGCAAGTTCTGATCGGGACCTAAAAATGTTATTTGACTCGTCTCAACGAGCTCTCTCTAATAAGATATTTATTTTGAAATTTTTAAATAATGGTTTCAAAATGTTTTACTTTATGAGGAATTTTTATTTGGACATGAATTAATTATAAAAAATGTTATCCACAGTCTACTTTGTATCATAGAATGAAATTTCCATGTACAATTAATCTCATTTTTAAATTGTTTTCTTTTTATATAGGATATATTACTTTCGAATTTTAAATCTCCTATAACTTAAGATTAACATTACTTTCATTTACTTATGTTACATTGCTTCAATTAATCCTATTTGATTTTGTATTCTTTGAAATTCGAAATTAATGTCTTTTTGAAGCAAAATGAATGTCATTAAACTCTCCTTGATGACCCTTATCTAATTAGTTAATCTTTTTTAAATTTTTTTAATATTTAATTTCTTATGTTTTTTGCTTTCTTTATAAGATATTTTTATTCATTATAGATTTGATTATTAAGGATGTCATACATGATCTTCTTCCTATTATAGAAAGCAACTTTCATATTCACTTTGTCTAATTTCTTCAAATTCTTTGCAATGATCTCCTCCTATGTGATATCTACATCATATTGGCTTGGTTATGTTAAATTTGTTCAAGTTATGCCATTCACCTTTAATACATATTTCTTTAATATAAATATAATCATTTATTAGTATTTTTCTTATGATAGTTTTAGTTTGTAAGAATTCTAAACATGGACTAACCAAGATGGAATGTACATAATTAGCACATCTCAATAAGCTCTATCAACTTAATTTTTTATTTCTATATTTTAAATTTTTTTAATTTTTAAGGATTTTTGCATATTTTATGAGATATTTTAATTTATTTCTATTTTAAAAAAAAAGGTTACACTTAATCTCTTTAGTATCTTAAATGCAACTTTGAATGCTTCATCTCAATTCTATAATAATTTTACTTTGATTTTGTTATATTACTATAGATCGCAAATTCTACTCTCGTGTTAGACTTTATTTAACCTTCTTAAATGCATGAATTTGTTGAAATAACAAATGAGTTTCTATCGAGATGAAACGAACATTATTTGAATTTTCTCAATAAGTTTTATCCAATTAAATACTAATTTTTTATTGTAAAATATTTTATTTTGTAGTGTTTATTCTTGCTTTGCCAGACATCTTTATTTAATCTAATTTGATAATTGAGGATGTTACCCTTCATTATCTTAGACTTTCGAATACAATGTCGCCTTATAATGTGCCTCATTTCTATAAAATTTCCACATAGCTTTGAAAGTTTTGCTATGTAGCTATAAATCTTTTGTTATTTGACCTTTACATTACTATGAATTCATAATTATACATTACTCCAATTTATCTCATTTCAAGTTTCTATATATTTTTACTTAATATCAAATTAATTATTAATAATTACTTTTACTAATTTATATTGTAATTTACATTAAATTGAGATGGGGAACAATAATGACAAAATAACCATCATTATATTTGTGTTAATAAACTCTATCGAGTTAAATGTCAACTCTAATTTTTTAAAATTTAATTTTAGAAACTTTTTGCAGTCTTTTTTGGGATATTTTGATTCATAATTGATTTAATGATCAAGAATTTTTTATTTGTTCTCCAAATTTTCTTGGAATCAAACTTTCCTACAAACTTTATCTCATTTTCTCAAAACATTCATATTTATCCCATGTGACCTTTACATTTCCTTGAATTGGGTATAATATTATTTTTCATTGTATCTTATTTCTAATTTACCATATTTTGCTTAGTATTGAAAAAATAATTTTTTAATTTATGCTTAGTTAATTTAGAAACTAATAGTAATTCCTAATGAGTTCCAACATAGATGAAATAGACAGTACTCGATTCATCTAAAAGATCCCCTTCCAAATGAATATTAAATTTTATATATCTAAATATTTTATTTTATAGGGTTTATCATGTTGAATGAGACATTTTGATTCACACTAATTTTCACGATTGAGTATGTTACCCTTAATCTTCTTAGTATCTTTAAATGCAACTTTACTTATAATTTTCTTATTTCATCAAGTTTTTAACATTGAATTGGTTTTCTTACTATCAAACTTCCAATCTCCAATCAAGGAATGTTTACATCACTTTGAATTAATTATATGACATTCAATAAATTTATCTCATTTTGTTTTTAATGCTTGTCAAACATTAAAATAGTTGTTTGTTATTATTTATACATATCTAGTTTATTAATTAAAAAAATTATAAAAAGGTATAATTGAGATGAGACAGTCATCATTGGACTAATCCAAATAAGCTGCATACAATTAAATATTTTTTTATATTTTTAAATTTTTTAATGTTATGTAAATCTTTATTAAAGCTAAAAGAACATGAATTAAAACAATAAAATATAACCAATTGAAAGTGACACAAAGGCTTCATTTGGAACTTATAGAAAGGCTTATAAGCAAACAAATATTTATAGAAATAAGGTAAATTTTGAAAGAAAGTCACATTCCATGATACTTACAAGATTGAGTGTAACATCATCAATTTTTAAACAAGTAAATAATCAAAATTTTTCATAAATAATATGAAAACTCTAAAAAATAAAACATTTAGCGCTATGAAAATGAATTAGTATTTCGAGGCTTTCAGAGAGATGAATTGAACAACATTCGTTTCCAATTGGTTAGACCACAATTAGAATTAGTACAAATTAATGAAGTTAATAAAGTAAAATAAAAATAATTTTTTATTTTAACATAATGTAAATATATATATATATATTAAAGCTAAAATAAGATAAATTAAAGGAATTTAATAAAACCAATTAAATGTTATGTGAAGGTCATAGGAGACATTACCTAGATTTATATAATAATACCACAAAATCAAATAAAATTAATTTGAAGAAATTTGGTAAATTGTGTGTGAAATTTGTGTTCAAAAAAATTATTTTCATAGTGTCAAACCATTGATTGCAAAATATATTACTTATTTAAAGTTCTTGTAAAGTATGACAAATTTTGAAATGTAAAATATTTAGTAATATAAAAATAGATATTTAATTAGATGGAGCTCATTGAGTTAGGCCCTTAATATTAGTTTCATGTGATCATACATGTTTTAGAGTTACTATGAATTATTAAACTAAAGAAGTACTTAATGAAAATAAATTAATATCTTACAACTATATCAATAAATATTGAATGATTTATTAAATTGGTTAAGGCAATCTGATAAGGCAAAATCATAGCAATTTGAGGATCACACGATAGGATAATTAGACTTTTAGGGTCATATAACTGAATAAAACTATAAAAGATCACACCACAAGTAAATTTGAGTATCAAAGTAACATAACCAAATCTTAGCTTAAAATTTGGATGAAATTAAGAGCACCAAGTGTAACATCCTTGATCATAGATTTAGGTACAAATTGGTATATTTAATGGTAGAAAATATTTTAAAAAATTAAAAAATTAAAAAATCCTTGAAATTAAAATATTTTAAAAATATAGAAATGATTATTTTATGGGATAGCAGTCGTTTATGTGATTTCATTGTCATTTGTTTCATTTGGAATGGATAACATTTAGAATTTTTTCTAATTAACAAATTTGATTTTCTTATTAAAAAATAAATTATTATTTTAATATTATGTTAATGTAGAACAACCAAAGTAAGGCAATGTAATTGGAACTAAAGAGGATAGTTATACTTATGAAATAATAGAACCTCAAAAAAGTTAAAAAGTAACAAAAAAATAGATAAATTATATGAGAAATTTTCATTCCATGAGACTTGAATGTTAAAAAAACTATAATGAAAAAATCTTAGAAAATATAAAACATTTAGAATACTAGAAAATATAATCCTAAACAAAATATAAAAATGAATATCCAATTGATAGAGGTTATTGAGATTAGTCAAACAACATTTGTTTTGTCTTAATCAAACCATGTTGAAAATTATGGTAAATAAAAAAAAATAAGCACAAATATTAATGAATTCTTATTTTCATATAATTTGAATATATATTAAAGCTAAAGTTGATAAATTGTTTTAATATAATACAACTAAATCTAGTTGATGTAAATATGTCGTGAGACAAGTTTTCAATTGCATATAAGTAAAATTAAATCATAGAAAAAACCTTTAAAAAAATGAGATATATTGCTTTGGACAGTTTCATTCCAAGATAGTATGGAGATAGAGTGTAATATCCTAATTAAATAAATTAGTTAAGATTCAAAATGTCTCATAAATAATGTGAAAAAATAGAAATAAAAAATATAAAATATAAAAAATAGATATTTAATTTGTCATAGTTTGTTAAGATGATTCAAATGAAGTTCTTATCCTCTCCATTAAACCATCTTTGAAAATACTATGAATTATTAATAGTTCAATACGAGTAATAATAAATTATTAAGTTAATATTAGTTATATATGTGTATATATACCCAATTTGAAATGAGATAAAGTTTACAAAATGACATTAATCGTTAAAAAAAGTTACATTCTAGGATGCTAAGGTCGTAGAGAGCAAACATTCTCAATCGTTAAAACATGTACGAATGAAAATACCTCAAAAATCATAACAAAAACTTAGAAAATAGTTTTTAAGAAAATCAATATTTAGACTTTTAGAGTGCACCATAAATAGTCCTACAACATTTTATTTGTCTCATTATATCTACTTCAAAAATGATGCAAAATAAAAAATTAAATAAGAAAAAAATAATAATTAATTTTCCTATCAATATTTAGTAAGTATAAAATATATTGAGAATGAGATGAATGAAAACCATGTAATAAAAACTAATCAAAGTGACATTGAGGTGATATGCCCGAACAATTCATGTTTCATAATAAGAAAACATAGTCATAGTAAAAAGAATTTATAGATTGTGTTAAATAATATGGTAAAAGTTTATTCAAAGAAGCTAAGGAGATCAAGTATACCTTTCTTTGTCATATAATCAAGTATGAATTGAATGTTGCATAAATCACATTAAACAATTCTAAAACTATTTAAAAAATGTCACATAAAAAGAAGATTTATAGTTCATATTAATACAAAAAAATTATAGCAAAAATTTGAAAAAAGGAAATAAATTATAAAAAAAATTTAATTCAAATATTCTAAGGCGATAGAATGTAGAATTTTTTAATGTGAAATTTTGTACGAATCAAAGTGTATCATATTATCTACCAAAACCAAAGAAAATAAAATAAATAAAAATAGAAAAATATTATTTCATTGCATTGATTTCATTAAGACAATTCTAATAACATTTGTTTTGACTACATTACAAAAATATTTATAATTTTTGGAAATTGCAAAATTAAATAATCAACAAAGTAATAAAATACTTGTTAACTATTAAGCCAATATCCACTAAAGCTAAAATATATAAATTAATAATATAACAAAACAAAAACAATGTGATATAAATGTCACACAAGAGGAGATTTAGACTTAAATAGAAATGTAGCCAAATGAAAGATAAAATTTTTAAGAAATGCATTAAATTATACAAAAAAAGTTACATTTCAAGATGCTAAGAAAGAAGAGTGTAGTATCCTTGATCACCAAATCAGGTACGAACTAAAAAGTCATAAAAATTATGCTAAGAGTTTAGAAATAAAATATTTAAAGATATAAAAAATAAATATTTTTTTTTGATATAGCTCAATGTTAAGAGTCTAGTGACATTATTTTAATCTTAATCAGATAGACTTAGGAGTACTACAAAATATGAAAGTTGAAATTAGATAGATAGAAGCAATATAACATAAATAAAACCCAACAAAAATTATTAATGAAATAAGATAAATTTTAATGTACGAATTAATTATGCTAACAAGATATGGAGTCGCATTCTTGATAATGAAATGAGGTAGAAATCAAAGTACTTCATAAAGCATGCAAAAATCTCAAGAAAAATATTTAAAGTTATTGAAATGATAATTTCATTTTATAGAGGTTGTTATGATGAGTTCAATGATGTTTCTTTTGTCTTGATCTGATCTAGCTTTAAATAACTATGAATTACAAAATTAAATAAGCTAATTAATAATAAATTATAGTTTAGTAACAACAAAATAATTTGAAAATTTTAGAAGAGAAAAGTTTGAGTAATTTAATTTGAAATTTTGGAAAAGAAAAGTGTGATTAATTTTTTTTGAAGCGACCAAATCCATGTTAAGATTATACTTATAAAGAATTACAGTGTCATAGTAATATAACCAAATCCAGCAAAACCAAATAAAAGAAATGAGATAAATTATATACGAGCATTACTAAGGTGATGGACTATAACATTTCTTACCATGTAATCAACAATTAATCAATGGTCCCAACAAACATGGTAAAAGAGTAAATGGAAGAAAAATAATGTAATAAAATAAATGAGATATAAATGTTAGGCAAGAGGAGAATTTGTGTTTTAAATTAAAATAATACAATTAAAATTAAAGATTTTAAAAAATAAGAAATGTGGTACTTAAAAGTTACATTCCAAGATACTAAAAGGATGGAGTTGAACATCACTGATCATCAAATTAGGTATGAATAAAATTTTCTAATGAAGCATTAAAATAATAAAATTAATAAAATATTTGAAAAATGTAAAAATAAATATCTAATTGGACAAAACTCTTCAAGACGAGTCAAACGATGTTTGGTTCGATATCACAAGACTTCATTCAGAGTAGCTGTTAATTATAAATTTAAATAATAAAAAATCATAATAAATTAGTATAGTATTGTTAATAAATATATATATATATATCAAAGCTAAAAATAAAAAAAAAAGTATTATAATATATGCAAATTAAAGTAATACAATATAACAAAACAAAATAAATTAAATACATTGTTCAATTTTATCTTATTTTTAATAATTTTATTTTCTAAGGTTTTGGCATGATTTACATGACATTTTTTCTCATAGTAAAAAATAATCTAGTATGTTGAACAATATCTTATTTATGCCTTCAAAATAAACATTCAATACAAATTAGATCATTTGTTAAATTTTTTCACTATAAAACTATTATAAACTTATCATTTGACCATTACATTGCATCAATTTATCTTATTTAAACTTTAACATATTTTAGTTAATATCAAAATAATCTTGTGCTTTTGTTTATACTAATTTACTTTTGTAATTTAAAGAAATTCCACATAAGGTCTAATGAAGGCGAATAAATGATCGTTGGGCTCTTCTCAATGATCCTTCTAAAATTAAGAATTGGACTTCATATTCTTAATTATTTTATTTGAAGAAGGTTTTGGCTTGTTTTCCAAGATAGTTTTATCTCATTTTGCAAATATTTTGTGTTAATTGCTTTAAATTATTAACTATAAATTTCCTCTCATGAAAAATTTTTGTATTTTTATTTGTATACATTAAATTTATCCAATTAGCATTCTTTTTATTTTAATAAATATTTGCTTTAGGATAAAATAATTTTTTTATTATTTATTCCCTTTTAATTTCTTAATTTGTGGTTTTTTAAAATGAGATTTAATCAAGATAATATAAACATTATTTGTCCAATCTCTTTGAGCTTTATGCTATTAGATAATAATTTTTCTATTTTTTACATATTATATTTTATAGAATTTTGACAAATGTTAGTAAATATTTTTATTTATATCTCATTGTGCAAGATGGTTACATCGCTATAATTTTTTTATTTTACTTCAATTTGTATTATTTCATGATTCATATATATTTACCAAATAATAAAAATACAATATATTAATATTTATTTTTACTTTGTTAATTGAAAGATATTTCAAATGTTGTCTAATCAAGATGAAACCAATGTAATTGGAGTCATTTTAATTAGCTTTATATAATTAAATAATCATTGTTATATCTTTCAATATTTTATTTTCCTAGATTTTGGCATTCATTTTTAGACATTCAGCCTTGTATTTGATATAATAGTTCAGGTAGTTACACTACATCTCTCTATGGTCTTGTTATGTGACTTTCCAATATAATTTGTTTCAATTCTTAAATACTTTCACTTTGATTTTTTATATTACATTGCAATGAAACACTCCACCTGTAAACTTTTATATCACATTTATTTAATTATACTATGATTTTTAAATATTTATTATTTATGTTTTATATAAATTTTTAATATATTAAAATAATAATTCACTATTATTTGTATTAAGTTAATATGACAATTTAAAATTTCTTGAAACATGGTTAAATTAAGGAAAAAATGTCATTTATGTCACATTGATGAGGTCCATCAAATTAAATATTCATTATTACTTTTTATAATTATCTATTTTCTATGATACTGGTCTATTTTATGAGATATTTTAGTTTTTATTTCATTTGATAATTAAAGCTGTTATAATCAATCTTCTTAGATTATTTCAATGCAAATATGTTATTTAATGTATCTTAATTTGTCAAACTTTTCACTCTGATTTGGTTATATTGCAATGAAACTCTAATTGTCTTCTAACATGACCATTACATTACTTTTGTTTGGTTATATAATATTGTGTCAATTCTTGTACTTTAAGGTTTAACATATTTTTGCTTAAAATTAAAACATTAATTTATTCTTATTTGTAATATTTCATTCATCAATTCATAGTTTTTCAAAAGAAGCAGAACGGAGAAAAAAAAAACATTGGAGTTGCATCAAGGAGCACATTCAAATAAATATTTAATTTATAAAACGTAAAATCTTTTTGATTTTATTGTTTTAACAAGTTTTATGAGATCTTTTATTGGTAACTAATTAGGCAATTTGGGATGTTACATTCTATCACTGTAATATTTTTTAATACAATATTCTCAGACAATTTATCTGTTTGGTTAAAATGTTTTTCTTTAACTTTGTTAGATTCTTAGACAACTTTAATTCTCTTCTTGAGTAACCTTTAGATTGCTTCCATTTAGCTATATTATATTATCACAATTTGTCTCATTTTAATTTAAATATATGTTTAGTTAAAATTATGATATTTTTTTATTAATTATGCTTATTTACTTCAGGAATAATTCCAAATGAGGTTTGATTAAAATTAGTGAAATGTTATTATACTTCAATTAGCTATATACATTAAAATAACTTTTTCATTCTTAAATGATTTATTTTTTAAGACAATGACAAGCTTTGTGGGGCATTTTAATTAATAACTAATTTGATGGTGAATATTTTTATACTAAATCTCCTTAGTCTCTTTGAATAAAACTTTCTACATAATGTATCCTATTTATTCAAATTTGTCACTTTTATTTGGATATATTACTATATAAATGTAAATGACCTCTCATATGACCTTTAAATTTCTTTGATTTGGTTGTATTATATTTCTTCAATAAATGTTATTTTAACTTTAATTAATTTTAAGTAAATATTAAATTAATAATTTATTATTATTTTTGTGCTTCTTTAATTTCTTAATTCAAAGTAATTATGAATTATTTTTGTTGGAGATCAAACAAATGTCATTACACTAAACTTCCCGAACTTTATAAAATTTAATATTTACTTTTATTTTTTATGGTTTTTCAAATATTATTTTCTTAATTTTTTTTAATAATTTATAGGAACCTTTTCTTCATATCTCATTATAAGATCATAGATGTAAAACTTGGTCTACATAGTGTCTTGGAATACAACTTTGTTATATATTTTATAACATTTTTTTAAACTTTTTTCTTTAATTTTATTACATTATTGTGTAACTCTACATGTAACTTCATGTAATGTTTACACCACTTTATTACATTATATTATATTACTTTAATGTATTTCATCTCTATAGTTTTAGCATAGTTCACATAGTATTTCAATTCTTATGTGATTTCATGGTTGGCGATGTTATACTTGATCGCCTTAGAACCCTAAAAATACAACATTCACCTATAATTTATCTTATTTATCAAAATGTTTCAGATTTAGGTATATTTCTACTAAACCCTAGTTATCTACTCATGTAACATTTTCATCAATCCAATTTGGGTGTGCTATATAACTTTAATTTATCTCATATCATCTTCATTATATTTTTGTTTAATATGAAATAATAATTTATAATTATTTATGTTTATCTAATTTTGCAAGTCATTATAACTCCAACCGAGGGCTAATCTAATGAAATAAATGTTGTTAGAGTCAGCTCCACTAGACAATTACTGAATTATATTTCTTATTTTAATTTTTTTTATTTCATAAGGTTTTGATAAACTTTAGGTGGCATTTTCATGTAGGCATGATTTGATAACTGATGATTTTACACTCAATTTACTTAACATCCTAAAATTAAAATTTCTCCTATAATTTCACAAAATGTTTTCAATTTTTAGCTTTGAATTATTTACATTACTTTGCAACTCTAAGCCAGGACTTAATTTAGCTTTAGATTGCTTTGAATTAGTTGTATCATATTGCTTTAGTTTTTCTCATTCAAACTTTTTTATATAGAGATAATAAATATTAAAAAAATACTTATTCTTTATATTCGTTTATAGTGGTAAAACAAAGTAATTCAAAAAAGTTGTAATCGAGATGAAACTAAGTCAATAAACTAAACTCTATCTAAAAAAGCATTAATTTTAAATTTTGAGATATTATTTTTTTGAATTTTTTTGCATGCTTTAAGAGGCCTTTTAATCTATACATGATTTGGTTTGGTTTTAGAAAAAATATAACTCATTTATTTCAATTTATTTTTTTAATTTGGCAATATTACTATCCAACTCGAGTCTCCTCTTATGGGTGAATTGAATTTCTTTTATTTCGGTATGTTATAGTTTTATAATTGAAATATTTTTTATTTTTAATTTATATTTTCTTAATTTCAAAATAAAATTTTTTTAAAATTTATGCCTAATTACTCCTCTAATTTGCAATAATTTAAAACAAGACCTTATGAAGGAAAAATAAATAACATTGGACTCATTTCAAAAACCCATACCAAATTATATTGTAATTCTAATATATTTGAAAATTTTATTTTCTATATTTTGTGATGTTTTAGTAGTTAATTTAGTTTTTACATTATTTTAGAATAAAAAAATGTTACAAACCATCTCATTGGTATCTTAGAATGAACTTTATGGCATAAATTTTCCCTTTTATGAAAAGTTTTAACCATTATTTCGTTATTTTCAAATGTTAATCTAAATATCTTCTTAAATAACCTTTACATATGTTTTGATTTTATGAAATTATCAAAGGTTAATTCATCTTATTTCAACTATAAATTATATTTACTTAATATGAAAATAATATTTTTTTATTTGTCCTTGTTCTTACTTTTGGAATTAGTTGTTACTCTTAGCATGGATCAATAGAAACTTTACATCACTTTTATTAGTTATATTGTATTCCTTCTACATTTCTCATTTTTAGGTTTAAGTAAATATACTAAATTATAAATAATAATAATATACTATTTTTAATATTAAGCGAATATATGTTAAAGTTTAAATGAGATAAATTAAAGCATTGTAATGTAACAAAATCAATTAGATGTAATGGTAACATGTAAGGAGTCATAGAGTTTCATAATAATGCAACTAAATAAAGGTTAAAAGTATGAAAAAATAAGAAAATTTTATAAGAAAGTTGTAGTCCACCACACTAAGATTATTGAGTACAACATCATCGATCATTAAATGAGGTACACTTTAGAACAACTCATTAAATATGCTAAAAGATTAGAAACAAATGTTTTAAAAAAACTGAAAAAAATATTTAATTGTGTAATGCTTGTTGAGGAAACTCTAATGACTATAGTTACATCTCTATTAAAAGCCAATTTAAATTTTTCTAGTTAAAAAATTAAATAAAAAAAATATTTTAATATTAAGTATATATTAAAGCTAAAAAAACAAACTAAAAAAATGTAACATAATCAAATCAAAGAAATTGAAATGCCACATTGGACAAGAATTATTGTTTCAAAGTAGTATAACAAAATGAAAAGAAAAATGTTTCAAGAAAAGAGTTAATTTGTGAAAAAAAAGTTGCATTCCAAGATTTAATAAAATCAGGCATAACATTTTCATTAATCAAATCAAGTTCATATTGAATAGTTTGTAAACCATAGCAAAGCTCTAAAAAATAAATTTTAAATTGGATAACAGTACATTTAACTACATAGTGCTTGTTTGGACTAGTTTGATAGTGTTTTGTCCTTGAATAATTGTTTTTGAATAATTATGAATTGCCATAAAAATAACCACTAATAAAAAATGTTACTATTTTAATAATAAGAAAAAATATTAAACTTGGATTGAGATAATTAAAGCAACATCAAATAACAAAATAAAAGCAATGTTATTCTAACTCTAATACAATGTGACCTTTATATTTTTTTATTTAGTTATATTATATTACTTCAATTAATCTCATAACTAATATATACAATTAATATTTAAATAGGATTTTTTTATTGTCATTTAACCTTGTAATTCATTTTCTATTTCTTTTCTAAATTGTTTCCATTCTATTTAGTACAATTATTTGTAATTGTAATTCTCCTATCATACGACCTTGACATTGCTTCACTTCGGTTGTGTTACATATCTTCAACTTATATCATTTCAACAATGTTAAATATTTAATTATTATTATAATAACCATTTTTAATTATTTATTCTTGTTTAGTTTTGTGATTCACAATATTTCCAAATTAGGTTTAAATGAGATGAAATAAAAGTATTTGACACATCTAGACAAGCTTTATCTAATAAAACATAAAATTCTACATTTTTAAAATGTCATTGAAATGCTTTAGTAGCTATTTTGATTTGTTAGTTCTTTGATGACTAGGGGATGTTATACTCAATCACCTTATTACCTTGTAATCAAAACTTACTTTTCGACACAATATATCTCATCTTCAAGTTTTTTTCTTTGATTTGGCTACATTGCTAGAAAACGTTAATTCTACTCTTTAATGAATATTGCATCACATTAATTTTGCTTAACTTTAAAATATTTTTACTTAAAATTAAAATATTAACTTAATATTACTTATGCTTATTTATTTTTATAATTCATGGTAATTCTAAATGAGTTATGATAGATACAAAGCATCCACGATTAGACACATCTTGATGACCTCTATCCCAAATATTTAATTTAAAGATTTTATTTTCTAACTACTTTCCACAATATATGAGGCATTTTAAGTCACACCATTTTTTTATAATTGAGGATGTTATACGTTATCTCATCATTATTTCGAAATGTGAATTTCACATATAATTAATCTAATTTCCTTAAAAGTTTCACTTTCTTTATGTTATATTATTATGTAACTCTAAATCTCCTTGTAGAAGATCTTTGTCAGATCACTTTGATTTTCTTATATTATGTTTGCATAAATTTTTTTCAATTTAGACATAATTAATATATTCTTAATATTAAAATAATAACTTATTATTATTTATGCTTATTTATTTTGGTAATTCTTTGTAATTCTAAATTAGGTTCAATCTTGACTAAATAAACATTCATAGAATTGTTGTGCTAAACTCAATCAAAAAAAGATTAATTGTTACATATTTTTGAAATTTTGTTTTAAACAATTTGGGCATTTTTTGTGAGATTTTTTAATTTGTACCTCACTTGACAATTAAAAATGTTAAATTCAATCATCTTAGAATATTGCAAATGGAGCTTTTGCTTACAATTTTGCTCATATTCAAAATTTCATTAAAATGTTATTAAATGACATTACATAAATTTATCTTATTTTGTCCTTAATATGTTTTTATGTGATAATAAAAAATAATTTTTTTATTATCTATCCTTATTTATTTGGGTAATTTGTAGTAATTCAAAATGATGTTAGATTGACATAATAAATATCATAAGACCCATCTTAGTAAGCATTATCTAATTTAATGCATAGTTTTATATTCTTAAATATTTTGTTTTCAAGAGTTTTGACATGATTTACAAGGTATTTAGATTGGTGCCTAATTTCAAGATCAAGGATTTTCCACTTTATCTTTTTTGTATCTTTAAAGAAAACTTTTCCATATAATTTATCTCTTTTTCTCAAATTTTTACCTTTTATTTTATTGTATTATTAGGTAACTCTAAATCTATTACCATGAAACATTTACATTACTTTTATTTTGTTATATTACATTATTTTAATTTTTACATATGAGGCTTATTACATATTTACCTAATATTATATTAATAATTTATTGATATTTATTCTTATCCACTTTGATAGTTAATAGTAATTTTGAATGAGGTTATGTTTAGATGAAATAAGCATCGTTGGAGTCATCTTTATGAATAATATCTAATTAAACAACCTATTTTATATTTTAAAAATGTTTTATTATCTAGGGATTATGGATGCTATATTAGATATGTTTATTCATATAGAATTTTATGATCAAGGATTATTTAACTGATATTCGAACTAAAATGGAATCTAACTTTCTCATATAACGTATCTTATCTTTTAAAAGCATTCACCTTAAATTGTTGTCTTAAAGTGTAACTTTATATCTCCTCTTGTACTATTTTTACATTGCTTTGATTTATTTATATTACATTCCTTTCTTAAATCTCATTTCAACATTAACATATATTTACATAGTATTTAAATTGTAAATTATTATTATTTAAGCCAATTTAATTTTGAAATTTGTAATAATTTCAAATCAGGTTTAATTGTGAAGTTACGAAAGTTTTTCGACTTATCGTGATGGGCCATACCAAATTAAATATTAATTGATATATTTTTTATATATTTTATTTTGCAGAGTTCCAACATGCCTTACAATATATTTTGATTTGTACATGATTTAAAGATCACGGATCGAACACTCGACCTTCATAATATGTTAGATAGAAATTTTCTTATACAATATATCTCATTTTCATGTCATGTGATGCTTACATGTCTTTGATTTTATTTAATACATTGTTTAAATTTACCATATTTCAGTTTCAATATGTGTCTACATAATTTTAAAATAATATTTTATCATTGTTTATTCTTATTTTGTTTGTAATTTAAAAGAAATGTTTGTTAAGATGAAACAAACATCATTGTACTATCTAAATGTCCTCTGTCCACTTAAATGTTTATTGTTTATATAATTAAAAATTTATTTTTTATGCTTTTTGCATACTTTTAACTTATTTTTTTTGTTGGATTACATTATTATAATTTCTCTTACTTTTAGATTTATGTAAATATATATTAAAGTGAATAATAGAAATATATTATTTTAATATTAAGTAAAAATAAATTAAATTTGAAATGAGTTAAATTTAAGCAATATAACGTAGTTAAATAAATGTAGTGTAGAGGTGACATGAGGGGTTATTTAAAGCTCATAGTTATTTAATAATATCATGGTTAAACTTTTGAAGGAATGTGATAAATTATGTAGGAAAGTTACAATGCATGATAGTAAAGTTATCGATTGTAACTTCATCGATCATCAACACATCTACAAGTTCTAATTAATCATAAAGTGCACTAGCACCCATTAAAATAAAATACTAAAAAGATATAAAACTAATATTTAATTTGGTATAGCTCATCAAGAAAACCCTAATGGCATTAGTTTCATCCCCATTAAATGTCAATTAAAATTTTTTGTAATTATGAAATTTAATAAACATAAATATTAATTAATATTTATTTTAATATTAAGCAAGCATATATTCAAGTACAAATGAGATAAGTTGAAGTGATGCAATTTAAGAAATTAAAGCGATGTAAATGTCACATACTTGGAGAACAAGGCTTTCTTAGGGATACAACCAAATCAAAGAAAACATTTTTAAGAAGTTAGATAAATTACACAAAAAAGTTGTATTCCAAGATTTTTATTGATCAATTTTAATGGCCCTGACCATCAAATTTCAAGAAATTAGGTAAAAATTGAAATATCTAGCAAAGCCTACCAAACCCGTAGGTAAAAATTTCAAAATTTAAAAAGTAAAAATTTAAATTGATATAGCTCATCAAGAAAAGTAAAAACATTTTTTTATTGTCTCAATTAGACTTTCTTTTGAATAACAAAAAATTAAGGAAGTAAATAACCATAAATGCAAAAAAACTTTTTTTTTAACAATAGAAAATAAGTATTAAAGTTGTGTTAGGAGAAATTGAAGAAAAATCATATAAATAAATAAATGCAACATATTTTTAAAGCCCCTTTCCTTTAACTTATAAATCACATTTATTTGATTATATTACATTGCTTCAATTAATCTAATTTTAAAATTTAATATATCAAATTATAATTTAAATAATATTTCATCATTATTTATGGTCATTTAACTTGATAGTCCATTACTTATTTCAATTTCTTGAATTGTTTGCTTTGAATTCATATAACCCTTTGTAATTATAAGTCTCACATCGCATTTTCTTTAAATTGACTTACATTGGTTAAAATACATTATTTCAATTTATCTAATTCTAACTATAGTATAAATTTAATTTCTATTAATATAAAAATAATTTATTTTTTGTTGTTGTTTATTTTGGTGATTTTTAATGTCTCTAAAAGAGGTTTTATCAAGACATAACTCACATTGCTTGACTAATCGTGATGAAATCTATGGAATCTTATATAAAGTTCTACATTTTTAAATATCTTATTATTCAATATTTTAGTTGTGTTATTGCAATTGATTTCTTTAGATTCATAGAATGTGACTTCCAACAAAATTTAACCCTTTTCATTTAACTTTTTTACTTTAACTTGGTTATACTACTAAAAAACATTAATTCTCCTCTTCAGTGACTTTTTTGTCACATTAGTTTGATTAAATTACATTGCAATAATTTGCCTCATTTCATCTTTAAACTAAATTTACTTAATATAAACATTATAAAGTAATATAATTTATGCTAATTTATTTTCCTAATTAGCAATAATTCCAAACATGCTTAGATAGATTTGAAACATTTGTCATTGGAATAATCTCAAATATTTCTATCAAATTAAATATTTATTTTAAAAAATTTGTGTTCTATTATTTTACCCCATTTTGTGAGGAATTTTCATTCATGATACGTTTGATGATTAAATATATTATATTGCCTCCATAATATCTTGAAATGCAAGTTTCTTATATAATGAATATATACTTTTCTTTTATTTTCTTTTGCCACTATTTAACTCTAAACCTTCTTCCTAGTGTCCTTTACATCACTTTCATTTCCTTATGTTGTATTGCTTCAATTTACAACATTTTAGCTTAATATGTATTTGCTTAAATTTTAAATAACAAGTTATTATTATTTATGTTTATTTCTTAGTAATTCATGTTAATCAAAAATGGCATCTTATGTACAAGAAATGAAAATTAATAGACTCATCTCAATGAACTCTATCAAATAAGTAAATGTTTCTTACATTTTTTATTAGTTTGTTTTCTAGACTTTTTAATATTTTATGACACAACTTGGTTTGAACCTAGTTTAACTATTGACAATTTTGTAATCGCTTCCCTTTGTGGCTTGAAATTAGACATTCTTATACAATTTGTATCGATTTTTCAAAATTATCATTTTGATTTATTTGTAATATAGTGTAATTCAAAATCTCCTCTCGTCTAACCTTTAAATGGCATATATTTGGTTAGATTACAATGACTCAATTTGTCACTATAACCTTTGATAAACACATATTTAATATAAAAATATTAATTTATCAATATTTGGATATATTTGCTTTTTTATTTGGTAGTAATTTAAAAACAAATCTAATTAAGACAAAATAGACATCGTCGAACTTATCTCTATGACATTTAATAAATTAAATGTTCATTTCAATAATTTAAAATATTTTTTAAGATTTTTGGAAAACTATATAATACTTTTCCATTCAAGAAAAATTTAACAATCAAAGAAGTAATGCTCAAGCTCCTTTTTATTTTGAAATAAAACTTTCTTTTATTACTTATGTTATTTGTTTAATTTTTTTCTTTTATTTAGTTAAATTCTTCTTCAACACTTAATTTTACCTCCTACATTTATTTTGATTTAGGTATTTTAAATTACTTCAAGTAATCTCATTCAAACATTATTATAAATTAACTTAATTTTAAATTAATATTTTTTTAATTTCTTCAATTCGTAGTAATTCTAGTGGGGTTAAATAGAGATGAAGTAGAAATTGGTGGACTTGACTAGAAGAACTCTCTCCATTTAAATATTATTTTATATTTTTTTAAATATTTTACTTTGTATGTTTTGTAAGGAATTTTTGGGGCCAATCGATTTGGACCCTTATTTGACATTGGAAGGTATTGTGCTCAAAGTCCATAGTACCTTGCAATGCAACTTTTTCGCACAAGTTATTTGATTTCTTCAAATTTTTGCTCTAACTTGTTTATATTACTATGTAAGATTAATTCCCCTACTATGTCGTTCTTATATCACCTTGATTTTGTGATGTTACGGTCCTTCCATTTCCCTTAATTCAACTTTATCATATATTTTTTAAATGTTAAAAATAATACTGTGTTATTCTTTATGATTATTTAGTTTGATAATTGGTATTAATTCCTAATTAAGTAGAATTAAGATGAAAGAGACATCATTTTACTTAACCTAATGAGCTTTTATTAAATAAAATATTTATTGTCATAATTTTGGATATTTTTATTTATTTCATTTTGGCGTGCTCTATAAGAAATTTCGATTCATAATTTATTTCATGATTGCAAATGTTACACTCCTTCTTTTGAGTATTATGTAATGTAACCTTCCCATCTATTTATCTCATTTCTTAAAAAGTTTCACTTTGATTTTCGTACATTACAATATAACTCTAAGTTGTAATGGCCTTGCCTTTACATTATTTTGATAATGTTTTCATTACATTTCAATTTTTCACATTTTTGGCTTTAATATATACATTAACTTAATAACGAAATAAACATGTATTATAATTTATGCTTTTTTGCATTAGTGATTCATATTAATTCAAAACATGTTTTGACCAAGACAAAACAAATATCATTGAACTCGTCTTAATGAGCAACTTCCAATTAAACAATCCTTTTGAAGCTTTGTAATATTTTATTTTGTATGACCGCAATAGGTTCTTTGAGATATTTTAATTCGTACTTAATTTGAAGCTTGAGGATGTTACACTTTATCTCATCTCTAGTTTGTAACAAAACTTTAGCTTTTTTACATATCTATGTAACTTCAAATCTCCTCTCAAGTGAATTTTAAATTTCTTTTAATTGTGTATATTTATTTTTTTAAAATTTATCTCATTTTAAAATTAATATATTTATACCTAGTGTTGAAATATTATTTTATTTTATTTATAATTATTTTATTTATTAATTCATAATAATTAAAAATGTGGACTACTTAACTTTAAAATAATGGAATTAAACTCCACTTGGTGACCTCTAGTCTTCTAAATATTCACTTTTTTATTTTTAATATTTTATTTTCCATGATTTTAGCTCTTTTTGTTTAACATTTTTAAATTTTGAATTTTTTTACTATCAAAGATGTTGCACTTAATCTCTTATGTATCATAGCATGCAACCTCCCTATTCAATTTATTTCATTTCTTCAACTTTTTTGATGTGATATTGTTTTACTTTCTAGATAACTCTAAATTTCCACTCGTGTGACATTTATATAATTTTGATTTGGTCAGAATATAATGCCTTTATTTATTTTATTTTATCTTTAATATATATATATTTACTTCATTTTAAAATAATAACTTAAAATATTTGAACTCTTTCACTTCTGTAATTCACATACTTCAAAATGAGGTTAGATTGTGACAAAGTAAACATCATTTCAGTCGACTCGATGAGCTAAATGTAATTAAATATTTGTTTCTATGTTTTAAAATTTTCTATTTTTAGAATTTTGGTATACTTCATGAAACATTTCAAAATGTACAACATTTTTTAATTAAGAATGTTAAGTATTATGGAATTTAGCCTTCCAATAAAATTTCTTTGATTTGTTAAATGTTTTTTCTTTGAATTGATTATGTCACTACATAGCACTTATTTTTCTCTAGTGCAAACTTTACATCACTTTGATTTTTGATATTTGATGACTATAACTTCTTTGATTTAAATTTTAACATATATTTTATTAATTTTAAAGTAATGGCTTATTTTTATTTTTTCTTGTTTACTGTGGAAATTTGATCCAATTCCAAATGCAGTTAAATAAAGATGTAAGAAACAACTTTGGACTCATCTAATTTTGTTTCCAAAAAAAAATTAAACATTTTTTTTTAATTCATTTGGTTAGTATTGCACATTTTT
This sequence comes from Vanilla planifolia, assembly GCA_023846275.1. Taxonomy (NCBI): domain Eukaryota; kingdom Viridiplantae; phylum Streptophyta; class Magnoliopsida; order Asparagales; family Orchidaceae; genus Vanilla; species Vanilla planifolia. The sequence continues at coordinate 1,187,214 of JAIUJO010000102.1, forward strand.
TCAAAGATTGTTTGATTCGTACAACATTTGATGATCGAAGATGTTACTTCAAGTCTTCAAAATAACTTGGAGAATAACTTTCTAGTAAAATTTATTGTATTTCTTCAAATTTCATAATTCAATTTTGTTATAATTTTATGTATCTTTTGATCTCTTCACATGTGCCCCTTGCATTGCTTTGTATTGCTCATATTACAATTCTTCAATTTATACTATTTTAATATTAAAATATATTTACATAATGTTTAAAAAATTATTATCTTTTATTCTTATTTTATTTGATTATTTATAGTAATGCTAAAAGATGTCTATTTAAGACAAAATAAACATGATTAGAAATATCTCAATGACCTCTATCTAGGTAAACATTAATTTTGGAATTTTTACATATTTTATTTTCGAGAATGGTGGCATGCTTTACTAGTCATTTTGATTGCCACTGAATTTGCAATTGATGAAGCTGTAGTGGTTCCATTTATTTAAAAATGCAACTTCCTCATAAAGGTTATCTTATTTTATCAAATATTTGTCTTTCACTAGGTTATATTTCATTGTATTGCATAATATCTACTTACATGAAATTCAAACCATTATGATTTTATGGTATAAAATTAGCAAAATTTTTGTGACTTAATCTTTAATATATATTTACTTAATTTTAAAATAATAACTTATTATTATTTGTACTTTCTTCATTTTCTTATTCATTGTAATCCAAATGTGTTCATATTGAAACAAAATGAATATCATCAAAGACATCTCAATGAGCTTCGACATATTAAATATATATTTTTATTGTTTAAATATATTTTATTTTTTTATGATTTTCTCATTCCTTATGTGACATTTTAATTTTGAAAATTGAGGATTTCAAACACATATTTAGTATCTTGGATTACAACTTTTCCTTAATTTTTATCCTATCTCTCTAATTTTGTTTTGATTTTTTTTATGTTACTATGAAACTCTAAATATACTATCATGTAACTCTTTCCTCACTTTAATTTCGTTACATTTCATTATTTCAATTAATCACCCAAACATTAATATGTATACATACATACATATATATATATATATATATATATATATATATATATATATACAAATATGTATATGTATATGCATATATATATACAAATATGTATATGTATATGTATATATATATACAAATATGTATATGTTTATTTATATATATATACAAATATGTATATGTATATGTATATAGATATACAAATATGTATATGTAGATGTATATGTATATATACGTAATGCTAAGATGATAGCTTATTATTAACATAGTCGAATAATTTTTTGAAATGCAATAATTAGAAACTACATCAATTGAGAGAAAGCAAGCTTATTGGACTAGCCTCGATGAGCACAACACAATTGAATATTGAAATAAATATCTAACTATTTTTTTATTTCTCCCGCATGCTTTATCATAAATTTTGACTCACTTGATTTGATGATCAATGATTTTACACAATCTATTTGGCATCTTTGAATGCAAGTTTTAGTAGAATATATGTTTCTTCATAAAATTTTTTTGTTTTGAATTGGATATATTATTTCTAAATCCTTATTCTCTTATTATTTAACCTGTTATACCACTTAGACATTTTTATATTATATTGCTTCAAATTTTTTTTTGCATTTAACATAAAATTTCATAATTATAACTTTATAATTTGTTATAACTTATGCTTATTTATTTCATTAATTTGTAGTAATTACAAACAAGATTCATTCAACTAAAAACAATGTTATTCGACTCTTCTACGTTAGCTTTGTTGAAACGAATTTTCATTTATATGTTCTTAAATATTTTTTTTCTAGGGATTTAGAATGTCTTAAGATAAATTTTTATTCATGGTTGGCTTAACAATTGACGAGGTTACACTCAATCAATTTTGTATCATGTAGTGAAACGTTTTGACATAATTAATCTCATTAAGTCATTTTTTTTTATTTGGTTGTATTACTATGTAATTATAAATCACTTCTTATGTTACCATTACATCTATTTTTTTCATTACTTTTCTTTGATTTATCTCATTTTGGCTTTAACAAATATTTCTTATTGTTAAACAATAATTTATTATTATTTATGTTTATTTATTTTGATAATTCATAGTATTCAAAATGAGGCCCCATAAGAAAAAATAAACATAACGAGGCTCATTTTAACATGCTCTATCCAATTAAACACTCATATGTATATTTCTTAAATATTTCATTTTATAATGCTTTTGCATGTTTTATGTGGTATGTGGTATTTTAGCTTTCACCTAAATTCATAATAAAGTTTTTTGAGCTGGATTTCCATAATATCTTATCACTCAACATTCTCATATAATTTATCCCATATTTGGAAGGTTTTAGTTTGACTTCGATATATTACTATTTAAGCCAAATTCTCTTCTCATGTTGCATTTAAATCACATTCATTTGGTTATACTATATTACCTAAATTGATAACTTTTGAATTTTAATATTAAAATAATAATGTTTTATTAGTTGGACATTTTAACTTTTGCAATTTTTACAAAAAAACATATGATCAAAAAAAAGAAATGTCATTCGACTTGGCTCAATGAGTTCTATCAATTTAAATATTTATATTGACATTTTTAAATATTTTATTTTTGCTTTTTTTGTTTCTTTATCAGGCATTTGAAATTATACCTCATTTGATGATTAAGGATAAATTATTGAACCTCCTTTGTATCTTAAAATTCATTTTTCCATTTTAATTTAACACCTTTTTTTCACGTTTTTTCTTTGATTTAGTTTTATTACTTTATAACACTAAATATCATATCATGTCACCATTATACCAATTTCATTTAAACAAAGTACTTTGCTTCAATTTATGCCATTTCAACTATCATATATTTTAAATTATTAGTAAAATAATTATTTTTTATTATTTATTTTTCATTTATTATGTAATTTCATAAAAATTTTAGATGATGTCTTGCTAAGATGAAACAAATTTGTTTGAGTTGTCTCATTGAGCTCAATCTTACAAAATATTTAAATTTAAACATTTACTTATTTTATTTTCTATTAATTTTATAATATTTGTATGACATTTTAATTCTTCCTTGATTTGATGATTAAGGACATTGCACTTGATCTCTTTAGTACCTTTGAATTAAACTTTTTTTATATAGTTTATCTTATTTATTCATATATTTCATTTCAATTGCTTATGTTGTAACACTTATTCTCCTCCATTCTAAACCTTACATTGCTTTGATTTAGTTATATCACAATGATATAGTTTATCTCATTTAGCATCAATATTTACTTACTATATACAAGATTGATAATTTTTTATTATTTATTTAATTTTATTTAACCATTCCTGGTCACTCCAAACCACATTCTATCTAAATAAAACATATATCCTTTGTCTCATTTGGAATAACCCTAACCATGCAAACATTCATTTCATTATTTTGAAATATTTAACTATCTCAAAATCCATCTTTTTCCTAAAATTTATCTTAATTATTAAATTTTTTTCTTTGAATTTGTTATCACTATGTTGCTCTAAAACTCCTCTGAAGTGTCATTTCATTAATATTATTTTATTGTGCTACTTTTCTTAATTTATTATATTTTTTCTTTAATATACATTTTCTTAATATTTAAATAATAATTTAAATAATTAAAGTTATTTAACCTTATTTTAATTTGCTTTTTTACAATAACTCCTAAGTAGTCAAGATCGATAAATAATTTTCCACATTTCGAACTACTATGAATTAGAAAATTAAATAAATATAAATAATAAAAATTTATTATTTTAATAATAATGACTGATATATTAAGGTGAAAATAGTTTTAAATTAAGGTAACATAATAAAATAATATTTACTAGACATGAAGGTACACCATATAAGAATAAAAGTATCATGTTAATATAGACAAATCAACAAGAAAGGTTCAAAGAAATTTGATAAATTGCTTGTGTAAGTTGCACGCCAAGATGGCAAAGAGATCTATTAAAATAACCTTGATCATTCAGTTAGACATATAAAATAAGTCAAAATAATATAATTTTTTTTAAAAACATAAAAATAAATATTTAGTGAGATAGAGCTAATCAAGATAAGTATAACAACATTTATTCATTCCAATGAAAGTTCATTTGAAATTATTGTAAATAAGAAATATAAATAAGCACAAATAATAATAAATTATTATATTAATGATAAGAAAACATTTATTTAAACAAAAATTAGATAAATTGTGCAATCAAATGCTACAAAATAAATATCATGAAGAGTTCACATAGGAGGAGATTATGAGTTATATAGATATATAACTAAATAAGGCAAAATAAGGAGTGAAACAGATAAATTGTCTAGAAATGCTAAACTCCAATATACAATGAGAATCGAGTATAACAACCTTAATCACTAAATCATATATGACATAAAATATCTCATAAAGAATTCCAACTATAAAAAATAAAATATCTAAAAAGATAAAAATGAATTTTTAATTAGATTGAATTCGTCTAAGAAGATTAACAACATTTGCTACATCTCTATTAATCAATTTTGGTAATAACTATGAATTAGCAAAATAAATATGAATAAAAAATCATAAATTACTATTTGTATTCAAAGTAAATATATGTTCAAGATAATATAAAATAATTTGAAGAAATATAATATAAAAATAAAGGCAATGTAAAGGTCACATTAGTGGATATTTTGAGTTGCAAAGTAATTAGCCAAATCAAAGTGAAGAATATGAATTAATAAGAATAGTTGTGGAAAAGTTCCATCAAAAGATATTGAGGACATCGAGTATAACGTTGTTGATGACGAAATCATGAATGAATTAATACCAACTAAAACATGCCAAAATCTTAGAAATTAATAAAATGAAAAATTTTTAAAATGGATATTTAAGTTGGTTGAAAAAATTGAGTTTAACACAATGACATTTATTTTATCGAAATCAGAACATGTTTGCAATTAGAAAGAATAACTAAAGTAAGCATAAATATAAATAAATTATTATATAATTTTTTAAAAAATATATACAATGATTAAAAAAATTAAATGAACTAATACAATATACATTAATTGAGTCAAAATTATGCAAAGGCGACAAAAGAATAGAATTAGAGTTTCATAGTATTACAAGAAAATTAAAGAAAAAACTTCTAAGAAACGATTTAAATTATTTAAGAAAGTTACACTGCAATACACGAAAGAGCCTGAGTGTAGCACTCTTGATCTACAAATAAGAAATGAATAGTTAATTTGATAGAGCTCATTAGGATTAGTCTGTTGAAACCTTTTTTGTCTCGATCAGATCTCATTTTGGCATGACTATACATTACCAAAATAATATGGTTAAATAATAAAAATTATTTGTTTTAATAGTAATTACATAAATATTAAATTTGAAACAAAACAAATTGAACCAATATAATCTAACCAAAAGAAAGCGATCTAAAGGTTATGTGAGAGCATACTAAGATTCACATAGCAATATAACCAAATCAAACAGACAAATCAATAAAAATGAGATAAATTTATTGTCAAAGTTACACTCCAACATAATAAGGAGATGGAGTGTAAAATAATCCATTGTCTAATTCAATAAAAATAAAAGTTTCTCTTAAATTGTGAAATATAAATCTTATAATATAAAATTTTCAAACATGTAGAAATCAATATTTAATTTGATAGAGCCCATCACAACAAGTATAATAATGTTTGTTTTGAGGTAATCAAACATTATTTTGAATTACCATGAATTTCAAAAAACAAAATAAATAATAACAATAGATTTCTATTATAATACAAAGTAAATATTTATTGAACTAGAAAAAGGATAAGTTTAATCCATATAATATATACAAGTGAATGTGATATGTAGGTCACATGAGAGGAGATTTAAAGTTAGCTAGTAATAAAAGAAGATGAAATTGATAACTTTGAAGAAATTAGATAAAATAACAAAGTTGCATTCGATGATACAAAGGATAATTGACATAACAACCTCAATTATCAAATTAAGTGTAATTTAAAATATCTTATAAAGCATACCAAAGAAAAGTGAGAATAACATATCTAAGAAAATTCTTATTTAATTTAATAGAGTTCATTAATTGAAATCCAACAAAGTTTGCTTCTCTTCCATTAAATGAAATTTAAAATAGTAGCAAGTTAGAAAAGTAAATTAGCATATATAATAAAAAATAAATAATTATTTTTAATATGAATCAAATATGTATTAAAGTTGGAATATAATAAATTGAATAATATAATATAACAAACTTAAAACATTGTATATGTCACATATGAGGTGATTGAGAATTCATAGTAAGATAACTAAATAAAAACAAAAAAAATTGAAAAGATAGGGTAAATTGTAAAGGTAATTGAATTCCAAGATACTGAGGAGATCGAGTGTAACATCTTTAATCATAAATGTCAAAGAAATAAATTGATATATAATTTCATAATCTTGCTTGGATACATTTATTTCATCTCAACAAGTGCTCCTTTTGATTTATTATGAATTGTCATATAAAATAAAGATAAAGAATAGTATGATATATATTTTAATATGAAGTAAGTAAATACTAAAATAGATGTGAGTTAAATTGTAGAAATGTAGCATAACTAAATCAAAGTAGCATAAAAATTGTATTAGAGGAGATTAAGAGTTACATATGAATTTAACAAAGTCAAAGATAAATATATAAATTAATAAGATAAATTTTTTGATAGCATTCTTTTTAAGGTATAAGGAGATCAAGATTAGCACTCTTCGTCATCAAATCAATGGCAAATAAAAATGATTACTAAAGTATGTCAAAACCTTACAAAATAAAATATTTGAAACATTAAAAAAATATTTAATTGGATAGAACTTGATTAGAGGCACCAAACGATTCTTATGTAATCTTGATCAAACCTCCTTTGGAATTACAATGAAATACAAAAGTATATAGTCATAAGGAATAAAGTTATGTCAAAGTATTATAAATGTAACACTAGAAAAGGATTAGAGTTAGATAGTAATACAAAGAAATCAATGCTAAAATAATGAAGAAAATGAGATAAATTAGATGAGAAAATTGAATTCCAAAATACTAAAAAGACTAAGTGTTGTATCCTCAATGGTCACATCAAGCATCAATTGAAAGCTCACATAGAGCACACCAAAGCCGAAGAAATAATTCATATTCCTAATTGAATAATTAATTTTATGAAGAGTATTAAGACAAGTCTAATAATGTATATTTCAACTCAATAAATCATCAATTAGAATTAATATAAAATACAATATAATGTTGAGATAATTAAAAGTAAATTATCATTTTAAAATTATGTAAATATATATTAAAGTACAAAAGAGATAAACTTAAAAAATGTAATATAAGAGATCAAAGTTATTTAAAGAACATAGTAGAGGAGAATTATAATTTGAAGTATTATAATTTTGGTAAAGTAAAACATTTAAAGAAATGAGATAAAGTACAAGAAAAAGATCCATTATTAGGAAATAAATAGATCAAGTTTAAAATCCTATATCATCAAAAATGATAAAAATCAAAATATTTCATAAAACATGTAATGTTATGTAATATAAAGTATCCAAAAATTTTAAATTGAATATTTAATTAGATAGAACTTGTCAAGACATTTTGAGTTACATTGTTATATAAACAAATCAAGTCAAAAAAAATTAAGGAATGAGATAAATTGAATGGTTAGGTTGCGTTCTAAGTTACTAAAGAGATCATGTGAAACAACTTTGATTTTAAAACCTTTTTAGAATTGAATTGCCTTCTAATATTTGTTAAAACCTAAAAAGTAGAATATTTTTAAATATAAAGGATTGAATATTTAATTTAATTGGGCTTATCACGGTAAGCATAATGAGTTTTGTTTTTTCTCGATTGGGCCTCATTTTGAATACTCACAAATTACTTAAGTAAATATACGTAAATAAAGATAAATGTTTACTTTAATATTAAATAAATGTATATCTAAGCTAAATAACATAAATTAAAGCAATTTCATATAACAAAATAAAGAAAATATAAGTATAAATTGAGAGGAGATTTATAGTTAAATAGCAATATTTCAAAATCAAATAAATAAATTTAAAGAAATAATGTAAATATTAAGAGGAAGTTGAATTCCATTATACAAAGGAGCTCAATTATGACATTATCAATCATCAATCCATGTACTAATCAAAATATCTAGTAAATCATCATAAAAATAGAAAATAGAAATTTAAAAAATTTTGAAATGAATATTTAATTTAATATAGCTTCTTAAATCCAATGACATTCCTTTTGTGTGATCAAAGCTCATTTTGAATTACTACTAATTACTAATGTAAATGAGCCTAAATACTAATAAACTTGTATTTAAACACTAAGTAAATATATAACCAAGTCAATGCAAAAAATTTACTGAAGTGAGAAGAGGTACTTTAGAGTTGTAGCCAAATATACTAAGGAAATCGAAAACATCTTTATTTCTTAATTTAGATACAAATTAAAAGCACTCATGAAACACAACAATACTTTATAAAATAAAATATGTAAAAATAATTTAAAAGTTAACATTTAATTTGATAAAACAAATCGAGATGAATACAATGACATTTGTTTATCCTCAATTAGAGCACATTTCAAATAAGCAGAAATTAACAAATAAAATAATAATAATAAATAAAATATTAGTGTAATACTAAGTGAGTATATATTAAATGTAAAATGAGATAAATTTTTGAAATGTAATATACCAAAATCAAAGCGATTTAAATTTCTAATTTAAGTGGAATTGGTGTTGCATAGTAATACAACCAAAGAAAAGTGAAATGTTTAAAGAACATAAATAAGTACAAATTATAACATATTATTACTTTAACATTTAGTTAATTCATATTGAAGTTAAAATAGGATATGTTGAAGATATTTAATATGGCTTAATCAAAGTGATGTAATGGACACATAATTGGAGATTTAGAGTTACAAAGTAATGTAACCAAATCAAAGAAAAGTTTATAGAAATAAGATAAATTATTAAAAAAATTTGAATTCTAAGATACTAAGGTGATTGAGCCAAACATCATCGATCTTCACATCAAGTACGAACTAAAATTTAAAAGTATACTAAAGCCCTAAAAACAAAAAACTTGAAAATATAAATAATTATTTAATCAAATTGAACTCATCAACATGAGCCAATTGACATTTCTTTTGTATAAATTTGTCATCTATTGGATTTATAATGAATTACAAATTTTCAACATAGATACTAAATAATTAATATTTTAATATTATGTAAATATATATTAAATTTGAAATTAAGTTAGTCAAAGCAATCCAATATAACCATATCGAAGCATATTAAAGGTTAAAGACGAGTAGATTTAGTGTTACATAATAATAAAACCAAATAAAAGGAAAATATTTGAAGAAATTATGTATGTCATATTGAGAATGAGTGTAATTGCCTCAATTATAAGATGAAGTACAAGTTCAATTATCTCACAAAACATGCCAAAAGCATGGACAAAATCTTTAAAAATGAAAGAATATTTCATTCGATAAAACACAACAAGATTTATCAAACATCACTTGCTATGTCTTGATCACACCTCATTTATAATTTTTATTAAATAGTAACAAATAATCATAAATAATAATAAATTAAAATTTTAATATTATGCAAATAAATATTTTGGAAGAAATTTATAATTTGAAGTAATGTAATATATATAAATAAAAAAAATGTAAAAGTCATATCAGAGAAGAATTAAAGTTTTGTAGTAATATAACCAAATCAAAGATTTTTTTTTAAATGAAATAAATTATATAGAAAAGTTGCATTCCAATAAAAGAATAGCATCGAGGGCAACATAATCGATCATCAAATCAAATTCAATTCAAAATGACTATTAAATTGTTGTAAAATGAATTAAAAAAATGTTTCAAACAATTATGATCAATATTTTATTTGATATACCCATTAACTATAATCCAACATATTTTAAAATGTTAATGACTATTTAATAAAATAAACCTGATAGCGACAAGTGTGACAACATTTGTTTTATTATGATCAAAGCTTGTTAAGTATTTTTATAAATTACCATAATAAATCAGCAAAAAAATAATAATTTATTTTTCAAATTTAATTAAATATAGAATATTGTTAAAATAAGAAAAATAAAATCAATATAATATAAGCAAAACGAACAGGTATAAAAGTAAGACAAGCAAATGATTAAGTTACATAGAAATATAACTAAATCAAGGCAACAACTTTATGTTAGACAAATTTTACGAGGAAGTCACATTCAAAGATATTGTTGACATCAAGTGTAAAGCCTTGATCATCAAATCTTGTTCAAATAAAAATTCCATGAAAAAATGTCAAAAATTCTAGAAAATAAGATATCCAAAAGTATAAGAATAAATGTTTAATTAAATAGAGCTCATAAAGATAAGCCTAATAATACTTGTTTCATAATGATCAAACTTTATTTCAAATATCTAGGAATTGACAAAGTAAATAAGCATAAATAATTATATTTTTTAAATAATAAATAAAGATATTTTGAGGTTGAAATGAGAAAAACTTGAACAATGTAAGAAAACAAAATAAAAATGAATGAATGGTCACCAACAAGAATATTTGTAGTTACATAATACAATAGCCAAATCAAAGAAAAAATTTAAAAAATGAGATAAATTATAAGAGAAAGTTATGGTGCAAGACACAAAAGGGGGTCTAGTGTTAAGTCCTCATTGGCCAATTTATGTACAATTAAAACATGATATAATCTTAAAACACTAAGAACAAAATTTTTTAAAATATAAAAAATTATAACTAATGTTGTCAAGCTCATCTTGATGACTCTAATGACATCTATTTCATTATTATTGGACAAATTTTAGAATTACTATGAATTACCAAAGTTAAAAAATCTTATGTATAATAAAAAATCATTTTAATATTTGCTAAGCATATATTATTACGAAAATTAGATAAATTAAAGCAATGTAATATTGTAACATCAAATTTTGTAAAGGTCAAACAAATCTAAGTTTAATGCTGCATAATATCATGAAACCAATGTGAAATGTTAGAAAAAAATGAAAAACAATTATTCAAAAATGACATTCTAAGATATTAAGTTGATCAAATGTGGCATCTTAGATTACAAAAACAAGTATGAATTAAATTCAATATAAAGGATACAAAAATCCAACAAAATCAAATAATAATAAAAAGAATATCTATGTAGAGCTAATCGAGATGAGTGGAACGATGTTTCTTTCTTCTAGATTGGAGCACATATCAAATTATTGTAAATTAACTAAATAAAAAAACATAAATAAAAACAAAATATTACTTTATTATTAAGTATATACTAAAGGTAAAATCACATAAGTTAAAGTAATATAATTAAATCAAATTGATGTACTAAACACATAAGAGAGAATTGGAGTTTCCAAGAGATTTAGGAGATTAATGTAACATCCTTGATTGTCCAAAAAGCTCTGAATCAAATGCCTCATAAAACTTGCAAAAAACCTTAGATAACAAATATTTAAGAATATCAAATTGAAAATAATCCAATAGGCTGAGTCTAATTTGGTCTTCTTTTGTCTTAATTTGACCTCATCTTGAATTATAATGAATTATTAAAAAAAGCATAAATAGTTTTAAATTATTATCAATTATTAAATAATTTTATATCAAAGGTTAAACAATATAAATTAAAGTAATGTAATATAAGCAAATCAAAATGATCAAAGGTTCACTTGATAGTACATTTAGTGCTAATACATATTATAAAAAGTAAAAGGGTAAATTTTAAAAGATAAGATAAATTATATGCAAAAGCTACTTTCAAATATGTCAAATAGTTGGAGTACAACATCCTCGATCATCAAATGATATATAAATTAAAACGACTAATAAAATGAAACAAAATCCATGAATGATTTTTAAATATATAAGAATGAATATTGAAATTAATATACTAATTGAGTTGACTCTAATAATATTTGTTTAATCATAGTTTGATCTCAATAAGAATTACTATCAATAACAAAATTAATATAAATAAGTATAAATAAACTAATATCTTAATATTAAGTAAATTTATGCTAAACTTAAAATGTGATAAATTAATGTAATGTAATGTAAAGAAATAAAAAACTTTAAAGATAGCACAAAAGAAGATTAAGAGTTACATGGTAATTTAGCTAAATCAATGAGGAAAATTTGAATAAATAACAAAAATAGCATGATAAAGTGTATCAAAAATACTAAGAAGACTAGTTGTAATAGCCTTGACGTCAAATAATGTTTGAATGGAATTAACTATTAAAGCGTGGAAAAAAAAAGGAAAATAAATGTTATAAGTACATAACAAAGATTATTTAGTTGGATAGTATATGTTTAGTTGAGATTAATCATGTTTGTTTTGTCTCCACAATACTTCATTTAAAATTATAATAAATTTCTGAAAGAAGCAACCATAAATAATAATATTTTACTTATTAACATTATGTAAATATATATTACAATTGAAACAATTAAATTGTTTAAAAGTAATGTATCAAAATTAATTGGATGTGATGATTACATCTATGTAGAATTAGAGTTCATTATATTATAAAAAAATTAAGGGAAAAAGTCAAAGAAATAAGATAAATTTTATGAGAAAGTTGCATATCAAGTTACTAAAAAAATTAGTGTAACATCCATGATAATGAAATAAGGTATATTTACAAATGTTTTAAAAGATATGGAAAAATCACGGAACTAAAATATAAAAGTGAATTATTAATTCATTAAATCTCATTGAGAGTGGTCCAATTGTGTTTGTTTCATCTCAATCAAAACTCGCTAACATTTTTAGAAGTTTACAAAGTAAAAAAAGACATTAATAAAAAATTATTATACTAAAATTAAGTTAATATATGTTAAATCTAAAATAAAGTAAACTAAAGCAATGAAATATCCAACTCAAGGTGATGTAAAGATCATAGGAGAAGAGTTTTAAAGTTATGTTGTATTATAACCAAACCAATGAGAAACATTTGATGATCAAAGATTAACTAGTATAACTTATCACTATGGAGTTTTAGTGTAATGGCCTCAACAATTAAATTACATATGGATCAAAATATCTTATAAAGGATAAAAAATCTTAGAAAATTAAATGATAAATAAGAAAAAAATTGTATGTTTAATTTGATTGATTTTGACAAGATGAGTCCAATCATATTTGTTACATATAGATGTGACTAGGTTGAAGATAACTTAAAATTGTCATAATAAATAAGCATAACTAATAAGATAAATAAATAAGTGTAAATAATAATAAATTTATATTTTAATATTACACATTTATATGACCAATGCAAATTCATGTAATGGTCATGATAATGAAAAACTATTGTTTCATTAAAATAGATCTAAATGAAAGCAAAAAATTTAAACCAATGAGATCAATTGTACCAAAAGTTTGTATTCCAATATATTATGAAGATCAAGTGAAGCATACTAAATCATTAAATATTGTACAATTAAGACAAAATAAACATCATTGAGTGATGTCAAAGAGCTCCATTAATTTAAATATTTAACTTTATATATTAAAAATTTTATTTTCAAAAATTATGCACATACTTTACAAAGAATTTTAATTCAAAACTTATTTAAAGATTTAAGGTGTTATAGTTGATCTCCACATTATCTTGTGATGCAAATTTTCAATAAAATATTCACTTCTTATAATTTCTCATATTTCATTTCCTAGGTTTTTGGCATACTTTACGAGATATTTATAATTGCATCATATTTGATGATCAAGAATGTTACACAAAGACGCTTTAGTATCTTAGCATGCTGCTTTTTAGAACAATTTCTCATTTCTTTAAATGTTTCTCTTCGGTTTGGTTATATTCCTATGTTACACTAAATCTCCTCTCAAGTCACCTTTGAATCACTTCGATTTTATTGTATAATTTTTCTTCATTTTATATAATTTCTACTTTAGTACATATCTAATTAATATTAAATTAGTTTCTTAATTATATTTACCTTTTTTTACAAAGTAATACAGAAAAAGTTTAAATAAGGTATTATCATCACAAAAAAACATTGTTAGACTCAACTTGATGAGTTTATTGTAATTAAATCATAATTTTTTATATTTTTAAATGAATAAATTTTTTTGTGTAGGGTATTAATAAGTTTTATGAGATGTGATTCATGCTTGAATTAATGATCACTATTGTCATACTTGATCTCCTTAGTATATTTCAAGGAAACTTTCCCATAAAATTTATCCTATTTTGAATCTTATATTATGATTAGGTTATATCACAAAAAAACTCTAACTCTCTTGTTTTATTTTATCTCATTTTAGTATTATTATATTTTTTTTCTTAATAATAAAATAATTATTTCTTATCATTTAGTTATGTAATTCATAGGAATACTAAATTAGGTTTAATGATGATGAAAAAAATATATTTCTACTTCTGTCACCAAACTCTATCCAATTAAATATTTATTTTTATGTTTTTAGATATTTCATTTTCTTATGGCTTGGCACATTTTATGTTAAATAACTTCAATATCTTAGAATGCAACTTTCTTATATACTATGTATCTCAATTCTGGAAAAATGTTTGCTATGATTTTATACATTATAATGAAACCCTAATTGTCTTCTTGAGTGACCTTTTAATTAAAAATTTATTTTTTTATTTTAAAATATTTTCTTGCATTGTGCAAACTTTATGAGAAATTTAAATTCTTACTGGATTCTCGATCAACAAAGTTGCACTTAATCTATTTAGTATCTTTAACTACAAGTTGCTTATATAATATATGTTATTTCAAATTTTTTTCTTTATTTAAATTATATTACTATGAAACTCCAAATCTTCTATCATGTGACCTTATCATTCTCATTATTTTATATATCACTTCGATCAATATATCTTATTTTAGTTTAATATATAATTCTTCAATATTTAAAGAATAATGTATTTATGTTTTCGAGTATTTAATTTTTTTATTCATAGTAGTTCTAAATGAGAACTGAGGGAGATGAAAGAAACATTGTTGAACTTATCTTAACCTGTTCAATCCTGTTAAATAATCATTTTCATTTTTTTGAATGTTTCTCCTATAGTTTTGGCCAGCTTTAAGAGAAATTTTAACTAGTAACAATTTTGATTATTGACGTTATTACGCTCGATCTCCATAGTGTCTTGGAATGTGACTTCTATGAATATTTACCAACTTTTTTCAAATTTTTCACTTTAATTTGCTCATATTGGTATAAAACTCTCACTAACTTTTCAATTGACATTTCCATGGTTTTAATTTTGTAACAGTACATTGTTTAAATCAATCAAATTTTGCTTGGATGTGTATCTTCTCAATATTAAAATAATAATTTGTCTAAATGAAGTTTATCTAATTTAATATTCATTTTAATAATTTTAAATATTTTGTTTTTTTTGGATATTGTTTCACACAATATCACTAGAAAATCGAACTATAACTTTCTCACACAAATTACCTTATTTATTCTAATTTTTCATTTTATTTTTGTTATATTTTTTTGTAACCATAAATATCTTATTATGAGACTTTTAAATTGATTTGATTTTGTTATATAGTCTTAACTTACTTTAACTTTAATACATATTTTCTTGCTATTAGAGTAAAATTTTATTATTATTTGTATTTATTTTACTTTTTTAATTTGATAGTTATTTAAATTGTGTTCCAATCAAGCATAAACAAAATTCATTAAGCTTATCCTTATGAGCTCTATTCAATTATATCTTTATTTGATATGTTTAAAATTTTTGTCATTATTTTTGCTATTTTCAAAATTTTTTTAGTCATTTCTTATTTAATGATGGGGGATGTTACACTTGATTGCCATGGTATCTTGGAATACTATTTTCTTATATAATTAATCTAATTTCTTATAATATTTCACTTTTCTTTGGTTATAATACTTTGAAGCACAACTTTATATCTTATGTGATCTAAAAATTACTACAATTTGGTTGTTCCATATTGCTTTTATTTTCCACATTTGAACTTTATTATAAATTTATGCAATATTTTAAAAATAATTTTTTTACTATTTTCTTTTAATTTTGTAATTCAAAGGGTTTCTAAATGATGTCTAATTGAGATGATGTAAACATTTTTAATGCATCACAAAAAGCTCTACCTAACTAAATGCTTATTTTTATATTTTTTTATATGTTCCATTTTTTAAATATTTCACATATTTTATAAGACAATTTCGTTCATACTTTTTTTCACACTCTAAGATTTTATGCTAGATGTCCTTAGTATCTCAAAATATTACTTTCTTAAATAATTTATTTAATTTTTCTTAAATGTTTTGCTTTTATTTTGATATATTAATATATTTCTCTAAATCTTCTCTCTTATGACCTTTATATGTCTTTTATTTTGTTATATTATATTCCCTTAGTTTATCTAATTTTAGAACTCATATAAATTTACATAATTTAAAATAAAAAGTTATTATTTTTTATGTTTATTTAAAATTTTAATTCATACTAAAACAAAATGTGCCAATATTTGAGGTAAACAAATATCATTAGACTCGTCTTGATAAGCTATATCCAATTAAATATTAATTTTAATATTTTTAGTTTTTTTATTTTCTATTTTTCTAGTGTGTTTCACAAGAGATTTTGAGTCATAGATGTTTTGATGAACAAGGATGTCACACATGAACTCCATAGTATCTTTAAAAGCTGCTTCCTTATATAACTTATTTAATTTCTTCAAATTTTTAGTTTTAATTAGGTACATTACTAAAAAATATAAATTTTCTGATATTTGACTTTTACATCTATTTTAGTTCATTATATTAGACTACTTTAATTCATCTTAGTCATCTTTATTAAATATTTATTTAAAATTAAAACAATATTTTTTTATTCTTTGTCGTTAATTATTTTTGTAATTGGTGAAAATTTTGAATGATGTCAAATCAAGATGAGAGAAACACCATTATACATGTAACAATGTGCTCCATCTAATTATATATTTATTTATTTTTGTTTTTTACAAATTTTATTTTTTCTTAGATATTTTATGAGTCATTTGAAATTGTACTTTTTTATGGTAAAGAATATGACAAAAGATCTCCTTAGAATATGAGAATTTAACTTGCTTGTCCAATTTATCTCATTTCTTCAATTTTTTTCTTTGATTTGGTTAAATTACCATGTAACTTTGGTCTCCACTTGCATAATCTTTTCAGCACTTTTGTTTTGTTATACTACAATGACTTCAATTTTCTTTTTTAAGATTTGATAAATATTTACTTTATTTTAAAATAATAATTTGTTTATTTTTATGCTTATTTATTTTTGTAACTCATAGTAATTTAAATTGAGGTCTAATTGATTAGAAAAAACATCATTCTACTCATACCATGACCTATTTCCAACTAATATTCCACTCTCTATATTTAAATATTTTTTACAAGGATTTTAGCATGCATTATAATTTATCATAGGTTGTATCTATTTCGTTGATCGAGGATGTTATGGTCAATCTCCTTACTATCTTTGAATGTAATGTATCCAGAAAATTTAACTCATTTTATAAAATGTTTTGTTTTTTGTTTTTGATATAACAATATAATTATAAATCTCTACTTGTGTGACTTGATGCTTTTGTTTGATTATATCATATTACTTTAATTTATTTAATAAAAAATTTGTAGTAATTGTTAATGAGGTTGGATCAAGATGAAATAGTTACCATTGGGCTTGTAATGATGTGTTGTTTGTAATCTAATATTCACTTCTATTTTTAAAAAAATTTTATCATCTAAGGTTTTTACATATGGACATTTTTATTTTTAACATATTTAATGATAGAGGATGCTATACTCAATCTACTTAGTATATTGGATTACAACTTTCTTGTACAATTTATCTTATTCTTACAAGTTGTTTTATTTCATTTGATTATGTTACTATAAAGCATGAAGTCTTCCTTTACGTGACCTTTACATTAGTTTATCTTGTCATATTATGCTGCTTTAAGTTTTTTAATTTAGGCTTTACATTTATTTTCTTAATATTAAAGTAATAATTTTTAATAATTTATTCTTACTTATTTTAGTAATTCAATGTAACTCAAAAAGTTTTCTTATTGATAGGACATAAATCTCTTCGAACTTGTCAAGATGTGCTCCATCAAATTAAAAGTAATTTCTATAATTTTAGATATTTTAGTCTTCAGTAATTTAAAATGGTTTATGAAATATTTTAATTCATACATGATTTGATAATTGAGGATATTACACTCATAACTATAGTATCTTAGCATACAATATTTCAAAATAATTTATCTCATTTCTCCAAATTTTTCACTTTGAATTGTTATATTACATAGAAACTCTTAGTCTACTATGTTGTAAGTTATAAAATGTTTTTATTTTGTTATGTTACATGGCTTTTATTTGTCAATTTTAATCATTATTATATGTTTACCTAATTTTAAAGTAATAATTTTTTTTCACTAATGCTTATTTAAGTTTCTTATTCATAGTAATTTTAAAAATGATATAACTGACATGACAAAAACATTATTGGATCGTCTTCATGACCTTTATCTTATTAAATATTAATTTCTATATATTGAATATTTATTTTTTTATAGATTTCACACTTTCATAAGACATTTCCGTTAATACCATTGTCATGATCAAGTATGTTACACTTGGTCTCATTAGTGTCTTGGAATGCAACTTTCACATATAATGTTTCTTTTTTCTTCAAGTGTTTTACTTTGACTTGGTTATATCACAATGCAACACTAGTTCTCATATCCTATGACCCCTATATTGCTTTGATTTAATGTTTATTATATTACTTTACTTAAACTCATAATGCTTTATTTTTTATTAGCTTAATTTTAAAAGAATAACAAAATATTATTTTTGCTTATTTATTTTTTATATTTTGAAGTATTTTAAAATGAGCTCTGATTGAGATGAAACTAATATAATTGGACTCTTTTTACAAAGCTCTATCGAACTAAATATTTTTTTTATTTTTAGATATTTGCCTTTCTAGGTTTTGGCATATTATTGAAGATATTTGATTCAAACTTTATTTGAAAATCAAGGGTTCTACATGAAATCTCTTTCGTATAAAATATCACTTTATCATGTAATTTATTTTATTTTTATAAACATTTCTGTTTTGTGTTGTTTTAATAGTATGAAACACTATCTCTATGTGGCATACACATCTCTTTGACATGGTTTTATTTTATTACTTTACTTTTAAATCTCGTTATGCCTATTTTGTTTATAATTTGCAATAATTATTAATGAAGTCCAATCGAGATATACTAATATTATTCCAATAATTTTATTGAGCTATGTCCAACTAAACATTTAATTTAAAAATTTGAAAATTTTAATTTTGTTTAATTTTCTATAGCTTTGACATGCTTTGTGAGACATTTTGATGTGTACTAGATTTGATGATTGAGGATGTTTCTCCCGATCTATATAGCAACTTGGAATACAAATATCTTGTTCAATTGATTTTATCACTTCAAATTTTTTAATTTGATTTGGTTATATTACAATGAAATTTCAATTCTCTTCTCTTATTTGCTTGACATCTCTTTAATTTGATGGTTGTAATGTTGCACGTAATTTTATTTTAAGTTTACTATATATGTAATTAATATTGAAATAGTAATTTTTTCTATTTATGATTACTTACTTTGATAATTCACAATAATTTCAAAGGTGGTTTGATAGAGACTAAACAAACACAATTAGATGCATTTAGATGAGCTCTATTATTAGGTCACCTTTGTGTTTGATGAGTCAAGCATCAAATATTCAATACTTTACTCAAGTGGGCTTTTTTAGAGTGAACTAGGTTTAGTTCTTAATAAAGAAGCCATGCAACTTTGAAGATGGTTAATTAGTGGTCTTCAAAGCTCCTTAAAGTTTTCAATAAGCTTTAAGGATTCAAGACATATGCATTAGCATCTATAAGATTTCCCTTTACTAGGAAAAAGAATGATATCTAGTAGATTTCATTTACTAAATAAATTGCACTCCATTTTTGACACCCACAAAACTTTTCTTCGTGAAATTATATTTTCGTCAAATTCCATGATAGACATCTCATCCGACTTTTTTGTATGACTTAGATCAAATTACTTTTTTTGGTTGTTTGCCTGTAGCTTTTCAAATTACTTTTTACACTTTTAAATTGCTACAATCAAAACTTTTCTATAAATACCTAAACATTATAAAAAAAAGTTTGCGTTCAGCTCACAAATGTAAGGGTTGTAGTTGAATGTTGAAGGTTTAGTTGGCTGGAGGTCAACCACATGAAAGAATCTCAAGTTATAAGCTTTTATAGGTGACGTTTTTTTCGACCTTGATAGGTTGTTGATGTTGCTTCTAATTTGAGCTACACAACCTAAAAATTTTGGTGTCTCATTTTTTAATTTTTATCTTCATTTTTTGTTATAATATTGAAAATAATATGCACATATATATATAAATATATATATATATATATATATATATAATTATGGTTTTCTACAAAAAATTATTATTTTTGAGAAATAAGTATGATTAAATAACCAATTCACCCCCTCCCTCCCTCTTGTTGGTTCACAAACAAGTTTTTATTTTAACTAATGTTAGAGTGAGTTTCCTTAAAACGGTGTGTCAATTCCCTTTGGTGATCCATTGTGTGTATTTTAATTATTTTACTTTTCTTTATTGTGATTTGGCTGTACACAAATTTAAATTTCTCTTTTATCACTTTTGCATGCATTGTAAACTTAGTCATTGTTAGTTAACTTCTTAAGTTTTTAACTTATCTTCATACATGGTTGATATTGGTTTGACACTTAAAAAACAATCTTCTTTAGTCAATCCACCATTATTTAATGGAAAATTTTATTTATATTTGAAAAATAAATTTAGAATTTTTATTCAATCAATTAATTTAGAACTTTTGGAAGTATATACTAAACCATGTGATTTATCTAGATAATCTTGCACAAATGAAATCAAGTTATTTTGTGAACTTAGTAGTCAGAAAAGGAGAGTGGCACAACTCAAACATAGATCACTAAACTATCTTCAATGTGGCATATCTCAAAGTGAAGAACATATGAAGTTTAGATACCACAAATGATGTTTGGAAAAAATTAGAAGTTGCTTATGAAGAAACATTTGAAGTAAATGAAATTAAAATAAATCTTCTTACATATCATTATTCGCTATTTAGAATGGATTCAAGAGAAACTATAAATATGTTTATGCAATTTACTCATATTATGATTGGATTAGCAAATCTTGGAAAAGCTCCTCCTAATGAAGATCTTTAAAGAAAAGTTCTACGAATTCTACCCAAAGATTATGATCAACTCCCACAGTGATAAAGGTGCCAAAAGGCATAATTTCACATTGAATTAGCGACTTAGAGAATTATTGATGACAAAAATTCAGATGAATAGAAAGGCTGAATAGGAGGCTTCTACTCCAAAGCATGGATGAAGAAATAAGGAACTATTTGCATTTAAAGTAAGGAAGAAAGATTCAAATGGATCATCCATCTCTTTTGTAGACTTGGCAGAAGAGGAAAATTTAAATATTAATGGTTTTGGAAAAAAATTGCCAAAATTTTTGTAAGTAAGAATTAGCAAAGGAACAAAAGAATATACAAGGCGATGGAACAGAGAAGTTATCATTGTAATTAATCTGACCTTTTTAGAATAGATTGCCCACAACAAAAAGAAACTATAAAAAAAGGGGTTAAAAAGATTGGAATAAAGAAAAAAACATTTTAAACTCCTTTGATGCTTCAAAACATTCTCAAATAGTGAGAAGAAAGTTTTGTTATGCTTCATGGCAAATGATGACTCATGAAAATCTATAATGAAGAAAAAGAGAATGACATAAGCTATTGACCTTGGGATGTTCTTAAAAATAATTACACATAATTTATTAGTGTTTTAACTTCTTTAATGTGTTCAAATAAAATATTAAAAAAGTTTCACAAAAAAAGATTAAACTTCTAGTTTTTTCATGAAAGAAAATGAGAAAATGAAAAACGAAATTCATCAAAGTTTTGATGACAAATTTTGTAAGATTATTGAAAATACATCCTTGAAAGAGGGTATTACTAGTTAAACAAAATTTGCTTTGTTGATCATGCAAAATTTTCTATTGCATCACACTTTTCTAAACACAAGAATATGACTTCTTTTGAATACAAGAAAAATATTTCAATTATTAAATGTTTTAATTGTTGTAGAAAAGAACATAATATCAAATATTATAGAATTAGGAAAAACATTTATAGTTTAAGATCTTTTTTAAAATGGGTAATTAAAAATCATATTATGAATGCTCCCATAATGAATATTAACACTCACCCCAAGCTTTCTTTCTTTTCTAAGGTTAGAGAATTAAAAAATTAATATAAGCTATTTTTACATTTATGGTATAGAAATATGATTTATTGTAAATAGCTATAGGTTAGAAATAATATACATAGAAATTTTGTGTAAGAGAAAGCATAGAACTAAGAAAATAAACTTATATTTTGTAATTATTAAGCAAAAAGTTTATAATTTATGCATCCACACATAAAGAAAAAATCAAGATCAAACATTTCTATCTTGGATAGTGGATGTTAAAGACATATGATTGGAGACTGACAAGACATTGTATCAATAAGACATAGACCAAATTGATGCATAACATAAGGAGAGACATATAAGAAGAAGACAATTGGAATTAGTAAAATAGGAACACTTAAATTTACCCTTTCAAATGTTCACTTTGTTGATGGATTAGAATTTAATTTAATAAGTGTTAGTCAATTATGTGATTATTGTTATTTTGTTAATTTTGAAACTCAATGTTGCAAAATATTAAAAGATGATCGAGTATTACTATTTGGTGGAGTAGAGGGTGACATTTATGTCATTTAGTTTTATTAAACAGAATCTAGTAGAATAGAATACCTTATTATAATTCAAATGAGGACAATTTATTTGTAAAAGACTAAGTAATGTAGGTTATTTTATCTTAAAGAAAATAACTAAGATATTGTAGAGGTTTTTCTAAACCAAACAATACTAATTTGAAAATCTGTGAATCATGCAAGAAAATACAGCAAGTTAAATCATGTTTTGACCCAAAAAATTAGTTAACCACTTGTACACCTGTACAGTTAGTTTAGAAAATCTTTTTGGATCCATACAATCCTTGAGTGTAGTGGAAAGGAACACTAATTTCAGATTATTGATGAATGATTTAGATATACTTGAGCTGTATTTCTTAATAGTAAATGTGAGACTTTTAAAAATTTATTAATTTGGTAAAAAAGATAGAAAGACAAATGACTAATTTGTATTGTAAATGGTATTTGTAGTGAATTTATGAATGAGGATGTCTATGATTACTACAAGGGCATGGGAATAAGACATTAATTTACATATCCTTATACTCCTAAACAAAAAGGTATTTTTTAAAGAAAAAATAGAAGTTTATGTTGAGAGAAACAAAGCTAGACATTTTGCCAAGGGTTATAACAAGTTGAAGGTATTGATTTTGAGAAGCCATTTATACTGGTAATAATATTAGAGGCCATTAGAATTCATTTTGCATATTCTTATCATAAAAATTTTGAACTATTTCAAATGGATGTAAAGAGTGCATTTCTAAATGAGATAATAGAGAAAGATCTGTATGTAGAACAACCCCCTAATTTTGAGACCCATGCACATGATGATTATGTATAAGCTGAAGAAGGCACTTTTTGGCCTTAAGCAAGCTCCTTATGCATGGTATCATAGATGTAATTATCTAATTGACAATAGTTTAAGAAAAAGAAAAGTAGATACCACATTATTCTTAAAATCTTTAAGTGATCATTTGTTGCTGTACAAGTTTATGTTGGCGATATAATATTTGATGTGGCTATCACCTCATTTCTTCTTTTTTTAACATTCCATAAGTTCAAGTTATAGAGGCAAGATTGTATAGTTAGGCTAATGAAGCATATTTTAGCAAATTCATTCTTAATTCAAGTCCAAAGAAGTTATGCTTTTCTCCCTGAGTATGGCAACGAAATCCATGAAATAATCCCATTCTAAAATGTTTAGAGACATTAGGTTCTTTAGTAAAAACCATGCAATCTTTCCATGATGATAATTATATGCTAGCAAAAATAAATTTAAAGACCTCATCATTATGGCATAATGAACTCCCAATATTTCCAAGATGTGTCTATGTTTGGTATGTTAAGACACTTACTAGTAAACCTTTTATAGCAAAAATATTTTCTAAGAGAATTTATTTAAATAGACTATGTATTTAAGTCACCATCTCTATCATGCACTGAGAACATATTATAAAATCTTCTATTTTATTGGAGAGACTTCATGGTTTATTCTTCCTAGGAATTTGAAAACCTTTATTCTTCTTTCTTAACAAAATCTTGTATCTACATTTGCTCTTTTAGTTTTTCTATTGGCAAGCTTAAAGTCTAGCACTTTTCAACTAGATTAGCCTTTAGCATCATTATTTCCCTTTCTAATTTAAAATTTTATAGTGTTGTTACTTCGTGATGTGGGGCAAAAAGTTGTCCTCTTGGCGAGGGATTGTTTTCATTAATCACCTTAGTGTAAGAAAAGTAATTAGAAAAAACATCGATGATATGTACGAATAGATTCAAGTCCATTTGAGAGTGCCACATATAATCCAATAAGCACTTGTTGAGCTCATTAACTAGATGTTGAGATATGATTACTAAGTTGAATTGTGAGGAAATATTTGAAGTGAAATAGGCCCAAAAGGTTTTTTGTAAGCAAAAAGAAAGTTTATGTAGGCTAGTTCTCATGAAATATGTATGCATTATAATTTGATAACTCTATAAAAACATGTTTATAATAAAGTCAGCTTAAGTATTTCTTCGAGATTTATACTGCTAGTTTAAGGCTTTTTTGTAGCCATTTATAATCCTAATTTAAGACATTTTATGGCCATTAGCATAGTAATTGTTTATTTTGTGTTGATAATGTCCTTTTCAAAGACGATCTTCCCTTCTTACATGGTAGAAGTTGTCAACTAAATTTTTTTTTCAATTTATATATTTAATGACTACATTATATCATTTATCAATAAGAAAAATGACTAAATAATATTTTTCACTTTTTTGTGGTTAATTAATTAATGAAATTCTACTTTAAAATTCTTCAATTGCTTTATAATCACTCGTAAGAATAAATTCTATTTTATTTTTAAGGGATATTTCAAATCTTTATGAGTTGCATATAAATACTAATATTTTCATCATCTATGGTTATTGCTTTACTTTTATAAACTCCACTACAATATCTACTTATATGTTCATCATTATTTATGCTTCTTTTTAATTTTTCTCTTTTTATGTACCACCTTAACCTTCTAGATGTTTGTAACAAAATACCTAGATAAGTAAAGCATCATTCACCTTTTAGCCTTGATTTTGCATAACTGTATTTTGAAAATTTAGCTAAATTTAGAAAAGCAAATTTATGCATAATTAAGTTTTTGAAGAAACCCTTATTTTAGTGTTGGCAAGTTATCTAGCATGACTGTGGTAAAATTACTTATATGATCTAATAATTTTACTTTTCCATTACAAATATTTAATCCTAAATTTTTACTATATTGCTTTCCTTTCTTCAACATCTTTTGTTACAATAAAATACCTAGAAAACATATCTAAAAAGAAAATTTCTAAATGGGTTAAATGAGTAAGAGATTCAAAAGTAAAGGTAATGATGTCATCTATCTATGTAGCTTTGAATTTATTATCTTTTTTAAGGATGTCCATTTTTCATTAAAATATAGATTGTGAATTTTTTAATACAAAGAGAAAACTAACTATTCATAATTCTCATTACGATTGGTAGATACTATCCACACTATACATTCTATGATGTATGTTTTCTTTGCAAAGTATAGCACATCCAATATCAACGATATTATCATTTAATCATTTATAATTAAATACCATTCCTATTTTACCACATCTATTTTAGAGCATTTTTTGACCATAAATGTTGTAGTTTTGTGAGGACGATTACTTTCCCTCTTTAATCCTAAATATAGTAACGCTTTAATATGTATTTCATATTCTTATAAGTATTTAAGCTTATCATCTGATTATTTTAAATGATTGAAGGTGGATAATTATAACTAATTTGCATGTTATCTTTCTTTTGCTCCTATGGTTTAACGTATCTTCTCCAATAATTTGAAATTCATCTAAATTGCTTAATATTTCTTCTTTTTGTCTCATATTTTGCTAACTCATTATATTTTATATAAGTATTTAGAACATAAATTTTCTATCTCAAAAAAAAATGAAAACCCTTAGGATCTTGTAATATGTGCTTTAACTAGACGAGATGACAACATAATGTGCTGCCAAATCTATTAAAAATCATTTCACTGTCATCTTGAAAAGTTATTCCCTCGCATAAATATTTTATAAAATTTATTCCAATTATAATTTCTACTTGGCTGAAATTTATTTTATTTAATAGTGTTAGTTTCATAGGATACTATTATTTATTAAATTTTATTTGGTCATTGGTTAGAATTTTATCAGTTATTTCATCATTTCTTATTGTGTCTAACATCTGAGCTTGGAAAGTAGGTGTTTTAGTATATTAAGTAAGAGTCTTCCATGTTTTTACATGATTAAATGATGCTATAGTATCTAATATCTTATGTTGGCATGTAGATGATGTTAATGAAGATATTGAATTCATGTTTTATATTGGGGATTTCAAATTCTATATAATTTATTAAAACTTTTATGTTTGAAGTATAATTTGCAATTGGTGTTTTTCTTTTATTCTTCTAATGTCCTACCTTTAACTCATAGATTTTACTCTAATATGTAATTGTTTGATTGTTTCATGATGTATCCTGATATCAAATCTAGAATTGTTTTCTAAGCTTTTATATCCTTCTTTAGGCTTATATGTCATACTATACCCAAATGTTTTAACATAAAACATATATAAGTTTTTCTTACACTTCTTACATGTGGTTCTATGTTTTGTGACTAAATATGATTTACATTCATCACACTTTTTTTATGATTTTGTGTTCAGATTCATGATCATGATGTACTTATAATTTTTTAAAATTATAAGTTTTAAAGATTTACTAGGTGTCATGATCAAATTTCATGTGTTTTCTATATTCTTGTTTAAAAGATCTAGTATATAACTTTTAGTCAAACTTATGTAAGGAACTACCAGTATCACAATCTTTTCCATGCTTGTTTTCATCTAAGCTTACAATATCATAACTTTCTTTAGTGACATGTTCAATATACACCTTAATCTTTCTTTATCTACCTTCTTGTTTTGTCATTCTTTAGAAAAAAAGACATATTTCACTACAAATAACCCCCTCAAATTTTTTGGCTGGTATTTTATGAGTTTTGAACCATTTTACTTGATTTCCCATATGATTATTATTTTTATAATAATTGATTTTGCTTATGCTTTTCCAATTACTACTAGCACAATAATATATTGACATCATTATTATATTACAATAGATAAATCTTTTAATTTGTCTATTTCATTCCTGTTCCATGCATTTCTCTTTAAGATAATTGAAGATGAACATAATCCAAAATTTGATTCCAGCAATACTTTTATAACAAAATGATTCATTCCATTTTTTACTGATTTGTTTTCTTACTATTTATGCAATTTACTAGAAAAATAATGCTTAGTGTTACTTCTAAATATATTACATCTATTTGTTTTACTAGATTTAATCAATCATGACTAAATGATACTACATCATCAAAAAAGGTTACTACTATTCATTCTAAGTTTGGCAAAGCTTGATCCTGCAATACTATATGTCCTCAACTAGGGTTTGTGCCTAAGATTGTTAGTCCAATTTTGCTAGCAACGTTATAAGGTTGATCTATTACTGCTAATGTTTTCTTTAAATGTTCAAGGAATTGATAATTTCTAACTATGAGCTAGCAATTCCTCCAAATACATTCTTAATGAATTAGATATTTTCAAAGGGTTCTATGTCTTGTAATGGAATTAATTCTTTTATGAAATATCCTTTCCACCTGTCTAGTACTTTTGACCATTATGAAGATCACTGTTTGCTAACAAAAATATGTTTCCAAAGATTTTTTGTTTAGTTAGCTATGTTATAGTATCTCCTTTTTCTCTCATTTGCATTCTTACTAGCAATGTGAAATGATTACTTTCTACTCTAAATAATGTTGGTTGTGCTTTGATAGGATGTTTGGTTGGCGTTTGGCCACTACACGTTGTTTGGAAGAAAGTACTTGGGGTATCTACAATTATACAACCATAACTTGCTATATTCATCCTTAAGAAGACTAATTCAACTAATCCATGTCTCAGATGGGGTTGGAGTTGTTCTTGAAATTGATGTTAAGGATGAGGGAGAGAACAAAAGGGGGCCACCACAGCACTTTAAGCATTTCCAATATTAGGATAGGGATTGACGTGACTCTAACACAAAAATTTGACATCGTTAAGTTCTCTACAAGTACTCTAACCTTGTCTCCAATCATAGTAAGAAAATATTGCATAAAAAGTTGTGACTTGTTCCTATAATTCTTTATTCATATTAAAATAATTTGAAGCATTGGGGATAAGATTCGTAGGACCTAAAACATTAACCATCATTATATTAATCTTCTCCAAGTGGAGTAGCACAATTAGTAGAAATTCTACAACTAATCCTCCAATGGCTATAAGTAAAATTGCTTGCTTGTTTTGGAATCTACGCTTATGTTGGTTGTACAAAGGATATATGTTGTTTTATTCATAAAAGTTTGTTAGTAGATACTACTTCTGATTTGATAATTTTTATCCCAAGTGATCCAAAAAGTTTATGATATCTAGTACATATATGTCGCATCATATCTCTATTTGAGTTTTATAATTTACAAATAAAAGTTTTACAAACTAGGACATCACTTTTGTTTCCATCATATCCTCTTGTTTTTGCAGATATTATGTCTTTATAAGGGATTTTAGATTAAATGATATAATATAATGTTAAATAACTTATTTGTACTCTTTCATTAATCTCTACTTCTAAACTTCTTAATAAATTCTATCTAAGAATACTGTTATCAATATCCACTAAGACTATTAATGTCCTTATAATTAGTAAATTTTTTAGTAATACCCTAACCACTATCATAATAAGGCCTATATGAAGAAATAGAAATCATTTATCTAAGAATTTTTGGTGCATTTTAGGAGTTATTAATTCTTGCTGCACAATCTGGTTGTCATTTTTTTCCCCAACATCTTGTTCATTATACTGATCAAACAATCTCTCTTCTTTATTCATTTTCTATTACTATATATTTTTTTATCTAGGAATTAAATTAATATTTTGATCTTCAAAAATCTTTAATTTTTTTGTAGCATCTATTAATACTTCATGGCTTTGATTGTTTTTTGCCCTTATGGTTCTTTTCTGATTTATTTAAACTATTATATTTTAAAATACTATTATTTCTTTTTTGATAGAGATTTTAGCATAGTCACAAATTTACTCTTTTGCTTTTTTAATATTTGTTTCTATCATAGATATAATTTCACCATTGTGGTTATTAATTTCTCTATATCTCCATTTAATGTTTATTTGTTTAATAACTTGATTAAATTCATGAATTATTACAAATAATATGTCTTATCTGATAACGATCCTCAAGGATTGATGTTTTTTATTTAAGAAAAATTTTTATTGAAGGTGTACTCCATTTCAATGAAATATTATCTATGTTTCCACTCAAAAATTTTTTTAAACTCTGTTGAGTTTTGGCATACAATTTTACCTAGAGTTTCTCTTGAAATCTTTGTGTAGCAGATTAGGCTAAGGTGAGACCCTTTTCGGGACATCAATCACATTGTAAGAGAAGGATATTGGTTTAGTGTTATCTTTAGCAAACTTGAGGCTTGTAAGAGTAGAATCAAGTCATCAAATAAGATATGAATCTAAATGTCAAATAAAACATACCCAAACATATGAAATAAAATAATTATAAATATAAAACATTCCATTTAATTAGAATCTTCTCATTGAGATGAGTCTAATGATATATTCATCATCTTTGCCAAACCTTGATTGGAAATACTACGAATTATTAAAATAAAATGGTATAAATAATAAAAAAATCGTTATTCTAACATTAAGTGGATGTATATTATAGAAAAATTAAGATAAATTAGAGTAATATAATATAACAAAATGAAAATTATGTAAAGGTTGCATTAGAGAAGATTTTGAGTTTCATTGAAATATAACTAAATCAAAGTAAATGTTTGAACAAATTAGATAAATTAAACAACAAAGCTACACTAAAAGATATCAGAAAGGCTAAGTCTAACACCATAATTATCAAATAAGATATTAATAAAAATACAACATATATCATGCAAAAATTAAATAAAATATTTTAAAATTAAATTAAGAAATATTTATTTTGATAAAGCTCATCAAGAGAAGTCCAACAATGTTTGTTTCATCTAAGCCAAATCTCATTTTGTAATTACTATAAATTGTCTAGCAAATTAAACATAAGTAATAATAATTTTTTAAAATTAAATAATACATAATATATTTAATTTGAAATAAAATGAAGCAATCAAATATAAAAAAAATTAAAGTGATGTATTGTAGGTCACACAAGAGGTGAATTAGAGTTTCATAATAGTATAACGAAATCAAATTGAAATATTTGAAGAAATAAGACAAATACTATGATAACATTGCATTCTAAGATATTAATGAGATCTAGTAACAATATCGATACTTAAAACATCTATGAATTGATCTTATACAAAGTGTAAAACCTCAGAAAAAAAATATTTAAAAATATAAAAATAATTATATCATTGTATGGAGTTTGTTAAGTCGAATCCAAATGTCATTTCTTTTGTCTCAACTAGACCTTGTCAATAGGTATTACGAATAACAAAAGAACAAGAAATTAGATAGTACAAAATTATTAGTTTAACATTAATATGAATATAAGTTAAAGGAGAAATGAGATAAAATAAAGTATTATACTATAACGAAATCAAGGTGATATAAAAGTTACATGAGAAGAGATTATGACTTATATTGTAAGATAACAAAATTAAAGAAAACTTTTTAAAATTAGGCAAATTATGCTGAAATGTTGCATTCCAAGCCACTAGGTAGATCTATGATAATATCATTGATAGTTAACTCAGTTTTGATTTCAAGGGTCCCATAATGCATGAAAAATCCTTAAAAAAATTTGTAAAAATATAAAAAATGAATATTTAATACGATTAAGATCATTGGGATGGTCCAACATCAATTCTTTCATTACGATCAGACCTGGTTAGGAATTATTACTAATTACCAAAATAAATAAAATAAATGATAACAAATTATTATTATGATAGTGAGTAGATAGATATTCAAGATGAAATGCAAGAAATTCAAACAATATAATATGACCAAATATTGAAGAATTTGAATAAGATAAATAATTTGGCAAAAATTCTTTCCAAAAAACTTAGAAGATCAAAATCTACATCCTTCTTTGTAAATTGAATAAGAATTAAAATGTCTCATAAAATATTCCAAAATTTTAGAAAATAAAATGTTTAGAAATAAAAAAATGAATATTTATGGGATGAGGTCATCAAGATTAGTCAATTGATGCCTTATTTGTCTCAATCAGACATTCTTTGGAATTACCATGGATTACAATAGTAAAATGTTGAAACAATATAATACAACCAAATGAATTATTTGCAAAGGTCAATGAAGTGGAAATTACAATTACATATTAATATAAAAAAATTAATATAAATAAATTCGAAGAAAGGAGATAGAATATATCAGAAAGTTATATTCCAACATACTAAGATGATTGTGCATAACCTCCATGTTCTTAAAATTTGATTTAAATCAAACTGTTTCACAAAAAAGAGTATTTAATTGGATAGAACTCATCGAGATGATTTTCGGGATGTTTGTTTTGTCTTGATTAGATCTCATTTGGAATACTATGAATTACCAATTAAAATAAGCATAAATAGTAGATAATAATTATTTTATATTTAGAAAATATATATTAAAGCAAAAATGAGATAAATTAAAGCATTATAATATAACAAAATAAAATTAATCCAAAGTTAAACAAACCAATTTAAATAAAAACATTTCAAGAAATGAGATAAATTATATAAGAAGGTTGAATTAAAAGATACAAATAGAATCATGTCTAATTTTCTTAAACTTTAAATTAGATACAAATCAAAACATCACATAAAGCATGCCAAAATAATTAAAAATATAATATTTGGATATTTAAAAAAATATTTAATTGTATAGAACTTGTACAGACTAGTTGAATGACATTTGTTTCCTCATATCAGATCACTTTAGAATTGTTGCAAATGAGTAAAGAAAACTAGTATAAATAATAACATATTGTCATTTTAATATTACAGTGAAAATATATTATAATTAAAATGAGATGAACTATAGCAATATAATATGATAACATTAAAGTGAAGTATCGATTGCATGAGAAAAGATTTGTAGTTTGATTATAACATCAAAAAATTGAAGAAATGAGATAAATCTTATATGGAAAATTACATTCGAAGTTATTAAAGAGATAAAGTATAACATTGTTGATTGTCAGGTTATGCACAATTCTTATGAAATCTATTTTGTGCCAATTGGGCCTCTTTCGGAATAAATATAAATCACTATATTAAAGAGCATAAAAAGCAATATTTTTTCATAATTAGTAAATTTATAATAATTATGAATGTGTTAAATTGGCATAATCTAGCACAACAAAGCCAAAGTAATATAAAGTTCACACTTGAAGAGAATTAGCTTTATAGTAATACAACCAAATCAAATTGAGAAATATGAAGAAATAAAGTAACTCTTATGGGAATGTTGCCTCCCAATTTAATAAAAAGGTAGAGTATAACATTCTTGATCAACAAATCTGGTACCAATTAAATTATCTTATAATGCTATGAAAATTATACAAAATAAAATAATCTAAAACATAAAGTAATTAAAAAAATTCAATGGAGTAAGTGATAGAGAATCCAATGACATTTCTTTCATCTCTAATGAACAAGCTTCTAATTAATATCAAATACTAAAGTAATCAAACATAAAAAATATTCAATTAATATTTTAATTTAAAGTAAATATAAATTAAATCTAAAACAAGATAACATTAAGCAATGTGATATAACTAAAGTTAAAAAATGTTTAAACTAATATGAAAAATAATATAAAGAAGTTAGACTCCACAATAATAAGCAAATTGAGTGTAACATTCTCATTCATTAAATCTTACACAAAGAAAAATATCTTATAAATTATGCCATATACCCTTGAAAAAAATATTGAAAGATATAAAAATGAATATTTAATTGGATAGAACTCATCAAGATGAGTTCAAAGAAAATTGTTTTGTTTAAATTTGATCCCATTTTGAATTAATTTTAATTAACTAAGATCATAAAAATAAATAATAACAAAATTTTATTTTAAAATGAAGTAAATATGAATTAAAGTAGAAGTAAGAAAAGTTGAAGCAATATAATCAAAAAAATTAAAACAACATACGATTGATACTAGAGAAGATTTAGAGTTAGATAAAAATACACCAAATCAAACAAAAAACTTTAAAGAAATAGCATAAATTTTGTAAGAAATTTACACTTCAAGGTTCTAAGATGACTGAGTGTAACATCGTTGATCCCTAAATCTGTTACAAATCAATTCGTATCATAACATGTGTAAAAATCATATAAAATAACGTAATTAAAATTTATTTGGATAGAGCATGTGGATGTGAGACCAATGATATTTGTTTGATCACCATTAGATCACATTTGCTTAGTCTTCATTAGACCTTATTTGGAATTAATGCAGGTTAGAAAAGTACTAATGCATATTTAATCAAAAATGAAATAAATTTTGGTAAGACAATGTAAACTAGTCATAGTGATGTAAATCTCGCTTGAGTGAAGAGTTATAGCTTTAAACTGTTAAAATCAGGTAAAGTAAAAAATTTGAAGAAATGAGAAAAATTATATCAAAAAACAACAGTTTAAGATACTAAAGAGAACAATGCAACATTCTTAATCATCAAATTAATTAAAAATCAAAATGTGTACCAAAGAATACAAATACTCTAAAATATAAAATATTTTAAAAATTAAAAGTAAATATGTAATTGGATATAGCTCATCAAGATGGGTCCAATGATGTTTGTTTCAACTCTATTTGACCTCAATTGAAATTAATGGAAATAACATAAGTAATTAAAGATAAATAATAAAAAAATTATTGTTGTGATTCAAAGGAAATATATATTGAAATTAAAATATAAAAAATGTTGTAATTAATATAGCAAAATCAAAGTAATGTAATGGTCACAAGATATGAGAACAAGAGTTTCATATTAATATAAAAAAATCAATATAAAAATTTTAAAGAAATAAGAAAAATTGTTTAGAAGGATTGCATTCTAATATACTAAGTACAATGAGTGTATCATCCTCAATTATCAAATATTAGCTTAAAATGTCTTATAAAGTGATCAAAAACCTTAGTGAATAATATATTTCAAACACTTTAAGAAATTAACCAATTTTGGTGGGAAAGTTCCACTCTAAAACACTATGAACGTTGAGTGCAATATTCTCAATTATCAAATCTAGTTGAAAGAAAATGTCCCTTAGAGCATGCCAAAACCCTAGAAAATAACTATATCAAAATATAAAAACTACTATTTATTTAGATAGAGCACATTAAGACAACTCCAACAATAACTTGCAACTTGATCAATCGTCTTTTCAAATTACTATGATTTATGAAAGAAAATAGGAAAAAAAGATTATAATTTAATATTTTGCTATAAAGTAAGTTAATACACATCAAAATTCAAACAAAATAAATAGAAGTAATTTAATCTAACAAAACCTTAGAGATGAAAGGGTTACATGATAGAAGAATTAGAGTAACAAGGTAACAAAACTTATTCGAAGATATTAGATAAATTGCACACCAAAGTTGCATTCCAAAATGCTGAAAAGATTCAGTGTATCATCGTCAATTGTTAAATTATGTGTGAAACTAAATAACTCTTAAAACATCTAAAAACCTCGAAAATAAATGTTTAGAAATATAAAAAGTGAATATTTATTTTGATGGAGAACAACAGGACAAATTCGAAGACATTTATCTTTTCTCAATCCAACATCTTTTGGAATTTTTTTATGTGTTAATTTTAATAAAAAAATAGTAATAAATTATTATTGTAATATTTAATATACATATATATGTGTGTGTGTGTGTGTGTGTGTGTGTTAAATTTAAAATGAGATAAATTAAAGAAAAGTATTATAACAAAATCAAAACAACATAAATTAAAGTGGGAGGAGAATTAAAGATTTATTATAACATAAGAAAACTAAAGTAGAAAATTTAAAAACTTAAACAACAATTATTGGAAAATTACGTTGAAAAATAATAAAAGGAGCAAGTTTAACATCCTAAACCATCAAAAAACGTATGAAATAAAATGTCTCATAAAGCATGTAAAAACAATAGATAATAACAAATTTTAAAAAATAAATATGAATATTTCATTCGATGGAGCTCGCGAGGATGAGTCAATTGACATTTGTATCTTCCTGATCAAAATTGGTTAGAATTACTATAAATTATAAAACTAAATAAATATGAATAATAATTATAAATTATTACTATTTTATCAAACAATATAAGTTAATAGTAAAATAATATCAATAAAACAAATCTAATATAAAAAACTAGAAGTGATATAAAAATCATACCAAGAGAGATTTAGTGTTTCATAATAACATAACTAAATAAAATTAAAAGATTTGAAAAAAAAAATCAATTATATGGGAAAGTTCCATTCAAGGGACACTAAGGAGATCAAGTATAACATTCTTAATCATTAAAATTTGTTATGAATCAAAATGTCTCATAAAGTGTGCAAAAATAATAAAAATAAAAATATTAAAAAAAACATAAAAATAACTATTAAATTGGAAAAAGGTCATTGAGGCAAGTCCAAAAAAATTTGGTTTGTCTTAATTGCACCTCGTTTGGAATTACTATGAATTTCGAAAGTTAGTATACTTAAAAAATCATAAATTATTATTTTAATTCTTTGTAAATATATGTTAAAGAATGAAGGATATATAGTGAAGTACTATAATATAATGAAATTGAAATGATGAAAATGTCATGACAGGCGATTTAGACATACAAAATAATATAACCACGTCAAAGTGAAAAAGATTAAGAAATGAAACAAGTTGTACAAAAAGCTATACTTAAACAAACCACAGAGATCAAGTTTGAGATCCTCAATTGTACTAAAATGAGGCGAATTGAAGTAATATAACATAGCCAAGTGAAGGAGATGCATGGCTCAAACAAGAGAATAATTAGAGTTTCATGATGCTATAAAAGATCAAAGTGAAAGATGTAAAGGAAAAAGACAAATTGATTGGGAATGTTCCATTCCAATATATGTCTTTTAATAAATGTCCAATCCCCATAAAAATATTAAAAACTAAAAATTTAACAAGATAGAGCTCTTCAAAATAATCACTATGATCAAAACTTCTTTAGAATTATCACAAATTAAGAAGTAAATAAACATAAATTACCATTAATTATTCTCATAAAATTTAGTAAACATTTATTAAAGATAAAATTACAAAAATTGAAGTAATGTAATATAACTAAATCGAAGACATGTAAAGCACACTAGAGATGAGGTTTAGCGTTACATAATAATATAGCCAAGTCTATGCAAAAAAGTTTTGGAAATAGACACAGTTATTCAGAAAGTTGGATTCAAAGATTTGAATGAGATTATTTGTAACATACTAAATTGTGGAAAAATATTCCAATAAAAATTTTTAGTAAAATATCTTAAATCCTTATAAAATAAAAAAAATAAAAATTTTAAATTAAACATTTAATTTGATAAAGCTTACTATTATGAGTCTAATTGTGCTTCCTTCATGGTAATCAAACCACAATTAGAATTACTATGAATTTAGAAAATAAATAAAGATATACAAAAATAAAATTTCATATTAATATTAAGTAAATACATCATAATGATCAAAATAATATAAGTTGAAGCAATATGATATGACTAAATCAAGTAGCATAAAGGCTACACTAGTAGAGAACTATAGTATTATATTATCCTAACAAAATCAAAGCAAAAAATTAAAGAAATAAGATCAATTATAATGGAATTTTATGTTCAAAAATACTAGGGAGATTAAGTGTAAAATCTTTGATTGTCAATTCAGGTAGCAATCAAAATTTTTCGTAAATAATGCCGTCATAATAAAAATAAAATCATTCAAAAAAATATTTAATTTGATAGAGCTTGTTTAAGCAAGTTTGACAATGTAGTTTTTATCTTGAATAGGCATTGTTTGCAATTACTGGGAATTATTAAAGTAAATAAATATTAATAAAAAAAATATATATTAATATTATAATGATATATAATTTATCTCTAATAAAAAGAAATTGAATACATATACTAAAGAAAAATAAAAGGCTTGTGAACATCATTAGAGAAGATGTTTAGAGTTGCACAGTAATATAACGAATCAAAAATAAAAACAATTATAGAAATAAAATACGTTATACGAGGAAATTGCACTCTAACATGTAATAGGGATCAAGGGTAATATCCTTAATTATAAAATTAGGTACTACTTGAAATATAATTTAAACCATCCAACAACATAAAAAAATTATTTTAAAATATAAAAAACATTTAATTTTATAAAACTCATAGTGATGAATCCAATGACGTCTTCTTCTTCTTGATTATACCTCATTTAAAATTATTTTTCATTACAAAAGTAAATAAGCATAATGGCAATATGATCAAATTAAAGTGATGTAAAGGTCAAACAAGAGGACAATTACAATTTCATAATATTATAACGAAATTAAACAAAAATATATTAAACAATCGGAGACATTTTGTTGGAAAGATGCATTGCAAGATGTTAACGTGATCCAGTTTAATATCATCAATCATCAACAAAAGTTGAATGTCTTGAAAATGTATTTAAGAATATATACATGATTATCGAATTACATAAAGCTTGTCAACACAATGATTGCTTCATTTAGATTAGATCATTTTAGGAATTACTACGAAATAAAATAACTCAACATAACCAAATCAATGACATAAAAGATTACAAAACATGAAAAATCATGTAAGTAAAATATTTATAAATATTAAAAAATTAAATATTGAATTGGAAATAGCTTATCTAGACTAGTCCAATGACGTTTGTTATGTCTCGATTAGACCTTCTATAAAATTACTCTGAATTATAATAGAAAATAATTACAAATAATTAACAAATATTTCAATTGTAATTAAATATAAATTAAACCTATAATGAGATAAATTAAAGAATATCATATAAGCAAATTGAATATAGTTAAAGATGAAATAGGAGTAAATTTAGAGTTTCATGTGCAAAAATTCAAGAAACTAAATAATTTAAAAAAATGAAAATAACTTTTAATTGAACACAATTTGTTGAGATGTGTCAAATAAAATCTATTTCATTTCAATAAAATCATTTTTTAATTACTATAAATTACAAAAAAATGCACATTAATAATAATAAATTATGAATTTAATAGTAGGTAAATATATATATTAATAGTGAAACAAGATAAATTATAGCATTATAAAATAACCATGTAAAAGTAATGCATGGGCTACACAAATGGCGAGTTACAATTACATAACAATTCAACTAAATCAAAATAAAAAATTTGAAGAAATGAGAAATTGTAATAAATAGTTGAATTCTAAGTACTAAAGAAATTGCATGCAAAATACTCATTCATCTAATCAAATATGATTGAACTATCTTTTATGGCATGTGGAAATCATCAAAAATAAAATATTTAAAAATATTAAAATAACATTTAATTGGATTTATCTTTTTCGGGTGAGTCCAATGACATTTATAGCATCTTAATAAGATCTTTTTTGAATTACACTAAATTATAAATGTTAACAAGAATAAATAATAATACATTACTATTTTAATATTAATTAAATATTTTTAAAGTGAAAATGAGGAAAATTAAAGTATTGAAATGTAACAAAATAAAAATGATTTATAACTCTCATAAGAGGAGAATAAGAGCTTTGTAGTAATATATCCAAATTATTAAA
Organism: Vanilla planifolia; assembly: GCA_023846275.1. Lineage (NCBI taxonomy): Eukaryota > Viridiplantae > Streptophyta > Magnoliopsida > Asparagales > Orchidaceae > Vanilla > Vanilla planifolia. The sequence continues at coordinate 1,226,719 of JAIUJO010000102.1, forward strand.
AAATTTTCAATAAGTGATATAAATTATATGTCAAAATTTTACTCCAAGTTACTATTCAGATTGAATATAATAACGTTGATCATTGACTAAGGTACTAATTAAAATATCTTGCAAAGCATTGTAAAATAGAAGAATATAAATAATAGAAATATTAAATTTATTTTTTAATTACATAGAGCACCTTTTGACAATGTTAGTGACATTTACCTCATCATTATTGGACATCAATTAGAATTTTCATGAATTACAAAAAAACTTATGATAAGTAATATTAAATTATTTTTTAAATAAAATTAAATATATGATAAAGTTGAAATGAGATAAATTCAAGCATTATAATGCAACAAAATTGAAAAAATGTGAAAGCCAAATGAGAGAAGATTTAGAGATTCATAGAAATATAAGTAAACCAATAAAAACTTTTGAAGAAATATGATAAACTATGTAGGAATGTTGTACTACATGATACTAATGAAACTGGCAACAACATTCTCGATTTTTAAATTGAGTATAAATGAAAATGTTAGTTAAAGCATCCTAAACTATGTGACATGAAAATTTTTAAAAAATATTAAAAAAATAATTTAATTATATAGAGCTAATTAAGATTAAATAATAATAAATTATAATAAAAAAACTATTTTATTTTAACTAAACATATAATAAATCTAAAACAACATAAGTGGAAGCCATTAGTTATTATACAACAATGTCGTATTCAGATAAACTAAGGGGGTCAAGTCTAACATGCATGATCATAAAATCATGTATAAATTGAAATATTCTACAAAGAAGGAAAATAATCCTTAAAAATATTTAATAAGACAAAGTTCGTCAAAACAGGTCTAATTATATTTTGTTTTTGACTTTTTTCGACCACTTTTAAATAATGCAAATTAACAAATAAATATAAACAAATAAACATAAATTATTAACTTAAATATAATTAAATATATATTAATACCAAATGAGATAAATTGATGCAATGTAATATATCATAATCAAAATGATGTGATGGTCTATATCAGAAGAATTGGTATTGCATTGTAACTTAACTAAATTAAACTAAAAAACTTGAACAAATGAGTTAAATTATTTGAAAATGGAACATGCAGAGTTGCTCAAGCAATCAATTGTAGCTTCTTTGATCAACAAATTTGGTAGAAACATAAATGACTCAAAGGGTGAAACACTTTTGAATAAGAAGCATTTAAAAATATAAAAAATATGTTGTTTGATAGAGCTCATCTAGATAGATATAACTACTTTTGTTTCATCTTGATTAAAACCATTCATATTTACTACAAATTTCCAAAGTAAATAAGTAAAAATAAAAATAAAGTCTTACTTCAATAAAAATATACGTAAAATTGTAACTAGATAAATTGATGTAATGTAATTTAACAAGTCAATGTTGTGAAGTTATCATGATAGAAGTTTTATATAACATCATAATAGAACCAAATCTAAAAGAAAATAATGAAAAAATAAGACATGCTTTTCAAGAATCTTCATTCCAACATACAAAGGAGATGGAATGTAAATCCTTGATTGCTAAAGCAATGAATAAATCAAAATCAACTAATAAGGCAAAACAAAAACGTGAAAAATAAAAAAATTTAAAAATGAAAGCAAAGATGTTTGTTTTAATTTGATTAGATCAAGTTTTGAGTTATTATGATTTATTGAAGTATATTAGCACAAATAATAAAAATTTACTATTTTAAAAGTGAGTTATTATATGTTAAAGCTAAAGAGAAATATTTGTGAAGTCATGTAATATAACTTTACAAATGTTATGTAGTGCTCACATAAGAGGAGATTTAAAATTACATAGTTATATAGGAAAATAAATGTAATTTATTTGAAGAAATCAAATAAATTACTTGAGATAATTACTTTCCAAGATGCTAAACAGATTGAGTATACCATTTTTTATCATCAAAAGAGGAAATAATCATAATAATTTCATAAAGAATACAAAAACCATAAAAAAATTAGAAATATAAAAACTAATTTTTAATTAAGTAGGCTCATCGAGACCAATCCAATGATTTTTGTTTTCATCTCGATCATAGTATGTTAAGATTTATATTGAATAAAGAAAGAAAATAAACATAAATATAAACAATAATTATTTGTATACTAAGCGGACATATATTGAAGCAAAAAAATGATAAATTGAACCACTGTCATATGACCACATGAAAGAAATGTAATGATCTATGATAGGAGAATTATGCTTTCAAAATAACAAAACTAAATCAATTAAAAAAATTGAAGAAATGAGATAAATTGTAGTAGAATGTTGTATTAAAATTTACTAAGAAATCTAATGTGACATCTTTAACAATTAAAAATGTTATGAGTTAAACTATCACATTAAACTTTCAAATATTCTAAGAAATAAATGATATAAATTTATAAAATTGAATATTTAAAAATTGAAAATTATCCAAATAAAATAGTTTAAAAATTTATAGTTTTTTTAAAATTAATTAACTATATATCAAAAGATAAAATAAGATAAATTGTGATAATGTAATGCAAAAAAAAACAAAAGTTGCAAAGATCAAATGATAGAAGATTCAGGAAAAAATTTTAAAAAATGACATTTTTTGGAAAAATAAGATATATTTTAACCAACATAGTAGAAAAGTTGACAAAAAGATAAATTATACTACAATGTTGCATTCAAAGATATTTAGGAGAAAAAGTGTAAAATCCTTGATCAACAAATTAGGAACAAAATAAAATGACATAGTAAACTATGTCAAAATGTTTAAAAGAAAAATATTTAAAAAAAATTTTAATTGAAAATTTGAATTTTGAACTAGTGAAGAGGAGTACAATTATTTGTATTTCATATTGATCAGGCCTCATTTTGACAGTCATTTTGATTCATGTCTAATTTAATGATCAAGAATATCACTCTAGATCTTCTAAGTATATTTTGATGAAACATTTCTATAAAATTTATTTTAATTCTTCCATTTTTATGTTGATTTATTTATAGTACTATGTAACATTAAACCTCTAATAATGTAGCCTTATAGTGATATGATTTTTTTTAAATGTAATGTTTTGATTCATCTCATTTCAACTTTTGTATATATTTATTTAATATTAAAAATGTGATTTATCATTATTTAAGCTTATAAAAGTGTGCAATCATAAGGAATTTGAGGTCAAGTCTGTCAAGACACAACTAACATGATTGGGCCCATTTTGATGACCTCTATGAATATAAATAATTATTTGTTTATTTTTGAATATTTTCTTTTTTGCTTGTTTGGACTGCTTCATATAACATGAATTTCTGGTTATGTTTACAATTAAGTAGGATACACTCAACCTTTTTAGGTTTTAAATGCAATTTTTCAGTTTAATATATCATAAATCTTCAATTTTTCCACTTTGCATTTCTTAGATTTGTAAATCTAAATATCCTCTAAAGTTTCCTTACATCACCATGAGTTGGTAATATTTTATTTCTTTAATTTATCTCATTTCAACACAATTATATATTTAATCAATACTGTGATAATAATATAACATAATTTATACTCTTGTCCTTTGGTAATTTATAATATTACTAAATGTGATTTATTCAAGAAGAAACAAATATATCTAGACTCATATTGATGATGACTTATCCAATTAAAAATTTAATTCTTATGTTTTAAGATATTTTATTTTTTAGGGAATTGGCATGCTTTATGAGCTGTTAATTCATGTAAAATTTAAAACTAGTTCATATTACCCTCAATCTCTATGGTACCCTAAAATACAACTCTCCTATATAATTTATCATATTAATTAATTTTTTTCTCTAATATAGTTAAATTATAAAGAAACTCTAACTCTCTTCCCATCTCACAATTTTATTTTTTGACACTCAAACTCTTACACACATTTTCCTTTATCTTTTTATTTCTTTGCTGTTTTTCTCTCATCTCTCCCTTTCTTTATACCTCATTTTATCACTTCCTCAATCTTCTCTATTTCACTTATTCTTCTTCATCTTTACCCTTTCTTATCTTATTATCTCTTTTTCTTTCTCCTTTGCATCACTTCCATTCGAAATATTCTTGCAACATCACTTAATTCTCTTCCCATTTAATCTCCTTCCAATTGACCTTCTTTCATTACAATGTCTTTATATCTCGTTAATTGCCTCTCCCATCTATTTATCATGCTTCTTTATCTTTTATTCTTCTAATTCAATCTCTTAAAGTTTTTTTAATTTTTCTTCTCTTCTATTAATTCTTTCTTTTTTCTTCTTTTATTCTATTAATGTTTTCTTAAGTTTTTCTTTTTTGGACCCTAATATTTTCTTTATCTTTGAACCATATTCATTGTTAACTTGTATTAACCATAATACTATTTATGGAATAATATTACTTATTTTAAGAATATTCTTTTTCTAAAACTAATAAATGTTATTAAACATTATTCAATCATGAAGATAATTTTAGAACATTTACTTCAAAATTTTATTGGTAAGATAACTGTTACAATTATAGTTACCTATGAATCATTTTTTATGCTAATGATTACCATTACGCTTTTAATCTTTTTAATAATTACTACATAAATATCTTAATGATATAAAAAGAATTAGGCAATATTTAAAATTAATTTACCAGAAGAAAATTAATAAGAATTCACTACCATTAAAATTTTTTGATTATTAACTAATAATATTTTTTCAACAAAGTAACAACAAAATAATGAAAATTTAAAGAGAAAGTTAACTATACTACTAATAAGTCAACTATGACAAAATTATGTGGCGTAGTTATAGCAATTAATACTCAAAGTTATTTGAATACTAATATGAAAATGTATATGTAATTGTAATTAAAAAAAATTTCTAAACAATGAGTTATAATTATTATAAGAATCAATTGCAATGTTTCTCATGAAAACTATAATCATCATTGTACTCATAGCCATTATGTGTTTTTCCTCTAAAAAGCAACTTTCATTATAATAATTGGAAATCTAATAATAGTAATAACAACCATAATTATAGTTATTCTTGTTAATGAGGTTTAACTTATCTTTATTATAATATGAATTATAGCTAAATTGTGATAGACACATTTTTACTAAAATTATAAAAAGACCAACTCTTTATACATATCATTAATAATAATAAAGTATTTATTTTCTCTTATATTTGAACTATTACTAACTATTAATTATTTTTTATTTTTAATATCATAATAAAGAATTATTTAATAGAATAACTAATAGGAAATCAAGACAAAAACCAATAATTAATTCATAGTATTTGCTATTAAAATAGAATTGACAATTTTAATTCTTAACAAAAATAATATTTCAATGAATTTATTTTTTAGAAAAAATATAACTAATTATGTTTATTCTAATAAAAATTCATTGAAATTCTTCATAGGAATTTTAAAAGAATAATCATAATTATTATTAATCATTGTTTGTTTCCTTCACAATCAAACTTTACAATTTGTTGTTATTTTCTACATTATCTGGTCTTGGCCTTTAACTTTCTCTACCTTTTCTCTTACTTCACAAAATCTTTCCTCTCTTACATTTCCCAACAATAACTTTCTGTTCTTTATTTGTTTAGATAGCTTTATTCTTATGCTTCTTTGCTTCTTCCATTCAATTTTCTTTAAGCACTTTCTCACAAATGAATTTCCAAATACTTTTTTGATTTAGTCATGTATTCATAATTAGAAAGTGCAGTTAAAAAATAATATAAATTAAAAGAAGAATTTTAAATCTCTTAAATAATTTCATAAAGGAGAAAAAACGATTCAAGAGATACGCGCAATTTTATATTAAATGTATGAATTTTTAAATGACCAAACATTTAAAATTAACTAAAAATAAAGGATATTATTTAAATTTTAATTAAGAAATATTTAAAAATAATAAAAGCATTATAATTATATAAAAAGTGTAGATTAAAAATTTTTTAACATTATTTTAAAGCATTTTCTTAATCTGTTGTTGTTATTATTTAAATAATAACAATATTATATAATATTTAGGATTGTCAAATTTTCAATATTAATGAAAAAAAATTATTAATTTTGAGTGTAATTTAGAATAATATAATTACATGAAAATTAATTATAAATAACATAATCTTGAAATTTTTATAATAAAATTATTATTTCCATTTTTAATAGTTATAAATAGTGTTTTAATTTAATTATATCTTGATTATAATATTAATATTCTTCTTGAATCATTATTATTCATAATTGTTAATAAGATTAGCACTATAATATTATGTTTTAATAATAATTACTCCTAACACCTAAAATATGGTTTTCCAATCTTTTTAAAACATGTTAATAATGTATTTAATGAACTATGTAACAACCAACATTAAGCAAAAAAGAATCAATTTTTAACAATGGATAACTACTAATACATTATATTTCTTCTAATGTAACTCTTAATATAATTGTAATAATAAACAATAATATTATACAACTAATACATTTTTGATAAAAATTTATTATAACGAAAACAAACAATAATAATTTTAAAAAATATATTTTAAAGAAAAAAACCTATAGTTAACAATATCTATAATTACAAAAATAATTTTTATAATTCTTATTTTCCCTAGTAATTAATATCTTTAATACTACATTAACAAATATTTATGAAGAATTGTGAGCAATTATTGCAACAAAATATTTTTCTTAATATATTTTCTTAAAATTATAATATTGTATTAGATTATTTATCTTGTTTTTAATTTATTGTACCTATTCTTTCTTTTCTTTTTGGTATCTGTATACCTTCATCTCACATTATCCATGTCCTTTAATATTTGTTTACAATACTCTTGCTCTTTCTCTCACTAGAAGTTTCTATAGACTCCATTTATCAAAATCTCTATCAAAAACTTTTATTTTTTCCCTACTCTAAATCTCCCTATTTCTATGTCTCCTTATAGTCCTTTGTTGGTCTTTGTTTGTATGAATGTGTATGTGTGTTCTCCTTTTCCATTATAATAGTTTCTTACTCTTTCTATTGCCTTTTATCTCTTTATTTGTTTTTCTAATTGCCTTTATTTTTTTTGGATATTTTATCTATGTCAAAGTCATTCTTTATTATATTCTCGTATTAATTATTAAACACTTCACATATCGTCTGTCTATTATTTATACCTCCATCTAATCTTTATCCATTTTTTCTCCCTCTCTCTCTCTCTCTCTCTCCCTTTTCATCTCTTCTTCTAACCTAAACTCTTTGTCATTGTCTTTTGCTTTCTGTCGTCGTTACCTCTCTTGTATTCCTATTTTAATAGACATATTGCTTATTTTAAGAATATTCTTTCCATAGCATTTTTAATTAATATTTAAATTTATATTCTCATAGTGTTGATTTTAGAACATTATTCTTAAAAGTCTTTTGGAGTAAGATAATGTATAAATTCTAGTTTCGTTTTAAATCACATATTATTTTAACAATTATCAATAAGTCGCTTATCTTATTAATGATTGCTACAAAGATGTCTTAGTGATACAAAAAGAATTAAGTCATACGTAAAAATAAATTTTTAGAATAAATTTAATAAGAATTCGTTGCAATTAATAAATTTTCACAATTAAGTACAAAGTTTTTTTTCAACATTATCATAATAATATTTACAAACATTAAAGAACTAAATATCTAAAGAAAACGTTAATTATATTGTTAGTAACTTAATTATCAGAAACTTATATCACATAGTTAAGGTATTTATTAATCAATGTAACAAGAAGACTAGTATTAAAATTTATGTGCCATTATATTTAAAAAAGTCTTCTCAACAACTAGTTATCATAATTATAGGAATAAATTAAAGTGATTGTTACAAAAAAAATTATAATCGTTACACTCATAATATTATTTGCTTTTCTTTACATAACGAATTTTTACTATAATAATGGGAAATCAAATAAAAGTAATAATCGTTATTTTTGTTAATAATTTTAAATTTACCTTTTATAGAAACAAGAATTATGATTGAATTATGAAAAGTATATTTATACTAAAGTTAGAGTAAGGGTAATTCATAACACTTTTCAACAATAATTTCACAAAAAGTACTTATTTACTTTGATATTCAAACTATTAATAACTATCAATTTTTTTTCATTTTCGATATAGTAATTAGGAAATATTTGTATGAATAATTGGTAAGCACTCAAGACCCAAAGAAATAATTAATTCTCAATATTCGTTAATAAAATAAACATTATAATAGTAATTACGAATAAAAAAATCTCAATTAATTTAAATTTAAATAAAAATAATAATTAATTTTATTTATTCTAATAATTTTAGAATAAAATTCTCTAAGTGAAATTTAAAAATTAAACAATAATGATTGTTATTCATTATTTTAAAACTTATTTCTCTAATATCAATAATTCATAATTGTTTCACTAAATATTTTTCATCTCACACTTCTCTATACCTTCCATTATTAATGAGTTCATGTATGTATAACAATTTCTTAGTCTCTTATCATATATCTTGCACTTTGTCTGTCTTTATGTGTTTACGTCCCTTTATGTAGTTTTTGTCCCCGTATTAAACAAATTCATTGCTTTTGCCTTCCTTTCTCTTTATGAATATTCAATATCTTTCTCACCTCCTTCTCATTTGCACTTGATCTTCTAAACCTTCAACTCATTCATTAAATCTTTCTTGTTCTACTATGTCCCACTCAATTCTATGTCACTAGTTTTTAACTCTTCCCATCTCCTAATTACATCTAGCCTTTTCCTTTTGTCTCTTACTCTTTACCACCATTTATATTTTTTTTTATTTATTTTTTTTTATTATGATGATTTCTAACACTTGTTATCACTGTATTCTATCTCCTCCATACTCAAACTTTCCTCTTATCATTATTCTATCACCCACTATGTTTTCCACACTCTTGTACTACCTTTGTGCTTATATGTCTCTCTGCTTTGCATTCTCAGTTTCTCTCTTGTCAATAATCTATCTCTCATCTTCATCAACTTATTATCTGTCTCCTCAAACTTGCTCTACCTCACTCCATTCATTTCCCTCCATTATCCTTTTATAGTGCTTTTTTATACTTTCAACATCTATTCGTCTATCTTTACATCTCTGTGCCATCTCTCCAACTATGAACCTCTCTCTTTATCTTTTTTGTCTCTATCACTCAACCTCCCTCTCACTCTTTTTTTCTCAATAAAATCTAGCTAACTTCCTAACCCTTTCTCCATCACTTTCTCCTATTTCTTTGTCCCACTTATGTTTCTCTTAGTCATTTCTTTTTTCTATTCACTCTCTAACCTTCTCTCAAATCTCTCCTTTCCCCAGTTTTTTTCCTTTTCTTCTCTGCTCTATTTCTTTCTCTCTACCTTTACTTCTATCCCTTTCTCATCTATCACATCAAGTCATTTACACTTTTCATAGTTAAACATATCTATCAATGTATTAGAGTATTTGACTCTCTTTCTTTTCTTTTAGGTATCTCCTTACGTTTTACACCATCACTCCCCCTCTCTTTTGTCACTCTCGCATACTCTCTTTGTCATCTCTTTATTCTCTTCACATTCAAACTTTTATATATGTGAATATTTAATATTTCATATTATCTTGACCTTTCATTTTCTCTCTATTTTTATTGCTATCTCAACAAAATCTATCCTTTCTCTTTCAAATCTTATTGTTAGCTTTCTATTCTCTCTCTATATCATTAATTTTTTTCTGATTTCTCACTCAGTCTCCATCTACCATTTTTGTCCCTCTCTACATTCTTTCTCTTCTTTCCCTAAAACAATCGCTCTTAGTCTTATTTTTCTTTCATGGCCTCTTAATTTTTTTGTATCTATTTCTCTAACTATGCTCTAACCCTATTCATTCTCATCTTATTCCCTTTGCCCTCAGAACCTCCTTATCTTAAAGCCTTCTTTCTCTCTCTGTTGATGCTCTCTACCTCACTCTCTTCCTTTTTTCTCCATTTAACTGAGTATATGTTTCTTCATCTACCTCTCCCTCACTCTCCTTGTCTCACTTTTTTCTTTAATTTACATCTTTGTTTCTTTCATTCCTTTACCTCCATGTCATCTAGTCCCACTCCATTTATAAGATTCTCTTCTCTTTGTTTATCTCATTCCCTTTACCACTTTTTTATGTTTTCTTTTATTTAATCTTTACTCACATTTATCTATCACTTTTCTCTAACACTTATTTGATTCCACCTTTCTCCATTGTTTAACCACTTTTTGGTTAATTAACTTTCTCATACATTCTTGATTTTTTATTTTTTATAATAGGAAGATGAGCTAAAGAAATAACATGAATAAAATAATAAATGAAATAAAAAAATTACGATAGTAAATAAAGAAACATAATTTCAAAAACTATAAATGATTAGGTAAAATAAGATTAAAAAAATATTTTGAATATATTGAAGATTTTCATAAAGAAGAAAAAAAGAATCTAAAATACATTAGATATTTTATGAAAAATATTAATTTTGGAATGGAAAAAAGTTACAAATTTAATGCAAATTATATTTGTAATGTAGCTTATAATTAATAAATACTACAAAATTATAAATTCATTAGAATTATTTTAAAATTAATAAAATTAAACTTTTTGTAATATTTTAAAATATTTTGTTATCTAGAATTATAAAATTATAATATGAAACACGAAAAAATAATAATTTAGAATAAAATTTAAATTATTAAAATAATAACATGATAATTAATTTAAAGAAAATGATATTATAAATTTTATAATAAAAATTTTTATTATTTTTTTTGATAGTCATGATTAATATTTGATAGTATTTATCATTAGTTAGCATTATAAAAATTTTTCAAGGGATATTATTATTGTGAATGATGAAAATGATTACAACAATTATTTAAAGCATGTTCTTATTTTAAGGTGCTTAGCCATTTTTTTAACTACTATCATATTATCTTCTAATAATAATTATAATGAGCAAAATAATAATTTTTTTAACAATTACTCTTATTTTTAATTTTTTTTAAATATTTTTTAAAATATGTTATCAATGTGTGTAATGAATTATGTAATAACTGGAAAAGGAGCATAAAAAACTCATTTTTTTGATAATGGATAAATATTGATATATTATAAGTTTTTAGAAGTGACTATTAATGTAATTATAACAATGAAAAATAATATTATAAAACTAATTCAATTTTTATAAATATGTATTAATATAAAAAATAACAATATTTTTTAGTTTTGTTATGGTGAATTTCATTGTTAATTCAAAATTTATTTAATTAATACAAACGACGGTAAGAATGATTATGCATAATTTCATTATTATAGTTATAAAGAAAAAGTTCATTGAATATTTAAATAATTGCTAACATATTCTAAATTATTATTAACTTTTCTTCTTATAATTATTCTTGTTAGAACTGAAAGCACACCAATAATAATGACTTTCACTTGTCTTATTATGAATTAATTTTATCGAAAGATTATAATTATAACCACATTAGAAATTTTTTATTTAAATAAAAACAAATGAATAATTCATATTAATTATGATAAAAAATATCATAACTATTTTTGTTATCATACTATTAAAAAATTAATAAAACTTAATTGCTATGTTTTATGATATAAAGGATTGTGACAACTAAGGAAATACAACTAAGAGTTTTCATTAATATTAATAAAACTTTTCAGTGTTATATATTATTTATTACTTCATGTAATTAGAAAATTATATTCTACAAGTAGAAATTATATTAAATTTAATTTCGTTTAAATAAAATTATTATTTTATAGACTAATAATAATTAAATTATAAAAATTTTAATTTTGAAAACTTTAATAACTCAAACAATGTTTAAATTAATCTTGTAAGATTTCCTTATTTATAAATTTTTTGTTATTAACAAACAATTAAGAGTGTATGTTTTGATGATTATAATAATAAGTTCTTTAAATTGCTAGAATTAGCATAATTAATTAATAACTATAGTTTTAGTACTTTAATCAAGCTATAATTATTTAATGTCCAGTAAAGATTAGTAATTTTATAGCAAAGATGTAGAATATAGGGAAGGTAAACATTGATGAAAAATAATAAGTATGATAAAAATAATAACAAAAACATGCATAATCTTGCTTTAAATCTTATAACAATTTCATTATAGAAAAATTAAATATTCTATAAAAGAAAATATTATAAATTAAATACAAACATAATAATTATACCATAATAATAATAATAATAACAATAACTATTATCGAAATTGTCGTTATAATAACATTAGCAAACAATATTATCCATTAATTAGTAGTAATCAAAAAGATATAAAATATATAATATTATTTTTTAAATATTAATTATTATTAACATTTTTATATGTTAATATAAAGTATAATTAAAAAACATAATTAAAAATATTCATTATTATATTAAGTCAATAAAGAATAATAACTTAAATAATCATTATTTATGCTAAATAATATTTTTATTATAGCAATAATAATTACAGTTATTCATCATAAAAGTTAGTATTTAAAAGGTCAACATTTCATTCTTTGCAATGAACTAATAATTATAAATAATAACTTTTGAACAATTAATATCATTGATAAATGTTCTATAAAACTAAAACTATTATAAATTTGTTAATTTAATTATCTTGAATAACTTAATAAAATTGCTTTAAAAATAACATTAACGAATAAGATGTGCAACAATTTTGTTTTAATAATTAATATTAAATTGTCTTTCTAAAGAATGGATTATGATAGAAAAACTATTAATAACCAGAACTATCTTGAATATAAAAAATATAATTATATCTTCTGTTATTATCTATGTTTTTCACTATAATAATGTTTTTTAAAATAATTTCAATGATGCAAACAATTATTAAATGTCATTCTAATTGGAATATAATTCTAGATCTTGTTAAAATATATTATCTGTAATAATTAAGAATTAAATATTGTAATTTATTGCATTAATTATTAAATAATAGAAATAAAAAAATTGTTTATAACATTGATAAAAGTTTTGAATGGGTTTTGAAAAGATTAGAGTAATAATTTTTTAGTAAATAAGAAAAAGTATTCTAAGGAATTATAACTATAATTAATAATAGCAATAATTATAAATCGAAATTATTATAACCGTTACTTTCTTTAAGAATTAATAGTTTTAATACTACAATAATCAATAATTACAAAGAATTATGAAAAAAAAGATTGTATAAAATCTATTAGTTAATATTTCTTCTTAAAACTATATTGTCACATTAGGTGATTTATTTATTTTTTTAATGTATTGCACCTTTTATTTCTTTACCATTTTTATTTCTCCAAACTTCATCTCACATTGTCCATGTGCCTTGCTTTCTAATAGTTTATCATGCTCTTTCTCTTTCTCTCTCACTAAAAGTTTCAGTAGACTCTCCTTGTCAAAATCACTAGCAAATTCATTAATTTAATTTCCCTCCTCTTTTCTCATTGCTTTCTTTGCTATATTTTTTTTTGTTCACTTCATCTCCTTATTTCTTGGTCTTCTCACACAATTTTGTGGCTCTTCTTCTATATGTATGGGTATGTCTTCCCCTTTGGAATTATATTAATCTCTCACTCCATTAACTATTATTTATCTCTTTATTTGATTTTCTAATTCTAAGTATTTATTTATTTAGATATTCTATGTATCTCAATGCCATTCTTTATTATATTCTCCCATTCATTATTAAACTCTTCATAATTAGTCTCTTTAATTTTTATTTCTCCCTCTAATTTCTTTTCATTTATTCCCTCTCCTTTCATCACTTCTTATAATCATAACTCATTTTCATTATCTTTTGCTCTTTATCACCTTTACCTTCTCTCACAAGCTTTCTTCTACCCTGTCACTCTTTAGCTCCTTACCTAGTCCTCATCTTTGGTTCACTCTCTTGTCTCAATCACTTCTTCTCTAACACTTGCCTCTCCAATCACCCTTTTTTAACTTTTTATCTTTCCATTCTCCTTATTAATACCTTTCTTATATGTTATATATTATCTTTTTAATTGTTTCACACTCTCTGCCTATCTCTACACAATATTACAATTCATAAGAGAACTACAAATTCATTAATTGATTGTTTTGATAAATGGTAACTTATATTATTAGAATAATTATTATTTTCATTTGTAATTGTTAACTTTTTCGAAATTCTTATTAATTTGTAATATTTTTTCCATGTTGTTCTTCTTGATATTCTTTTTTAATTTCTTTTTCCTCATTTTCCTCATCTTTTAAAATTTCTTATTCTTTTTAAACATTAACAAATTTATCTTACGTTTGCTTTCCTTTCAACTCTAGCATCATTATGCACATTCACATCTTTTACCTTATAATTTATTTTCATTCTTCTTTTTTTGTTCCTCTTCTTAAATAATGTTCCTCTAATTTTTCACTTGTTTGCATATTTAGTTTTGGAATTCATAGTAAATCAAAATGAGGTCTGATCGTTCAAAAATAAATATTCTTATACACTACTCAATGAGCTCCATCCATTATGTTATTCTTTTTTGTATTTTTAAATATTTTACTTTTTAGAAGTTTGGAAAATAATTTGAGATATTTTGGTTCATACTTGATTTTATAATGCATGATCCTACATTTGATCCCCTAAGTGCCTTGGTGAGCAACCTTCTTATACAATTTCTCTCATTTCTTCAAAATTTTTCTTGGATTTGGAATATTACATTACTTTAATTTATCTTAATTTTGGTTTTAATATTCAATTCCATAATATCAAAATAATAATATATTATGGTTTGTGTTTCAGAACTTTGTTAATTTTTAGTAATTCCTAAGGCCATCTAATGAAGATAATTAACATCATTACAGTCAGCTAAATAAGCTCTACTTAGTTAATAATTCATTTTTTTATATTTTTAAATGTTTTTAATTATAGTGTTGTTTATGCATCAAAGGAAACATTTTAGTTTGTACAACATCTAATGATGATGGATGTTACATTGACCTACTTACTTTATTGGTATACAACTTCCCACACAATTTATTTGATTTATTTTATTTTCTTATTTTATATGGTCATACTATGTGACTCAAAGTCTCCTATCAAGTCTCTTAAATTACTTAATTTTGTTGTATTAGATTATTTTAATTTATCACATTCCAACTATAATCTATAAACACTTAATATTAATGTAATAATTCATTATTTTTTATGGACATTTAATTACGAAATTCATAATAATTTTAGACTAGGTTTGATAAAGTTCAAACAAAAATTATTGAACCCAACTCAATGAGCTATCTTTCAGGAAGTTCATTATTTTTAAATTTTTTGCTTTATAGAGTTTTTTCATCTTTATGAGACATTTTATTTTTTGCATCATTTAATGATTAATGATGTTAAACCAATGACCTAAGTGACTTAGAATGCAACTTTCCCATACAATTTTTCTCACTGTTTCAAATTTTTTGCTTTGATTTATTGCATCACATCACTTCATACTATGTCATTTTAGTATTAATATAAATTTATTTAATATTAAAAAACATTTTTTGTTATTAATTTCAATTATATGTTATATTATTTTCAAATGAGAACTCACTTAGATGTAACAGATGTTCTTGGACTCATGTCATAAGATCTATATAAAATTTATTCATTTTAATATTTTAAGATTTTTTTTTTAGATTTTGGCATAGTTCATGAGATACTTTAATTGATATTAGATTTAATGATCAAAGATGTTGAACATGATGTTCTCAAAAACTTGTAATCTAACTCTCCCATATCATTAATTTTATGAACAAATTTAGTTATATTACTCTGTAACTTGAAATCATATATCATGGTACCTTTTATTTTCTTTTATTTTATTCTATTAAATTTCTTGAATTTTTATTTCATAACATTAAAATAATAATAATTTATCATTTTTTATTTTTATCTTATTTGATAATTTTTTGTAATTTGAATGTCGATTTAACTGAGACAAAACAATCGTCTTTGGACTCGATTAAAAACCTATATAAAATTAAATTATTATTTTTCTAATTTTTTATGACATTTCAATTCATACCTCATTTTATCATCATGGATGATAAACTTGATCTTTTTATTATCTTGTAACAAAAGTTTTTGAAATAATTAATCTCATTTCTTTAATTTTTTGAATATGATTTGTCTATATTACTGTGCACCTCCAAAAGTTCTCTAATATGACAATCACAATTCGTTGCTTTTATTGTATTACATTGCTTTAATTTATCTATACTAATTTATATTTTTTTAAGGTTAAACTTTTAGTTTATTATTATTTACTTTTATTTCAATTAGTAACTCATAATAATTCCAAACGATGTCTTATTTAGTTTAAATAGTCATGATTAGACTTATCTTCATAATCATATCTATTTAGAAAAAAAATTAAAATATTTCATTGTTTAGTTTTTGTTGGTTGAGAATGTTGCATTAGTTTTCCTTGGTGTCTTAGAAAGCAACTTTACAATAAAGTTTTTCTCATTATAAAATTTTTTTGCTTTAATTTTGTAAGATTACCATGTAATTCTAAATCCACTATCATATGGCCTTCACATCACTTTGATTTGTTATATTACATTTGTTCATTTATTCTAATTTCATTTTTAATATATGTTTACTTAAAAATAAATAAACAACATCTATTCTATTACATATTCATATTTTAAAAAAATCTATTTAATTTCCTCAATTGTTTTACATCTTTTTATGAACTTTTCAAGTCATATAGGATTTAATAATTGGGGATTGTAAACTCGACCTTTATGTACCTTGGAATGCAACTTTCTTATTAACTTTATGTCATTTTTTCAATGGTTTAACCTATTTTTCTTATATTATATTAGAAGAATATATCTAGTTTTAGCTTTTATGTATATTTTCCTATTATTAAAATAATTATTTATTAAGATTTAAGTTTAATTATTTTTGTTAATTAATTTCAATTCGAAACGATTTTGATTTCAATGAATCAATTGTTATTGGACTATTGTTAAAGAGCTCTAAGTATTTAAATAATTATTTTTTTAATTTTGTAATATTCAATTTCTATGATTTATTCATGTTTTATATGGAATTTTGATTTATACATAATTTAGAAATTAAGGACATAATACTCGATCTTGATACTATCTTTGACAGCAAGTCTCCTATACAACTTAGCTGATTTCTTAATAGTTTTGACATTAATTTAACTATATTTCTAAATAGCTCTAAATCACCACTCCTTTGAACTTTACATTAATTTGATTTGGTTATATTGCATTGCTTTAGTTTACCTCATTTCACCTTTAATATATATTTTTTAAAATTGAAATATTAATTCTTTTATAATTATGTTTTTACAATTAGTTAATTCATAGTTCATCTAAATGAGGGCCAATTGAGTTGAAGGAAATTTCATTTAACTCGTCCAAAAAGTTTTTTCTCTTTAAATTCCTTTTTTATATTTCTAAAATTTTTTATTTTCAATGGTTTTGGCATATTATACAATATTATTTTATTTGTGGATTATATTATGATCAAGAATATTATACTAAATCTCCTTAATATTTTCAACAGCAACTTTCTTGTAGAAATTATCGCAATTATACAATTTTTTTTATTTGTGTATATTACCATGTAACACAAAATTTGCTTTCTTGTGATCTTTATAGTGCTTTGATTTAGTTATATTATGTTAATTTAATTTATCTCTTTTCAACTTTAGTATATATTTAATTAATAATTAAATAACAATTTATTTTTATATCTATGTATTTATAAATTTTAAAAATAATAATTTATTTATATTTATGTTTATTTACTTTGTTATTTTCTAGAAATTCCAAATGAGATATAATTGAGCTAGAACAAATACAATTATATCTTATATATAAGCTCTACCAAATTAAATATTCATTTTAAAAATTTTATTTTTTTTGTGGTAAAGTTTTCTTGAGCATTATGAGAATTTTCAATTTATGCATGATGTTGTGTTTGGTCATGTTAAACTTGACCACCTTGGCACCTTGTAATGCAACCTCCATACAATTTAAGTCATTTTTTCAAATTGTTTTCTTCAATTTGGTTAGAAAAATATATAATTTTAAATCTTCTCTCATTATTTTAATTTATCTTATTTCAAGGTTAATATATATTTTTTTAATATTCAAAAAATAATCTATTATTATTTTTCAATATTTAATATTGTAATTAGAATTAATTCTAAATGAGGTCTAATTGAGACCAAATGAATGATGTTAGACTCATCTTGACAATTTTTACCAAATTAAACATTTATCTTTTATTTTTCAAATTTTTTGTTTCATTGGGTTTTGGCTTTTTTTGTGAGAGATTTCTTCATACATAATTTGAAGAATGAAGACCTTATAATTAATCCTCTTAGTATTTTGGAATTTAACTTTTCTATATAACATATGCTATTTCTTTAAATATATATTTTTTAATTTAGTATTGTTACTATAAAACTCTAATTGTTTTACTCTATGTACTTTACATTGTCTTTTATTATGTATTAAAACATTACTTTTTTTTATCACATTTAAGCTTTATCAAATGTTTACTTAATATTAAAATAATAGTTCATAATTATTTTTTGTGCAATTATTTTTTATAATTTCTAGTAATTCAAAATAGGTCCTTTAAAGAAGAAACAAATGATCTTAACTTCTCATCATGATATTTAAATATTTATTTTTATATTTTTAGTTCTTTATTTTCATGTGTTTTTCATATTATATGTGAAATCTTGACTCAAACCTAATTTTACAATCAAGGATATTACACTCAACCCCCTTAGAAAATTGGAATGCAACTTTCCCATAGGATCTCTCTCATTTCATAGATTGTTTCTCTTTGATTTTGTTATACAATTATGGAACAAAATTCTTCTCTCGTATGACCTTCACATCACTTTTATTTTGACATATTACCTTCCACAAATTTATCTTATTTGTGTTTCAAAATTTTTTACTTGATAACTAAACAATAATATATAATTAATTATTTGTTCCTAATTTGCTAGTTTGCATTAATTCAAAATAATTTTCAATTGAGACCAAATGAATATCTTTCGAATTATCTCAAGGATCTCTATCAAATTTATTATTCATTGTTATATTTTAAGTATTTTTATAGAATTTTTATATGTTTTATTAGAAATTTTTATAAGTACATGATTGGATGATCAATGATGTTACACTCAATCAAGAAGAAGAAGAAGAAGAAGAAGAAGAAGAAGAAGAAGAAGAAGTAGAAGATGAAGAGAAAGAACAATTGGAGGAAGAAGAAGAAGAAGAAGAACTAGAAGAGGAGGAAGAAGAAGATGAAGAAGAAGAAGAAGAAGAAGAAGAAGAAGAGGAAGAAGAAGAAGAGGAGGAAGAAGAAGAAGAAGATGAAGATGAAGAAGAAGAAGAGGTGGAAGAAGAAGAAGAAGAGGAAGAAGAAGAGGAAGAAGGAGAAGAAGATAATTTTGATGAAGAAGAAGAAGAATAGTTAGAAGAAGAAGTAGGAGAAGAAGAAAAAGAGGAAGAAGAGGAAGTAGTAGAAGGAAAATGGCAGGAAGAAGAACAAGAACAAGAAGAGGAGGAAGAGGAAGAAGAATTAGATGAAGAAGAGAAAGAAGAAGAAGAAGAAGAATAAGAGGAGTAGGAGGATGAAGAACGAGAAGAAGAAGAAGACGAAGAAGATTGAATACATAATGCTAAGAATTTCTAATTCTCTTATATTGTTAGATTACATTAGTTTAGTTTACCCCATTTTAAGTTTACTATGTAATTACTTAATATTTTAAATATTATTTTAAATTTTTTCATAATTATTTTTTGAGGAATTAAATGTAATTATAAATGATTTTTAATCAAGATAAAACAAACATCATTGGACTTATACTAAAGAGCTATATGTAATTAAATATTTAGCACTTTATTTTAAATTTTTTTATTTTCTATAATTTTTATATGTTTTATAAAAACTTTTAATTCATTTAAGATTTGATGATTAAGGATGACATATTTAATCTGCCTGTTATCTTTTTAAAAGTAACTTTCTCAAATAATTTATCTCATTTATTCAAATGTTTTGCTTTAATTTAGTTATATTGTAATACTATAATTTATCTCATTTAATCTTTATTATATATTAAATTTTTATTAAAAGAAAATATTTTACATTATCTATATCTATTTAGTTTGGTAATTAATAATAATTTCAAATTAAGTTTGATTGTGATTAAATAAATATCATTGTACTAACATTATCAGCCACATGTAATTAAATAATATTTTAAAAAAGTTTTAATTATTTTTTTCAAAAGTCTTGCCATGCATTACAAGGTTTCTTTTTTCTAATTGATTTAATAATTGAGGACGTTATATTTGATAACTTTGTTGTCAAATTAAATTATTTTTCAAAATTTTAATTTTTATTTTGTTATTTTTATATATAACACAAAATCTCCTCTCATTTGAGACTTTTATGGACTAAATTTTGTTGTGCTTATCACTATAGCTTGTGAAATTTGAACTTTATTATATAATTGTTTAACATTAATTAAATATTATTTATTATTTATGCTTGTTAAAATTGACAATTCATAATGATTCTAAATAAGGTTTGATCAAGGTGAAACAAATTCCATTGGACTCATCATGATAAGCTCTATCAAATTAAATAGTCATTTTTAATATTTTTAAATATTTTATTTTGTAAGTTTTTGGCTTATTTTATGAGGCATTTTAACTCGTAACCTATTTAATTATCAGGAATGTTATACTCAATCTCATTAGTGGAACAAAATACAACTTTCCTAAAAACTTTCTCTAATCTCTTTAAATGTTTTGATTTTATTTTGTTATATTGCTGTGAAACTTTAATTCACCTTTCGTCTGATCTTTACTTTACTTTGATGTGGTAAGATTACAATTTCTTTATCTAGTCCAATCTCAAGTTTAATAAATATTTACTTAACGTTTGTGCTCATTTAGTTTAGTAATTTGCGTAAATTCAAAGAGAGGTCTAATAGAGACAAAACAAAAAACATTGGAGTGGTGTCAATAGGCTCCGTCTTGTTACATATTCATCTCTATACTTCTAAATATTTTATTATTTATATTTTTGAATGCTTTATATGATATTTCGAATCATTCTTCATTTATTAATCAAGAATGTTACACTGTGCTACTTAGAAAATTGAAATAAAACTTTCTTATATAATTTATCTCATTTTTTTAAATGTTTATATTTTCATTTTGCTACATTACTATGTTACTCTAAATCTCCATATGTGTGATCTTCGTATCTTTTTGATTTGGTGATATTCCTTTGTTTCAAGTTATCTTATTTTAACTTTATTATATATATTTACTTAATAATAAATTAATAAATTATTATTATTTTTACATAATTACTTTGATAGGGATTTCACACTCTTTAGGATACTACTAGAGTGGTATCTCAATTTTCGATCGTGGTTTCTGCCCTTAGTCCCCTAAGTATCATGAAAGGCCATTTTCTCAAGCAACTTTTCTTATTTCTTGAAATATTTTGCTTAGACTTAGCTCTTTTCTTATCATTTTATAATTCTTCTCTTTTTTAACCTTTATAATTATTTTATTTGTTTAGAGTAAATTATTTAAATTTATTTTATTTACACTTAAAATATATTTTATTAAAATTAAAAAATGATTTACAATTATTTTTGCATATTTATTTTAGTTATTTAAAGTAATTCTTAAGGAGGTGTTATTAAGGCAAAACAAACATCGTCGGAGTTGTCTTGACGAGCTCTATCCAATTAAATGTTTAGCTCTATGTATTGAAATATTTTGTTTTCTATGATTTTATTGTTTTTATGAGATATTTTAAATTCTGCTAGATAAAATAATTAAGATCTAATGCTAGATCTCTTACGTATCTTAGAATGCAACTTAATCTTATAATTTTTCTTGTTTATTCAATTTTTTTTAATTCGTTACATTATAATACAACTTCAAATTTCCTCTCGTAGGACCCTTATGTCACTGTGATTTGGTTAAATTAAATTTTTATACTTTATCTTATTCTTGCTTTATGTCATATAAACTTAATATTAAAAAAATTATATTTCTACTTATTTTATTTTTAAATTAAAATAAAATTCCAAAAGATATTTGATTGGGTGACAAAAGCCTCATGAAATATAGCTAAAAAAGCTTTATCCTATGAAAGTTTCCTATTTATATTTTGAGAGTCTTTTTTTGCTTTTGACATGTTATAAAAGATATATTGGTTCGTACTTGATTTGACTATTTAGTAATTTTCCTTTGATCTTCTTAGTATTTTAGAATATGACTTTCCAATTCAATTCATCTCAATGTTTCAATTTTTTTATTTCGTTATATTATTATGAAATACTACTTTTACTCTTGTATGACTTTTACATTGTTTAGATTTAGTTATATTAAACTACATCATTCCATCTCATTTTTGTTTTATTATGCATTTAATAAATATTTAAATAATTAATTTTTCATATTTTTACTTATTATTTCAATATAATATCATATTAAATTTGATCGAGAGGAAAAACTATCTCATTCAACTAGTCATGATGAGCTCGACCACATTGCATGCTTTTTGAGACATTACAAATCTCAACTCTTTTAAAAAATCTCCTTAATATCTTGTAATGAAACTTTCCAAAAAAATTTATCTGATTATTTTCATTTTTTTTATTTTGTTATATTACTATGTAATTCTAAATCGCATCATCTATGTCAATTGCATTACTTGTAATACTTTGCTCCAATCTATCTTATTTTAGTAATACAAAATAAGGGTTGTTCGACACTTATTACTTATTTTTTTGCACTCATCTTAACAAGCACTATCAAATTAATCATTAAATTTTATATTTTGAAATATTTTATTATCAAGCTTTTAGTATAATTTGACTCATTTCCTTAAATTTTTTATTTTGATTTTGTTTAATGAATATTTAACTCTAAACCTCCTCTCATGTAACATTTATGTCATTTTAAATTAAGTGTGTTAAATTGTCCCAATTTATAGTAATTTAGGTTTAATATATATTTTCCTTAAATTAATAAAAGTTATTAATATTTATGCTAATTTAGTTTGCACTTAGTAGTAAGTAAAAAAAACATTGGTAAAGATGGATAAAGGCCATTTTACTCATCTTGACTAGTTATACTCAATTAAGTATTAATTTTAATATTTTAAAGTATTTTATTTTTTAATATTTCGTAGGCTATTAATGATATTGTGATTAATACCCAACAAGGTGATCAAGTTTGCTATAGCCAAACTATTTAGCATCTTGGAATGTAACTTTCATTCACAATTTATATCCGTCAAAATTTTTACTTGCATTTATCTATAAAACTATGTAACTTAAAATCCTATGTTATGTTATATCTCCCTCACTATGGTTTTGTTATACTTATTAATTTTGAAAATTTAGTGCAACTCAAAATAATGTTCATTTATTAATATGAAACTTTCCAATGAAACTCTTTTATTAAAATATATATTTTTTATTTCGTTGCAGTACTATTGCGCTATACATAATCTACCATGTAACTGTTACTTCACTTTGATTGTATAATATTACATTTGTTCAATTTAACTCATTTCAACTTTAATGTTCATTTACTTAATTATAAAAAAAATTATTATTATTTATGCTTTTATATAGTTGCAATTCTCTGTAATTCAAATTGAGTCTAATGGAGAAGAAGTAAAAGACATTTGACTCACCTTGATGATCTCTATACATTCAAAGGTTTATTTTTTATGTTTTCAAATATGTTTTCTAGAGTTTTGGTTTGCTTTATGTGATTTTTTATCTTAAACATAATTCAACCATTAAGGATAATACATATGATCTTTTTAGTAACATGGAATACATGTTTCCAATATAGTTTATCTCATTTCTTCAAATAATTTAATTTTACTTAAGCATAGAACTATCTAACTCTAAATCTCTGTTCATGTAAAATTTAAATCATATTGATTTGGTTATACTACATTGCCTAAATTTATCTCATTTCAACTTCTATCATTAAAATAATTATATATATTACTATTTAAACTTATTCATTTTGGTAATTCAAGTTAACTCAAAACGGTGGTTAATCGAGTGGAAACATGAGTCGTTGGACCCTTTTTTACAGGATCCATCACATTAAACATTCAATTCTATATTATTAAGCATTTTATTTTGTAGAGGCGTTCCATTCCATATGATACATTTAGTTTGTGCAAGATTTGATGATGGAGGATATTATAATTGATCCCCTTTGTATCTTAAAATAAACCTTTTCCATATAATTTATCATAATTATTCAGTTTCTTTATTTTGTTATATATTTAATGTTAATATAAATCATTTCTAGTGTAACCTTTACATCAATTTGAATTGGTTATAATAGATTGAGACAAGTTACTTCACTTTAGCTTCAATATATATTTAGTTAATTTTAAAATTAAAATTTATTATTATTTATGCCTTCTTACTTTGGCAATTTCTTATAATTCCCAATAAGTTAGATTGAGGTAAAATAAACATAATTGGACTCATCTTGATGAGCTCTACCAATTTAAATATTCATTTCTACACAGGAGGACATCTTATTTTAATACTCTTTTAGAATTTTATAGGATATTTTAATTTGTGCTCAACTTGACATTTGCATATGTTACACTTTATCACTTTTTAGTATCTTGGAATGCATTTGGAATGCAAC
Source organism: Vanilla planifolia (assembly GCA_023846275.1). Taxonomy (NCBI): domain Eukaryota; kingdom Viridiplantae; phylum Streptophyta; class Magnoliopsida; order Asparagales; family Orchidaceae; genus Vanilla; species Vanilla planifolia. Next base: position 1,251,539 of record JAIUJO010000102.1, read on the forward strand.
ATTGCTGTATAATTTATCAAATTTTGTAATTTTTTCTTTGCTTTTCTTATATTAGTTTGAAACTATAAAGGTCATCTCATGTGAACTTTATATTGTTTTAGTTTCTGTTATATTTTGATGGCTCAAGAAAACTACATTTACCCTTAATATATTCTTAGTTAATAACAAAATAATCCTTATTATTATTTTATATTATTTATTTTTGTGATTTGCACTAGTTCAATGCATGATGTGATCAAGACAAATGAAACATCATTGGACTCATCACAATCTGATCTATCACAAAACATTTTTTATTTCAAAATATTTTTTATGGTCTTCACATGCATTATGAGATAATTTGATTTTTAAATGATTTAATGATCATAGAATGAATTTAATTAGTTCAAATTCTACCCTTTAATTGGGTTATTTTAGAATGTAACTATAAATCTTCTTTCATAATGATCTCACACTCTATCAAATTAGATGTCTATTTTTATAGTTTTATAGTACTTTTTTAAGATTTAAGATTATTTTACAAATTAGTCTTATTTGTACCTAATTTTGCTAATGAGGATATTGTAGAATATCTCCTTAGTATTTGTCAATGCAACTTTCCTATACCTATTACCACCTTACATCAAATTTTTAATATTCATTAGGTTATATGACTATGTAACTCTAAATCATTTCTCATATGATTTCTACATCACTATAAATAAGTAATATTACATTACCTGATGTTATCTCACTTGAACATTAACATAAGTTTACCTAATAACCAAATAATAATTTATTTTTTTAAAGCTTATTTACATTGGTTATTCATAGTAATTCTAAATGAGGTCCAATCAAGATGAAACAAACATTGTTCGACCAATCTCGATGAACTCTATCTAGCTAAATATTAATTTTTCTTTTTTATCAAATTTGTTATAGTATTCTTGTCTACTTCATAACAACTTTTAACTCGTATGTGATTTTTATCATTGAATACAATTTTTCTTTATAATTTATGATATTTCTTTAAATTTCTCTCTTTGATTTAGATATATTGCTATGAAACTCTAAACACCTCTAGTGAAAGATTTTATTTTCTATAGCTTTGCAAGCCTTAAAAAGTTTCTCTATTTATACCTAATCTGACTATCAATAATGCTACACATGGTCGTCTTACTACCATGGACTCCTTGATTCTTGCACAACTGTTATCTTTTCAAATCTTTTGATTAGATTTGTTTAAAACATAATGTAACAACAAATCTCCTTAAATTTGGTTATATTGCAAAAATTTAATTTAACTTATTTTGAATTTTATTATATAATTAACAATATTAAATGATAATTTATTTTTATTTATTGTTATTTAATCTAATTATTCATAGTAATTTCAAATGAGGATTGGTGGAGGTAAAAAACAATTGTTTGACTTACTTAGATTACCTCACTCAAATTAAAATTTAGTTTTATATTTTTGAATATTTTAATTTTTGATTCGTTTCATAGACTGTACAAGACATTTAGATTATTACCACACTAAGCTAAATTATATCCTTAATGGCCTAATTGACCTATTACAAAAATTATGTTAATATAGTATTTAAAAAATTATAAAAAAAAAGTTTAAACCTACCTATCCTACGAATGGGATTGCTACTATAAAAAGTATTAGAAGTGTTCATAAGTACTAATCACGTACTATAAAGTTAATAAATTGAGAAATTGATTGGAAACATAGATTGAAATGCAAAAGCCAAGGATAATGCATGACTAACTATGTGGCTCATGAGTTCCAACCAAACTTTTGGCAAAAGAATTTTGTGGAGCATTTTTTTGCCTAATTTTTTTGGGGTATACAGTATCTTGTTTTTAACTTGAACCATTAAAAATCATTTGTGTTAATTTTTAGTTATTGTTCAATTGCATTACACAATTTATATCAAAATCAACATAATTTGAAATAAAATTTATGATTTTTAAATTTCATCTTATAGAATTTTTAAGTCATATTAAAAAAACTTACTTTAAAATAGTTTTTTGAATAATTTAAAATAACTACAACGTTTTACACCTTGCAATCCACCCCAAAGCTTGTAGAACCATGCGTCAAATTCTTACTATTGCATTGGTAATTTGCAATAACCCTAAATGAGGTTGGATCTAGACAATAAAAACTTTGTTGGACTCATCTTAAAGCAATCCAAACAATTATATATGTATTTTTTATTTTTAAAAATATTTTATGATATATGGTTTTTGCATAACTTAAATACTTTCTGATTTGTATCCAAAATCAAGATTGAGGATATTACACTTGATATCCTTAGTGTCTTGGAATATTACTTTCCTTAACAATTAATCCCATTTGTTTCAAGTTTTTATTATTATTTAACAATATTACTATGTAACTTTAGATTTCCTCTTATGTGACTTTTGCATGTCCTTCATTTGGTTATGTTATATTACTTCAAATTAACTTAATGATGCTTTAAAATATATTTAATTGATATTCAAATATTAAAAAAAAAATTTTATGGTTGTTTATTATGTTTATTTCATGTAATTTTTGGTGATTTCTAATTGATTAAACAAACGTCATTAAACACATCTTCATGTGCTCCATCAATTTAAATGGTTATTTTTATAATTTATAAGGTATTTTACATTCAAAAAGTTTTAAATTTTTTATGAGATATTTTAATCGGTTCCTAATTTTATGATTTAAGATATAACACTCAATCTTATTAGCATCTTGGAATTCAACTTTCCCCGACAATATATCTCAATTCTTTAATTATTTTTTATTTTTTCACTTTGAATTTCATATATTACCATATATAACTCCATATTTCCTCTAATATGTTTTTTAAATGTATTTGGTTTTATTATATTATTTTAGTTCAATTAACCCCATTTCTACTTTATTATATATTCACTTAGCATTAAAATAACAAAACTTTCATCTATTATTCCAGTAATAATTAATAATATTTCCGAATGGGGTTAGACATAAAGGGAACAATGATTTGTTGAACTCATCTAGATGAGCTTGACATAATTAAACATTCAGTTTAGTACTTCTAAATAATTTTTCAATTGTTTTGACCCACTTTACGAGTGATTTCAATTTGCACCTTTTTTTACTATCAAGGATACAACACAAAAGCGTGATAGATTCTTGGAATGGATTATCCTATATAATTTGCCAAATTTTTTCCAAGTTTTTATTTTGATTTTATTTGATTTGATAATAAACTTTAATTCTCATCTCATGTAATATTTACATAATTTGATTTTATTATATTACATTTCTCAATTTAACTGATTTCAACTTTCTTATTTATTCACTTAACATTATATTAATAATTTCTTAATATTTTTATTCACTTGATTTTTTGATTCAAAATATTTCCAAATGAGGTCCAAACATTATGTGCTCTATCAAGTTAAATATTCATTTTCATATTTTTTAAATATTTTATTTTCTTTGCTTTTGGGGCAGTTTAAGAAACATTTTGATTTATATTTCATTTTGCTTATCAAGCATGATACACTCTATCTATTACTTTTCATAGGATGTAACTTCCCTATAAATTTGATTTTCTTTTTAGAAATGTTTAATTTCCAATTGGCTATTTTACTACGTAATTCTTAATTTCCTCTTCTATGACATTTGCACATCTTTATCTTTTCCTATATTATATTTCATCTATTTTCTCATTTATGCTTGAATTAAGTTTTCTTAGTATTATAAATAAAATTTGCATCTCTAACGAGTTCTAACGAAATAAATATTCATTTTTTATATTTCTTAATATTATGTCCTTTGTTTTGTCTTGCTTTATGAGATATTTTGATTCTTACCATTCTTGACTGTTGAACATGTTATGTTCAATTTCAATTGTGTGTAAAAATGTAGCTTTCCTAAACTATTTATCTCATTTCTTCAAATATTTGTTGTGATATTGTTATATTAATGGTTAAATCTAAATCTCATCTTAGGTGACCTTTATATGTGTTTGATTTGGTGATATATTAATTGATAAATTTAATTCATTTCTACTTTAATGCAAATTTACTTAAGATTGAAATAATGACTAAGCATTATTACTTATGTTCTTTTACTGTTGTAGTTCACAATAATTCCAAACGTGGTCTACTTAACATAGAACAATTATCATTAAACTGATTCAGGTGATCCTTATCTAATTAAATAATATTATTTTTTTATATTTTTAAATTTTTTTCTATCCATTTGGAAATCGTTAAAAGACATTTTGATTGGCACAAGATTTGAGGATCAAGTATTGTCACACTTGATCGTGTCAATATCTTGGAAACTAAATTTCCTACACAATTTCCATTATCACTTCAAATTTTTTTCTTCAACTTAGGTATTTCATCATGAAACCCTAATTCTTTTCTCATGTTGTGCACACTTCACTTGCATTGTATTAAAAATACATTTTTTTCCAACTTAACTCATTTCAACTTTCATATTTATTTAATTAATATTAAAATAAATTTTTTAATTATTTAAGATTTTGTATTTTGGCAAATCTTAATAACTCCAAAGATGTGAGATGAAGTCAAAAAAGCTTCATTCGACTCATGTTGACATGCTCTATCTAGTTAAATATTTGCTTTTATAATTTTAAGTATTTTTAATTTTTAGGGTTCTATAATACTGTTTAAGTCCTTTCAATTTTTACTAGATTTGAAAGTTGAGGATACTACAGTTGCACTCCTTAATATCTTGGAATGCAACTTTCTCATGCAACTTATCCCTTTTCTTCAAAGTTTTTTATTTTATTTCATTATATTGCTAAATAACCATAAATCTATTCTTATGTGACCTTTACATACCCTTGATTAAGTTACATTACATTACTTTAGTTTATCTCCTTTAAGATTTAATTTATATTAACATAACTTTAAAATAATTTTTTATTACTTATGCTTATATAATTTTATAAATAACATTTTCTCTAACCAAAGCTAAATTTAGGGGAAACAAACACTATTAAACTCACGTTAATGTGCTCTTCTTAATTAGATATATTGTATAATATTTTTAAATAATTTTTATGGTTATTTGCATCATTTACATTACATTTCAATTTTTTACTTAATTTGATTGTCTACATAATCATACAACATCTTATTATAATAATTGAATTAAACTTTACTATGTAATTTATCTCATTTGTGCAAATTGTTTGCTTTAATTTGGAAATATTACTATGAAACAAAAAACTTTTTGTCATGTGGGTTTTACAATTCTATTATATAGTTATATTACATTACCTAAAATTTATATTATTTAAGCTCTAATATCTATTCAATATTAAAATTGTTATATTTTATTCTTTAGTTTCATTTATTTTTGTAATTGTTTGTAATTTTAAGATGAAACAAGCATTATTTGATAAGCCTTAATGAGCTCTAAAAAATTGAATAATCAATTCCTATATTTTTAATTATGTTTTTAATATTTTTGATATGTTTTATAGGACATTTTGATTAGCACCGGTGTTGGTGATCATGGTTACACACTTGGTCTCCTTAGTATCATAGAATGAAACCATTTTAGAAAAGTTTTCTCGTTTCTCCAATATTTTCACTTAGATTTATTTATGTAATTATAAAACTTTAATGCTTTTCTTGTGTTGAAGTTACATCACTTTTTTTAGTTATATTACATAACTCCAACTTACATAATTTTACCTTTACTATATATTTATTTAAAATTAAAAAAAAATATTACTGTTTATGATCATTTGTTCTGTTAAGTCATTGAAATTTCAAATGAAATCTTATCAAGATGAAACAAAAGATGTTGAACTCATCTCAAAATCCTATATGTAATTAAATTTTTGTTAATATATGTTTTCTTATTTATTTTGTAATAGTTTTGCATGTTTTATAATACATTATCATTCATTCCTTAATTGATTCTTTTGAGTATTATGCTTAATTGCTTTAGTGTCACAAAAAAAATCTTTTCTTTGTTAATTTTTAGTAATTTCAAATGATGTCTAATTGAAATAAAACTTATGTGACTTGAGTCTTCTCGATGAGCTCTATTTAATTAAGTGTATATTTTTTAAAATATTTTGTTTTTTTCTATTTTTAGACAATTTGGGAGACATTTTCATTCACTCCTAATTTCATGATGAAAGTTGTTATTCTCAATCTCCTTAGCTTTGTGGAAAGTAACTTTCTCATATAAATTAACACATTTAATACATTTCTCTCGTTGTTTCTCCTTCAATTAGTTATATTACAATGTAACACTCAACTCCATACATGTGACCTTCGAAAGTGTTAGTTTTTATTATGGTACATTACTTTAATTTATCTCATTTTAGCATTAATATGTATTTATTTATATTACAATAATATATTATTACTATTTATGTTTATTTATTTTTCAATTCATAGTAATTCCAAATGAGACTTGATCAAGATGCTTCAAAGGTCATTGGGCACATCTTTACAAACTCCATAAAAATAAATATTCATATTTATTCTTTCACATATTTTATGACATTTATGTCACTTCATTCGATTATATAATAATGCTTCTATTTATATCATTTTTAGATTTAATATATATATTTTTAGTATTAGAATAACACTTTTCTCATTTATATGATGATTTAATTTTGACATTAGATTAGGATAAAAAATCTTGTTGGACTCATCATAACATGATTCATCTAACTAAATTTTTTGTATATTTTTAATATTTTATTTTTTAGAGTATTACTATGTTTTATGAGATATTTTAATTTATATTTGATTTAATGAGTTAGGATCTTACAATTTACATCATTAGTAGCTCGTATTGAAACTTATTATGAAACTCTAAATCTCCTCTTTCATAACATTTGATTTGCATTGATCTACTTATAATATTTTCTTCAATATATCTAATGTTTTCTTTAATATATATTTATTTAATATTAAAATAATAATTTGTTATTATTTTCTTTTATTTATTTTTCCAATTCATTGTAATTCAAAAAAAGATCTCTGTAAGATAAAGTAAAAAACGTTAGACTTACTCTCTATGAGCTTCTTCCTCTTAAAAGTATATTTTTATATGTTTAAAAATTTTATGTTCTCTAGTTTTTGAAATTTATGTGATATTTTTTTCATTTTTATATTAAATTAAAGTTGTTAATTTCATCTTCTTATTGTCTTCAGATTTAGCTTTCAAATACAATTTATCTCATTTTTTAAAATGTTTTACTTTTATTTAGTTATATTATCTTGAAACTTGACTTTTCTATCATATTACTTTTCAATGTCTTTGATTTTGTAACATTTCCTTAATTTAATTTAAATCAAGCTTACTTTAATATAAATTTACTTAAATTAAAAATTAACTTTTAAATATTTATCTTATATGTTTTGTTAATCTAAATCCCATGTCATTTGATGTATACATCTCTTTGATTTAGTTATATTCCATTTCTCTTATTTAAATAATTTAGACATAAATGTATATTTACTTAATATGAAAAAAATTATTTTTGTTATTTAAGCTTATTTATGTTGGTAACTCATAATAATAACAAAAGTGGTTTGATCGAGAGAAAACAATTATTCTTGGACTCATCTTGGAGAGATCTAGCCAATTAAATATTTAATTTTATATTATTTTAAATATTTTTTGGCAAGATTTCAGCATGCTTTATTAAACATGTTTTTTTCATCATGATTAGACTTCATTTAGAATTACTAATAATGAAAAAATTAAATAAGAATAAATAATAGCAAATTATTATTTTAGCATTAAGTAAATAAATTTTAAAGCTAAAATATGATAAAATGAAGCAATGTAATATAGCTAAATAAAAGTGATATGTAGTCAAGTGATGGATAATTTATTGTACAAAGTAACAATAAATCTTTCAGTTTCTTTCTTTGATTTTATTGTAATGCTATAGTTCAGCCTAGCTCATTTTAACTTTAACATATATTTACCTAATACTAAAATAAAATTTTATTATTAATTATTTATATAAACTTTTGTAATTTGTAGTAATTGAAAACAAGATCTAACATAGATGAAAAAAATTTGATGGAGTAGTCCCCACTATCTGTATTAAATTACTTATTACTTAATATATTTATAATTTTATTTTTCTTATTTTAACATCCATTAACAAATATTCTGAGTGTCACAAAATTAAATGATAGTGACGTCCTAGATAATCACATAAGTTTCCCGAAATGCAACCTTTTGGAAAATGTTTTCTTATTTGCTAAACTTTTTTTTATTTGGTTATATTTGTTGGAAACTTTAATTCCTTTATTGTGTTACCTTTACATCGCTTTGTTGTCATCATATTACACTGCTTCAGTTTTTCTAATTTTATCTTTACTATATCTTTACTTTTTATAATATATTGATTTATCATTATTTTTTCTATCATATTATTGTAATTCATATTATTGTAATTCAAAGTATCTCTAAATGAGGTTTGATTGCCATGAAACAAATAACATTGCCTCATTTAAATGTCCTTTATCCAATTAAAAAAAATTTACATAATTTTAAACATTTTGTTTTTTTAAGATTTCTACATTCTTTTAGAGATATTTAGATTTCTACAAGATTTCATGATTAATAATGTTATGCTAAGTCTCTAATATACAGTGGAATTCAACCTATTAAAAAAATTTTATCTCAATTTTTCAAATTTTTGCTTTGATTTGATTATATTGCAATGTAACTATAATTCTCCTCTTACACGACATTTGCGTGTCTTTTCTTTTGTTATATCACATTGATTCAATTTGTCCCATTTTTTGATATATCAGAAAATTATCATAATAATAATGCATTATAATTTATGCTTATTTATTTTGATAATTTAGAGTAATGTCAAATATGGCATATCGAGTGAAACAAAACACCATTGAACTCTTGCTAAGATTTTTGCATTGTTCATGAAGTATTTTTCTTCGTACATTTTCTTATTATTTTTCATGCAACACACAATCTTGTTAACGACATAAAATATAACTTCCTGAAAATCTAAACAAATTTTCTTTCAATTTTTTTCTTTAAGTTTGTTTTATTGCATTGATTCAACTGACCTCATTATTGCTTTGATATGTCTTTACCAAAAATTAAATGATGGATTTATTTTTTTATTATTAGTATGTTTGATTATACAAAATAATTTCAAATGAGGTTAGATTTAGCTGAGGCAAATGTTGTTAATGATTATAACCTTAGACTAATTAAATATTTAATTTTATTTTTTAATTATTTTTTCTATGGATTTGATACTCTTTATGAGTCATTAAAATTTGCACTAGGTTTGAGGTTCAAGGATACCACACTTTATCTCATTAGTGTCATTGAATGCAACTTTCCTATATAAGTCATGTAATTTCTTAAAATATTTAGGCTCGATTTTTTATATTACTATGAAATTCTAATTTTTCTCTTTTGTAACCTTTACACTAAGATATCTTTCTTATAATACATTGCCTCAAGTTACTTAATCTCATCTTTACTATATACTTATTTAAGTTGATAATTTACTATTATTTAGGCATCTATTTTTTTTAATTCAAAGTAATTCAAAAAGGGATTCAATTGAGACAAAAAAACATTGTTACATTCATCCCAATGAGCCATATCATATTAAATATTTATTTTAAATTTCTAAATATTTTATTTCCTAGATTTTTTAAGCTCTATAAAAGCTTTAGATGTCGGCCTTATTTGATGACAATGATTGTTATGCAAAATCCCTTAAATATGACGGAATTAAATTTTCCCACAATTTTTTTCATTTGTTTAAAATTTTCAATTTTATCTTGCAATAATGTAGTATAACAGTAATCTCCTCTCCAATGACTGTTACATCACTTTAATATGGCTATATTGCATTGATTTGAATTTTCAAGTCAAAGCTTTAATTTAAAAATTATGTTATCATTAAAAAATAATTTATTATTATTTATTTCTATTAAATAAGCTTATTTGTAGTAATTAAAACATAGTTCTGATCGATATGAAGCGAACATCATTAGTCTCATCTAGTTAAGCTCTTTCCAATTAAATATTCGTTTTTATATTTTTTTAAAAAATTTAATTTTCTAAGATTTTACGATTTAGTTAAAAATATTTTAACTTTGTACATTATTCAATGATCAAGAAGGTTACGCTCATTATCCTTAACATCATGGAGCCTAACCTTCCTATACTTTTTATCTCATTTCATTAATTTGTTATGTTTTTATTTGGTTATATTATAATATCACTTCATATCCCCAATCGTTTGACTTTCACATTGTATTGATTTAGCTATATTACACTACTTTAATTTTGCTTATTTAAGATTTATTGTATATTTACATAACATTAAAAAAATTAATTTATAGTTATTAATGCTCATTTCAATTGGTAATTCATAATATTTTTTAATGATGTTTAATTGTGACAAAATTGATGAACTCATCTCGATGAGATCTACTAAACTAAATAATCTATTTTATATTATTAAATTTTTTTCTATGGTAGTGGCATGCTTTATGTGATATTTTAGCTCTATTATAGATTTATTTAATATTAAAATTATTATTTATTATTACATACATTTATTTTCCTTTGTATGTTGTACTAACTCTATACATGGCCTGAATGACAAAAATAATTGTCGTTGGACTAATCACAATGAGCTCTATCCACCTATATATATATATATATATATATATATATTTTAAATATTTTACTTTTTATGATTCGTGATGCTTTACATGTTTGTTTGTTACACACTTGATTTGATTACCAAAGGTGTTACACTCCATATTTTTAGCATATTGGATTACAACTTTTCTAACAATGTATTTCATTTTCATAAAAGTTTTTCTTTTATTTGATTATATGGTTATGATAATCAATTTCACATATTGTAAGACTTTTATGTCCCTTTATTTGGTTATATCGTACTACTTCACCTTATCACATTTTTAGCTTTAATAAATATTTTTTAAATATTAAAATAATTGTTTTCTTATTTAGAAGATTATTTAATATTTTAATTTGAAATACTTCAAGTTGACACTAAACCAAGACAAGAAAATGTTGTTGGACTCATCATAACCTGATCTATCTAATAAACATTTTTGTATATGTTTTTAATATTTTATTTTTTTAGAGTATTACCATTCTTTCTAAAACATTTTAAATTTCTACTTAATTTGATGAATTAGGATCTTATAATTTACCTCCCATGTATCTTGTAGTGCAACTTAGTATGAAACTCTAAATCTCCTCTTTCATAACATTTGCTTTGCTTTGATTTCATTATAATATTTTGCTTCAATTTATTTACTTTCTACTTTAATAAATATTTATTTCATATTCAAATAAAAATTTGTTGTAATTTAATTTTGTTAATTTTTCTAATTTATTGTAATTCCAAATAAAATCATAATGAGATGAAATAAACATCGTTAGACTTATCTCTATGAGCTTCTTCAACTTAGGTGTTCATTTTTATATGTTTAATATTTTATGTTCTCTAATTTTGGAAATTTATATGTGATTTATTTTCATTTTTATAATCAACTAGAAATGTTAATTTCATCTTCTTTGTGTCATCAAATTTAGCTTCCAAACATAACTTCTCTATTTTCTTCAAATGTTTTACTTTTATTTTGCTATATTATTATGAGACAATGACTTTTCTATCATGCTACTTTTACATGTCTTTGATTTTGTAATATTTCATTGACTTAATTTATCTCATGCTTACTTTAATATATATTTACATAATATTAAAAAAATAACTTTAAAATATTTATCTAATATGACTTCTCACTCTAAATCTCATGTCATGTGCTCTATACATCTCTTTCATTTAGTTATATTCCATTTCTCTATTTTAGCTAATTCAACCCTTAATATACATTTACTTAATATTAAAATAATTATTTTTTATTATTTAAGCATATTTATTTTGGTAACTCATAATAATTAAAAAAAAGATTTGATTAAGAGACAATAATTGTTGTTGGACACTTCTTGAAGAGATCTAGCAAATTAAATATTCTTTTTTGTATTATTTTAAATATTTTTATAGGATTTTAGCATTCTTTATTAAACATGTTGTTGATTCACAGTTGTTTTGGTGATCAACAAAGTTACAGTTCATCCCAAGAGCATCTTTGAATATATTTTCCTATATGGTTTAATGTCCTCTCATATGACCATTACAAGTTTTATATTTGGTCATATTGAATTGCTCTATTTTGTAAAATTTTCACATTTATTTATATATACATAATATATATATATGTGAAAATTTTTATGTAAGTTAAATTCCAACATATTATGAAAATCAAGCCTCACATCCTTGATCATAAAGCATTCCAAAAACTTTAAAAATAAATACTTTTTAAAAATTAAAAAAATCAATATTTATTTTGTTAGAGCTCATTGATATTAGTTAATAGTATTTGTTTCATCTTAGTTGGACCTTCATGGGCAATACTAAAAATTATAAATGAAAATATGCAAATAAAAAAATAATTTACTTTTTCAATGATATGTAAATAAAAACTAAACCTAAAAAAGTGATAAATTAAAGTAATACAATATAGTCAAGTCAATGTAATGTAAAGGCCACTTGAGTAGCGATTTAGAGCTATATTGTGTTATAACAAATTAAAAGAAAAAACTTTGAAGAAATGACATAAACTTTAAAAGATAATTCTTTTCAAAGATATTAAAAAGTTCGAGTATAACATCGTAACGATTCTGGTAGGTAAGAATTAAATTTTCTCATAAGGCATTCCTAAAAACATCAAAGGTATTTTGAAATGTAAGAATAAATTTTTAAACATATATAGCTCGTTAAGGCAAGTCCAACATTTATTTCATCATTATCACATCTTATATCTAATAGCTAAAAATTGTAAATTTAAATAAACCTAAGTAAAGAAAGCTTATTATTTTGAGTTTAAATTAATTATAATTAAATTTGAAATACGATATTTAAAAAATTGTTATGCAAAAAAATCAAATAGATATAATTGTTGAAAAAAGGGTAAATACTTAGTAATATAACTAAATCAATGCAAAAAAGTTGGAAAATGATATAAATTAAATGAAAAAGTCACACTCCAAGATACTAAGGAGATCGAGCATAACTTCTTCAATCAACAAAGTGATTGAAATCTAAATATCTCGTAAAGCCCCAAACAACCATAGAAAATAAAGGTTTTAAAAATACACAAATAAATATTTAATTAGGCAGAGTATATTATGTTGAGTCCAATAAGGTTGATTACATCCAATCATACCTTATTTAGAATTATTGATAATTAGTAATGTAAACAAGCACCAATAATAGTTAAATATTTTCTTAATATTGTACAAATTAATATAAAAATGAAATAAGAAATATTGAAGATACGCTAAAACCAAACCAAACTAAAATGAGGTAAGGGTTTTATTAGAGGACAATTAGAGCTATATAACAAAACAAACAAATAACAACAAAAAATTAAGAAAATTGTGATAAATTTAATGGGAAAGATTTATTCTAAGATACTAAGAAGATGAAGTCTAATATCCACGATCTACGAGTGAGCCTGGAATGAAAATTTGTCAAAAAGCATAAAAAAATTCAAAAAATAAAATATTTCAAAAAACAAAAGTGAACATTTAGTTTGATATAAATCATCAAGATGGGTCCAACATTTTTTTAATCTCAATAAGACCTTAATAGGAATTACTAAGAATCATAAAAATAAATAAGCTTAAATAATTAAAGAGGTTATAAATTATGTTGGAAACTTTTATTCCATCATACTATGGTGATTAAACATAACCTACATGATAAATTAATCAGCTACGAATTGAATTATCTTGTTAACTTTGTAGAAATATCATAAAATAAAATATTAATTAAATATTCAAAATAAACATTTAACTTTATAGAGCAATCATGTAGACTCTGAAAACATTCATTTCATCTCTATTAAACTTCATTTAGAATTATAATGAATTATAAAATTAAATAACCATATATAATAAAGACTTATAAGAGGAGAATTGGAGTTATGTAGTAAAATTACAAAATCATGGCAAAAATGTTTATGAAATGAGATAAATTGTTAGGGAAAATTGTAATCTGAGTTACTAAGGAGATTGAGTATAACTCCTCAAATCCTTAAATTAGCTACAAATTATAATATCTTGTGAAGCATGACAAAACCTCACAAATAAAATAGTTCAAAATATAAATATAAAATTTAATTGGATAGAGCTCATAACATGAGTACAATGACATTTGTTCAGTTTTGATCAGACCCCTTTAGTAATTACAAAAGTTAACAAAATACAACAATCACAAATAATAATAAATTTTTATTTCAAAATTAAAAATATACATAGATATTAAAGGTAAAATAAGGCAAATTGATGTAATGAAATATAACTAAATAAAAGTTATGTATAAGCCATGCAACAAGAGATTCATAGTTACAAAATTATATAATGTAATAAAAGTAAAAAAAAATTAATAAATAACATCAATAGTTACAAAACTTTATATTCCTTGATATTAATAGTATGGAGTGTAATTATATAAGAGCAGACTAAGAATTGGAAAGCAACATAAACAAATCAAAGTGCGAAATTTGTGGATTTGAGAAAAATTGCATAAGTAGCAGTAAAATACATTAAGTAAATTGAGTGTAACATCCATGATCATCAAAATTGGTATTAATCAAAATATCTTGTAAAAGATGCCAAAGTTAGAAAAAAATTATTCAAATATATAAAAGGATCTTTGATTGGAAAGTGCTCATCATAACAAATCAAACAACCTTTGTTTCGTCTAGTCACACCTTGATTGGACCATGATTGAGGCAATTTAATACAATCAAATAAAAAAGATGAAAATGTCACATGATAAAAGAACTAGAGTTTCATAATAATATAATAAAACTGAAGTACAAGATTTAAAAAAAGTTATAAATTGTATGGTAAGGTTGCATTCCAAGAAACTATGGTGATAATCTATAATAATTTGCAACCTCAAGTCAAGGATGAATCAAATATCACTTAAAGCATGCAAAATTTATAGAAATAAATAAAAAAAAATTAAATATTAATATTTTGTTAAATATATCTTATAAAGATGAGTCCAATAATATATATGTCATGTTCATAAGCAAATTGAATAAAAAAAATCATAGTTTTCATACAAAATAAGCATAAATAATAATAAATTATTATTTTAATATCAAGCAATATATATATTAAATATTAAATAAAGTAAACTAAAATTATGTAATATAGCCTAATTGATGTGATGTAAAGGTCACATGAAAGGAGTAAAAACAAACAAAATAAAAAAATTAAAAAAAGAGCTAAATTATATTGGAAAGTTGCATTGACGATACTAGAGAGATCGAATATATCATTCTTCATTGACAAATTGGCTGGGAATTGAAAATTCTAGTAATAATATAAAGGATGTATAAAATAAAATATTTAAAATTTGAAGAATAAAAAAATAATTAAACAAGATATCGATAACAAAAGCCTAAAAACACTTGTTTTATCTCAATTAGAGCTTCTTTGCAATTACTACAAATAAAAAGTCTAAATAAGCATAAATAAAAATAAATTTATTTTTTTAATTTTATGTAAATATATATATATCAAATTAAAAACAAGAAAAATAGTTCTAACATTATATAACAAAATCATAGCATTATAAAGGACACATAATAAGAAATTTTGAATCACATAGCGACAAAAAAACAAACATATAAAATTTGAAGAAATTATTTAAAATATCTAAGAATGTTGTATTTTAGATGATAAGGAGAACAAGTATAACATGCTCATTTGTCAAATAATA